>QWWL01000016.1:0-578001 GCA_003689335.1 Venturia asperata
GTGTACGGCAGTCTTATGTACGGCAGTCTTATGTACGGCAGTCTTATGTACGGCAGTCCTATGTACCCTACGCAGTGGTCGCAGTCCTGTCGCTCGACGTGTAGGCGGCAAGGGGCTTCGGGCGATGTGGGTGTGGGTGTGGGTGTGGTACACTGGGACTGGGTAGATGCCTTGGGTGTCTCTGTGGCGCCTTCGTTTCTTTTGCAGGCACTCAGGATTCGAGCGACGGGAGAGAGCGAGGGAGCGTTCGAGCGAGAGTGTGTGGTGTGTGCTCGTGCTCGTGCTCGTGCTCGTGCCTCATATCAAAGGTGTCAGGAGCACAAATACTCCGTAATTCGTGAAATTTCAATCTGAAATGAACAGCTGGCGCTCTCCAATGCCGTCCGGGTACACATCCAAAAGTGACAGACTCCAATCCTGCCTGGCGCCGTTCCCTGTCGCCTGTCAAAGCTGCCCCTACTCTTCGTCTCATCTTGCTTGCTTGTCTCTCGGTGGGTCCCTGCAAGCTCGTCCGAAATCCAGAATAATCATGCATCTGTCATGGGCCATCCAGACGCCCATGGAGCCTCCGACGAAAGCTTGCACCCTGACAACGAGCACTGCTGCAGCTGAAAGGCTGTACACAGTAATGCTCATTAGCTGGCCGCGAGATGATCTATTAAGCTCTCGACGAATCATCACCGCGTACCAGACTTTCATCTTCCATCTTCCATCTTCCATCCATGCATCTCCATAGATCTCTTAGGTAATCAGAATTCAGCTTTCGACATGATGGAACGAGTCGCTGGCGCGAATCGACGCGTGCCCTTCACTCTGTCGACTTCTCCTCAGACGAGTTCGTCCAAGCTCGTCAAACGGAGAATTTGCATCGACTTTGGCAATCTTGGCCAGCCTTGATGCCGTGCACGGAACGCGCGAAACAGCTGTCCAGCCGTTTCTCATGCACGCGAGCCATCTGATTGGGAGGTCGACACTGAGTTTGTGCTTCTCCGCACCGTCAATCTCTTGGAGTGCAGAAGATCACCTGTGAGGGAATTGTGGTGAGGGGTCTGGGTCTGGTTCAGCACGCGAGCGAAGAGGCGAAGGGTTTCAATGTCTGACAGGCCGACGAGATCCGAGATCAAGCCGACCATTCTATGGCACTCGAGACACGACATCAGCGACTGGTGCAGCTTTCCGCAATAATGCCAACGGAACCCATCGCCAGAAGACTTCGCACCAATCTTCTTCCCCTTCATCGCCACGCAGGCCCTTCATGCCATGTCTTGTCCTATCACAGTCCGAACCCAGTGCATCTCATCATATTCATTTTTGGATCGATATCGTTGATCATTGGCTGCCGAGCCTGCAAAACAAAAGCCGCCTGAAGCATCTCGTATTGATCTTGGATCGAACGTCTGCATTAACTGGACTTGGTACTTGGATCTTCTGCCGAGTAAGCCACAATCGATACCATGGGCTGGCGTCCGGGTCATCCACGTCACATAGAGGTAGGCTTCTGCACTTGCATCCCACTCAGATCAAACACCCCTCGACTTCTGGGAAGGGAACTGAGTGGGCCGCGAAGTTAGTTTGGCGTCGTAGCCAAGATACCGCTTCTTCCGCCTGTCTCAATGAAACCCACCAGTCAAATTGCGAGCCAACTTGCGTCATTTCCTCATACCACAGAGTACGACAAAATCACTCGTCTAGTGCACAAAAACATCGTCAAATCCTGTCACTGTTTACAGCCAAAGAAATCCTATCAGAAGAGTTCCCAACCATGCAAGCAAAACCACACACTCGTCTACCGCATTGACGATGGTCACGCATCCAATGTGTCTGAAATCGCCGTTGTTTTTCCCCTTTGCCGCCAATGATATCTACCACAACGTGCACCGGCGTCAAACGTCGAGCTGTACCACCCAACTCAGGTCTGACCTAACGGAAGCAGGTCACTATATCTGCCTACACCTCACACATCGACGGCGCCAAATGCCTGTCCACTCTTGTGTAAAACGTCGCTAGATTCTCTGTTTATGCCGAGAGCGTCACGCCGTTACTGGACCGCATCTTGTCGACTTTTCCAACATTTTATCCGTGAATGTCGGTTCGGCAGTGTCGCTCTGAGGACTGTACACCGCTCTCCTGACACGCATCTTGCTATCATTTCAGCTTTCGACCTCAGATACTTACACGTGACCTGGTCTTTTGCGTGGTTTCGTGGCCGCTACTCTTCTCGATGAGCCGCATCCAGTTCGTGTTCCGTGTGCCAAGGACATTGGAGGCGTTCCTCCTTTGCGATGGATTCTGATCTCGTAGCGCTCTCCTTCCACCTTGGACTTTCTAGGCTTGAGATGCATTTGCCATTTTGGCCACGGCTGGCCAGGAAATCATTTCCTTATCCTGCGCGTCTTTCGTGGAGTTTGACAACGTCGTCATCCTCAGGTCGGCAGTCGAAAGCTCGCTGGCTCCTCCTTCGCCCGGCACTTTGGTCTCGATCTTTTTCCTCTCGATGTCTTTGGGTGGCCCTGGAGAGAGGCCGCTTGGTGTACCCACCACGCCTTTCCTGATTGCTGTCACTGTCGTAGCTGTGGCCTTCTTGTCACCATCAGGATTTTCTTCAGCAAGAAAGAGATCACGTTCGAAAATCTCTCCGACCACAATACTGGCAAACTTCTATTCTTCTGGACTTTTCCTGAACTTCGAGTCCAAAATGCTCGGCCACGGCGTTGTCTACACGGGTCGCGCCGAGAGTATTCGAAACTGCCTCGGAGTGTATGTGGGGACGCGCCTGACTATTTTCCGTCGCTTAATGTCGCAGGTAATTCGTGCTCCCAAACGCTGCTTGTTACTTCCGACGGAGTCGAGGACTTGTATGGGAAATCGTGAGTTTAACGGTGTTGGAATTCTAAGAGTTGGGCGGACGGAAGAAGAATTTAATTAGATATTGTAGAGAATACTGATTGAAGGCCAGATTTTATCTCGCAAAAGTTTTGAGCTGACAGAGCGATCAAGTTCGCTCTGGTAGCGAAAGATTGGGCCGCTCGAGCCTTTGGACCCTGGTCCCTTGCGCTTGGTGGATGAGTTTCGATTTTCGAGCGAGACCCTCCCCTTCTGGACTCAGATTGCTCTTGATCTTTATTTCGGCCCTCAATTCTTGGACAGCCTGCGATATCCGGATTTTGACCCGCAGAATCATGGTTCTGAACGTTCTTATTTAGTCGTTATGCGCCAATTATGGCTGCGGACTATTTGACGTTGTTAAAGCTTACGGGTACCACGGCTCACTCAGGTGCGTGCTTCTCTGACTCTCGCAATTCACAGAGAAATCCTTGCAAGTCAGAGAGTATTAATGGTACTACTGGCAGCGGCTTGACACCCTCTCGACGTACTAACCGGAGAACGACTCGACGGTACGCATTTGTGTGTACACCAGCCTCGCTTGATGACGAGCGGACAGCTCCTATCCATAGAGCAGCTTCTCTTGACGTTCGATTTATAACGGTATCATTCTCAACGTTATTTCAAAAACATATTAAACCCATGCTGAAACGACTGCAGATACGTTGACGTTGTCGTCAAATAAGCTAAAGCTTGCTGATCGGCCAATATTCCAAGATGGACGAGGACCGATACAACAGCTTATTGATAGCCCACTCATCAGGCCATTAGCAGCCTAACAGATACCATGATGATGCAGAAACGATAGGAGGTATTCAAGTCAAAATGGCCAAGGGCCGCTCTTTCGACCATTGGTCTCTCTGCACCTTTCTCTCTCTCTTTCCGCCTTATCGATTTGAGACCACTTGAACTTGCGTCAAGATGAAGAGAAGCATCGCTGCTGCCCTTGGGCTGCTAGCAAACACAGCATCAGCTCGTCCAGCCATGAGTAAGTGCAAATCATTCAGTCTCTTGCCCAAGCTCTTCGCCATTTTCTAACACTTCGGCAGGCTCGAATATTACTTGTCCAGCTAGCGATGGTCAAACCTATACCAATAGCCTTTCCGGTGACAAATACGTTATCGAATGTGGTCTGGATCGGTTGGGTGGCGATGCTAATGGCGGACCCATCTACGTCAGCTCGTTCGCCGATTGTATTGCCGAATGCTCTGCAGATGCCGGATGCATCAATGTCTCCTGGGGTCCTGGAAGTCCAGGTCCTTGCTATAGAAAAGATCAGATCCGCGCAGGTCAGCAAAACGCTGATATGTGGGGTGCAAGATTGTCGAACGCCACTTTTGAGTCCACATCCACAACTTGCGCAACCTCATCCTCAACTTCCTCAATCTCATCTTCATCCATGATCCCGGCCGACAACACGACTGTTGTCGTGGTGGGCCAGATGTCTGCAGAAACAACTGCTACGCCTGCGTCCTCCAGCACGGTGACTGTCAGTTGCAGCACCATTACTCCGAATATCATGCTGACTGTACATCAGGCTACTGCGGAGACAATAATCACTCCGATCGGTACGTCCGTTACTACCGTCAATGAGACCACCACTGCCACAGTCATTGCATCAACCCCTCAATCGTTCTTGAATGGTACTACTGCTCAAAGCATGTCTTCGGCCACGACATCAGATGCAGCGTCCACTCAATCGACTCCAGTCGCTCAGTCGACGGCACAGACAAGCACTCAAAGTTCTGTTTCAAGCTCCGGGACTACCACTGCCTCTGCTCTTAGTCCAGATCAGACTACCGAACTGTCCTCCGGTCTTGCCGCTTTGGCCACTACGAACTCCTCTGGCCAAACTGTACCAGTCTCATCCTCGACGAGCACGTCCAGCAGAGCGTCTTTACAAACGAGCAGCTCTACCACTGTCAGCCCGGATCAGACCACCGAACTGTCTTCCGGTCCTGCTGCTTTGGCCACCACGAATTCTTCTGGGCAGACTGTACCAATCTCTTCCACATCTACCTCTGTTAGTCCGGATCAGACCACTGAATTATCTTCTGGTCCTGCTGCTTTGGCCACCACAAACTCTTCTGGGCAGACTGTACCAATCTCATCCACAACATCTACCTCTGTTAGTCCTGATCAGACCACTGTGTTGCCTTCCGGTCCTGCTGCTTTGGCCACCACGAACTCTTCTGGGCAGACTGTACCAATTTCATCTTCGACGCAGTCGTCGAGCAACGCTACAACAGTCGTCATCGCTCCGTCGACACAGTCTTCTTCAGAGCGCACATCTTCATCTGTCACCTCGGTGGTTGCAGCAACTTCTGTGATCCCGTCAACTTCTGTGGTCTCGTCAACTTCTGTGGTCTCGTCAACTTTTGTGGTCTCGTCAACTTCTGTGGTCTCGTCAACTTCTGTGTTCTCATCGACCTCTATGGTTCTAGCAACTTCTGTGGTTTCATCAACTTCTTCTACAGTTATGACGGCAGTGAGTGAGGAGCAGACGACAGCAGTCTCTGACCCAGCCACTACGTCTTCGTCAACCTCTTTGACCGTGTCTGGAACTACTTCTGCCTCTGTCACGGCTGCCTCGTCTTCTTTGAGAAGCACTAGCTCTACTGCATCCATATCTACTATCGTGACGACAGAATCCCGAACGCACACAGTCATAATCTCGCCATCTCCAACGTCGGGAACGGGGAGTGCTAGTGCGACCACAGAGACTGAATACATGACCGAGTCAATTCGCGAAACCACGACTGTCACCAATGGCGCCACGCAGACTGTGAGAGTCTCCGAGGCTGGAAACTGCCGAAGTGGTTGCGGCGCTCCTGGCAATGTGGCCTCCATCAAAGCAACGTCATTCTTTAGTATCGGTTCTTCTGCCCCTTGCTCCACTTCCACAACAACGCTTCGTGCGATCGGCAAGCGTAATTTCCTTGAACTCGACGCTGCCTCTGCCGCTGCATCTTCGCCATACAACCCCGCTCATAGCTATCCAAGCTCGTCGAGCAGCTCTGCTACTACCTCGTATACTTACAACCCTGCTCATAGCTATCCAAGCTCGTCGAGCAGCTCTGCTACTACCTCGTATACTTACAACCCTGCTCATAGCTATCCAAGCTCGTCAAGCAGCTCTGCTACTACCTCGTATGCATACAACCCCGCTCATAGCTATCCAAGCTCGTCGAGCAGCTCTGCTACTACCTTGTATGCATACAACCCGGCTCATAGCTATCCAAGCTCATCGAGCAGCTCTGTAGATACCACGTATACATACAACCCGGCTCATAGCTATCCAAGCTCATCGAGCAGCTCTGTAGATACCACGTATACATACAACCCGGCTCATAGCTATCCAAGCTCGTCGAGCAGCTCTGCTACTACCTCGTATGCATACAACCCGGCCCATAGCTACCCAGAGCCATCGACCAGCTCCTATGTATACTCGAGCGGCTGCGGTGGACCAAAATGCTCCAAGTCTTATACCACTCAGACCTTCGAACATTGCAAGACTTGCATGCTTCCCAAGTCAAAACCGACAATCACCATGTGCGAGAGCAAAATTTGCCAAACGTGGACGACTACCAAGGACGCCGCTACAAACTACTTCACCTCGGTGTCATATCACAAGGCGGCCCCAACAAAGTGTACGGCTCTATGCCATGTATCTAGCAAAAGCCCTGCTCCACCACCACCACCTCCTCCTCCTCCTCCAAAGTGGTCTGCACCACCCGCACCCCCAGCACATAAGAGCCACGGACCGCCTGCGCCACCGGCCCCAAAGAGCTACGGGCCTCCAGCTCCAAGCAGCCAGGGACCACCACCTGCTGCTCCAAAGGTCTCAACTTCCTGTACGAAAGAGTCACACGCTTCTTCGGCTCCCGCTCCCCCTCAAGGACCAGAATTTAGCCAGGGACCGCCAGCTCATTCTCCAGATGTGCCACACAAATCACCAAAGGCACAGCGAAACCCTCCTCCACCTCCAGCACCTACCGGGGCCTCTCCACCACAGCATAAAGAACCACATGCAGGAAAAGGAGACACAATGTCCGTAGCTCCCAAGTGCGTTGTTGAGCAAAAAGGCGAGCATGGAAAAGTCCAGTATGTCGACACCTGCCGGCATATCACTTTGACACCTACCGGAGCCCAACCTACTGCTTCTCCTAAGGAGTCCCACGGTCCGCCAAAGGAATCTCAAGGCCCACCGCAAGCGCCAAAAGTGAGTTCTCCAATGCATCCCTTGGATCACGTCTAACCTACATAATAGGCACAGTCAGCTCCACCCAAGCCATCAGAATCCAAGCCAGCCCCCTCCAAACCAGCCACCTCGGCACCAGCAGGTCCAAGCCAAACCCCCATCCAACAAATCCCCGATGGACAGATCCAATTCCATACTGCTCAACCCCCCGTCCCGCCCCCACAGAGCGTTTCCAGCAAACCAGCCGCTCCTTCGCCTTCCGCACCAGTTGGCAAACCACAACCGTCTAAGCCCGCCCCACCTCCGTCCGAAGCTGAATCATCCGTCTCGAAACCAACACCCGTTCCTTCTGGAAAGGGACCTCAAGGACCTAGCGCGCCAGTAGCTGGAAAGCCATCGATGCCTGCCGAGACAAATGTCACGTCGACCCCACGACCATCCACGTCTGGAGAAGGGAAGAAGCCTTCTGCCACCGCTAGTAAACCGGCTGTTCAGTCTGTCTCTGGTGCTGGACGGATGAGGACTGGGAGTTTGGGAGCTTTGATGGTTGGGTTGGTTTCTTTGATGTTGGTTTTATAGATGATGATTGGATGGGGTGGATGGGTAAGAGTGGAGTAGTGGGTTTAATTGGCATCAATAGGATTGTTCAAAGAAAGAAAAAAAAAAAAAAAGATGTTAATTATTCTTATCCAGTAGGGGGGCGGGGATTTAAATTTTTATTAAATGTCTTTCCTTCTGTGTGCTTATCACTCCATCACCCTTCTTTGATCTCTCATTCGTTTGGCGGGTTTCTCAGGAAGGTGTGGGAGGGCGTTGGGATATGGAAATATATAGAAATATATAGAAATATATAGAAATATAGAGATCTATATGCGAAAATTCTGATTCTACTGCGTTGAGAAAAGGGGTGTGTTCTTACCCATTAATTCTGGTATCGAGATCGTTGACGAGGAGATTTGGGTATGATGTTTTTGCGTTACCAAATCAAGAAATGAATAATGCATGTGGAGTGGGAGAAGGGAAATGGCTAGGTAGGTGAGGTGGAGTATCGTGGTATATATACTTGGCAGCTACAACTGAATTCTGGATACGTGGGCGCGCGCGGCGATGACAGGTGGCTGGGGGAGTACCTCGTTTCTGGGAGGATGGTGTGGTGGTGAGTGTTTACGTGTAGGTAGGCTGGTGACTTCTTTTTTTTTTTTGGAGGGGGGAGGGTAAAGGGATGGGATGGGGGTGGAGTCTTCATGGAGTTAGTTATATGGGGAATGATGGTGATGCGTTTCATCCCCACCCAACCCAATCTTGAGATGGAAGGGAGGCAGGAGTGGTTTTGCAATGGCGGGTTGGTTTTGTGGAGAGCTGGGTTGGCGGTGTTTGGAATGGATTGGGTTGGGGTTGTGCGGGGTTGTTGTGATAACAGGCTGTGGTGGGTGTGGTTGTGGTTCTTGGATGGGAGGGTTTTGGTATGGATTGTGCTGCTGCAGCATTTGGGCTTTTGCTGTTGTGGTGCGAAGGTAAGTAGAAGGGAAGAAGTGCGGGAGCGCGTGGTTCGGGCGGATGGTCGTGGTGCGCGTTTACATTCTGGTGAAGTTGGGCAAGGACATGTAATGGTCCTGGTTTTGGTTGGGAGGATGAGTGCGATGGTTGTTATGGGCGGGAAGATGACGGTGAGTGCTATCGTTTTTGAGAGTGTTATTCATATTGTCATTACGAGGAAAATGGCGGGTGCTTTACGCTTCTTCTAGAGAAGCGGTATCAGGTATGTGACTTTCGTCTGAAACCAAGGATTACGACTAGTTAAAGAGCTGGGGATGATACCGGGAATGTGGGACTTCGCCTCACATTTTGGGTTGATCCACTTTCATCCATCCCCAAACCATCCCAACGCAGGGACGGCTAGTAATATCCTCAAATTGAGGACAAGATCTGAGTTTAGGCTTTGGTGACAATCGACAGAGCGCGAATGTCTAGCACACAGTGCATTACGCCGGGAGCAAAGGTTTTCACTCTCTCGACGTGCTCCAAAAGCGCGATCAACTTCCTGCCTCTGACTGTCGCATGGGTATCGACCACGGTGTCGAACAGAGCCTGTACTTCATCGGCAATCTTCGCGCTCTTAGTCTCGATTTCCACGATAGCCAGGTTCTCATGGATGTGTATCCATCCGCCCATCGTTGGGTCTAGGATCCTCACAGCTGTGGCCCAGCTTCCTCTGGAAGAAGGCAGTAAGCCACAATTGACGTGCCTAACAGGTGGGATTGCACCGCTAATCCTCTGCAAAACAGGTCCGGCTGCCTCGTTGCTCATCTGAAACACCAGAAGTTTGCTCTCCGGATCCTTCAACTGAGTGAAAGTAGGTTTGAAGTTCTCGACATCTTCCTCGTGGAAAATCTCAATACCCCAGCCGTTGGCCTCGGCTCCCCTTCGAAGTCCCTCAACACTCCATGGATTGAGTTCGAAGCACAGGATTTTGCTGACGCCGGCTCTTGCGTAGCTGAAAACGAAATAACCTATTCCGGCGTATAGATCGACCGCAGTACATCCGCCCTCTTCCTCCACGGACTCGACAACACTGGGAAGCTGCAGGAGTCGAGCCTTTTCAGTGATGTTGCCGCGAGAAAACATGGTGTACCGAGGAGCCCAGATTTGAGTAATCCCATTTTGCTTTACTGAAACCCAAAATGCCAATGCAAAGTCTGCTGAGGTTGGCGATGATGAATTGCATGTAGGTCCAAAGTCGCCGTACAGCGGGGTGAGGTTCGTTGGGGAACGAAGAATGTTTTCTGAGTTCGACTGCTCTTGATCTTTGGACAAAAGAGGTATTGAGGCGTTGGTGGCGATGTGTGTCGCCCTCATCGCGGTTGCAACGTTTTGGAATAATGTTTCCTGCTGCTCGAATGTTGTACTTGTAAAGAATTTTTGCCAGCTAGTAGCGCTGAAGACATGTGCTGGGAGAAGCAGCATGGGCGGATAGATTGAGTATGTGGTTGGGAGGTTTGAAACGAGTTCGTCAATTGTGGTGCCAATCATGGACAAAAGTTCTGATGGAAGTGAGGACAGATGTGCCTGTACTGCTTTCGTGAAAGGATTAGTCTCGATTTTCGACTGTGCTTTCATTGATACGGTTCTCCGTGCTTCATGTATTGCAATCGAATCGAAATGATTCTCCAAACCGAGCTCAGCCAGGAGCTGTTTTTTATATTCTTCTTTTGACAGGTCGCTCCTCAGACCCAGCCCGGAGTCTCCTGCCACCAGGTTGATCGTCGTGGGGACAAGCATTGGCTCCGTGATATTATCTGAATGGGAGTTGGCATAGGGACTGATCTTCTCTCTCCTATCCAGCTTGCCATGAAGTTCGAGAGCCGTCTTGACCGTTTTGACCGATTGTTTGGGAACAATGAGAGCAATGTAGGAAACATCCATTGTTGGAGGCACAGTCATCGAAGGCTGTATGTGGCACTGAAAAGATTGGTCTTCCAACAGGATGAGAGGGATGAGGACAACAGCGATGAGATCTCGATCAAGCTGGTGCTGTTGAAGGGAGGTTTTTCGTACCCCACCCCCTGTTTTTTCCTGCGTCCCTTACTTTACCTCTCACAATTGTGAAGCACCACAATGCAACTCCAAGAACCGTCCGCCTTTGCTTCCCTGATTCAAATCTTTCAGCTCCATGGACGTTGGTCGTGGTGGTGGGGGGGCAGAGGTTCTGGCTCTCCACATGTCCCTATCTCCGCCTCCACAGCAACCTTGATCGTCCATCAATCCATCATCAGGACCGGCGGCAACATTTCAAACGAGGCGCACACAGTAGCGCACGTGAAGCTATTTGTACCCAGCTGGAAAGCTTGCACTGCGGTTGGTACTATTATCGCCACGACTTTCAGGGCCGGCGATGCGTGGAAAGACTGCACACAGGATGATTGCTACTATGCACGCTCCCATCTGCAGACGATATGGCCATGGCAGATGGCAGTAGGCGATTCTATTTCGCAACTGATTGCTCTAAAGATTGACAGCCTTATCTCGTCTCCCGTCACCGTCACAATCTCGCCGCCGAACCATTATCGTGATAAAGGGAAGGATATCAAACCCAACGGACCAGTAGGATCGCTATGGCGAGAATCCTGGTACGGAGCATGGCAAACAAGCGAGGACGCGCAGGACATTGCCACGCTACGGCGCGGGATAGACGCACCACGTTTGCGACCACGCTGCTGCCGATCCGCGTTCGTGTCAGCATTATCAGTACATCGGTACTCTCTCTGACTCTCTCTGAGCCTGTTGGACTTTTGGCTGTTTGCTGTCGATTCCGTCTGGCGACCAGGTGCCGATGTTTGCTACAGTCTGCTTTACTCTTGGAATCGATAGACGGGACCAGCCATGTCTTCCTAAATTCTTTCCATTTCTGCATCCCGTCTTCTCTTCGGGAGAGATTCCAGTCATCGGGATTGCGGAACGTGATCCCTTGTCACACGGACCCACGAATATCGGTGCATGTTGTTGCTTGGCAGCGATTTAGGTTCTCGAAAGGAACCCTCCGCCGAGACTTGACATTCTGTCATCCCGGTAGCAGTCAATCAGCCGTTCGTAATTTTGCTTTGGCCGGCGCGCGGTTCTTATCATTGCCAACCGTGCCGTTTTCACGTTCCTGACCATGGATTGTGTCTCGTCGTTGAAGTGTTATACACGATCTCCAGCTTTACTTGGCGACATGTGGAGCCTTAGATTGGGACCATGGGGGTATCACCGTCCCGACGGCAAGTAGCGAATACCAGGGGCTCTTTTAGAACTAAATCCCATACTTATATGAGCTACATCCAGGGAACTTTTTGGGGTTCAGAAATTTGTCCATGAGATCTACTCTGAAAACTTTCACAGTTTTGTGACATTGACTCCAGGATGTCTGCAGCTGTACGTGTCTCCACAGCATCAACATCGCTCGAGAATGATACTGATTGTGATCTAGACTTCAACTGTAGCTCCGTCACTACCGGCTGCGCCGACCTTTGATCCAGCTCATCCTAATGGCGGCGACTCGCTCAACATGGATGTCAACGCCCAATATGCTGGACTGGAATTCCATTACACTTACTTGATGTTCTGTGCTTTCATCGTCTGGCTCATCATTCCCGGTATCGGTTTCTTATACGGAGGTCTTGCTCGTAGAAAGTCTGCGCTTGCACTTCTCTTCCAATCCATCCTCGTTATAGCTGTCACCACTTTTCAGTGGATGTTCTGGGGATATTCCTTAGCCTACTCTCGCACGGCTGGACCTTTCATTGGAGACATGGCCAATTTCGGCATGAAAAACGTGGCCGCTGCTCCTTCGGTTGGTGGTTCCAACATTCCAGAAATTGTCTTCTGCCTTTATCAGCTCTTGTTCTGTGCTTGCACAGTCCAGCTTGTTATTGGTGGATCCTTCGAACGTGGACGCATCGTGCCTTCCATGGTTTTCGCGTTCTTCTGGGCTACCATTGTATGTATCATATCTTCTCGTGCATATATGAGAGCACTAAAAATGGCTAGGTATACTGCCCAATTGCGTGTTGGACTTGGAATCCCAGTGGCTGGTTGTACAAGCTTCCCAGTTTGGATTTTGCTGGTGGAGGACCTGTTCACATTTCTTCCGGATGGTCTGCACTCGCGTATGCTTTCGCTCTCGGTAAGAGAAAGCACGCTGGTGAGAAGGCTCACGGGAGACCACATAACACCACTTTGATCTTCCTCGGCACTGTTCTGATCTGGTTCGGTTGGTTTGGCTTCAACGTAAGTCACGTCTGTTGGTCGATCAGCATCAACGATTACTAACAACGCCAGGGTGGATCTGCTATCAACGGGACAGTCAGAGCAATGATGGCGGCATTCAACACAAACGCCGCCGCATCCACTGGCGTCCTCGGCTGGGTTCTCGTCGACTTCATCAGACACAAGGGTAAATTCTCCGTTGTCGGAGCCTGCAGTGGCGCCATCGCTGGCCTCGTCGGTACGTACCAACGATGTGAGAATCGACCTGTCACATTCCTAACATCGTACAGGCATCACACCAGCAGCCGGTTTCGTCTCCCCCTGGATCGCCGGTCTAATCGGCTTCATCGCCTCCGTCGTCTGCGCCCTCTGCACCAACATCAACGACTGGCTCCGCATAGACGAGGGCCTCGACGTCTTCAAACTCCACGCCATAGGCGGCATGGTCGGTTCCTTCCTCACCGGCATCTTCGCCCAATCCTGGGTCTCGGCCCTCGACGGCGTTACCCAGGTCTCCGGCGGTATCGACGGCAACGGAATCCAAGTCGGCAAACAATTCGCTGAAATCACCGCCATCTCCGCTTACTCCTTCATCGTGAGTTACGCGCTTTGTATGATCTTGAAGTTTATCCCGGGCATGCATTTGAGGGTTTCGGAGGAGGCGGAGATGGTGGGCTTGGATTTGGATCAGTTCTTTGATGAGCAGATTGGGGATTGGAGTGCGTTTGAGCAGCATGCTATGAGTGGGTTTACGGATGCAAAGAGTGCGGAACATAGTAGTGCGCCTAGCATTGCGCATCCTAAGGATCCTGCTGGTGGTATCAAGGAGGTCAAGGCTTCTTAAATTTTGGGTGTCTCGACAGCGATTTCTCTCTCGTCGGGGATTTGCTGAGCGATATTTCGAGATTTTAGTTAGGTAGGTGGAAGGGGAGATGGGGTTGCGTAATGGGTTAGTTGGAGTGATAGATACCCCTTACACGAATATGTATTCGTCCTTTGTAGAGCACGAGCACCATCGTTATTCCCCTTGTGGCCGGCCGTCTTAATTACCAACAGCAACCTGTGGTAGGTCACCATCACACGACTTCATATATATTACCAACAATCCCCACCGCCAAGCAAGCACACAACCAAACCTGCCACACATGTGCCACTAATCACCAAGCCTCGACTCCCAGTATCCTACTCTATAAACACCCAACAATCCCTCCACCTCCATTCCTCCAATCCCCTCCAAATCACAGACAAAGCAACAGCACGATCCATCAAAAAAACCAACTAGCTACTAATCTACCCAGGCATGAATCAGCCATTGAACAATACAACCAGAACCTCAAACAAAAGCAAGCAGGAAACAATAGCCTTCATGCTTAACAAGGGAGATATTGTACAGCGGCGAGATGGGAAGAGGGCTGCCGATAACAACGATGAGCAACCGAAATACATCTTGAAGGGGGATGATGACGATGGTGATGGTGATGGTGATGGTGATGATGAACAACCTCGAAAGACGGGTGGAGATTCGGTCATGGAGATATCAAGAAGGCGGTTGTGATTATGCATTGATCCAAGAAGGGAAGTTTGTGGATTGTTCTTGTCCGGGTTTGAGCGTGTATCCGTGGTCTCGTACGAAGCTGGTGACTGGATAGTCTCCCGAATATCAAGGAGTCAAAGTAATGCCCTGTGTCAAGTTTTTGTCCCAGAACAATCCCACAGCCAAAAACTCTCCAGTAAAGGAAACCCGCAATACTCTTCCTACACCTATTCGTGAACCACCTCTTCTCACCCCCGTCCAGCCCAATATCTACAAAGCCGGCGGCACCCCAGTATCATTCAGAACAGCATTAACCCCCTGCAACCTAATCCCATTATCCCTTAACCACCGAACAACAAATTGATGAACCTGCTCCCAATCATCCGGCCTCCCCTCAAACGTCCCCAGAAACCACTCCACCACCCTCGCCAACCCATCTACTCCCCGATTATTCAGCTCCCTCCGGAATGCCCTATCCCAATCCCTCTCGTATCCCGTCGTCATAATACCATTGCCAACCACCCTCGTCGCGAACCCGGTTACCCGTTCCCCAGCGCGGTTGAGACCGCGGATGTTGTATCCGGCTCTTGTGAAGCCGTCGCGGTCGAAGCCGGAATCGCGGTGGAAGCCTTTTGAGTCGTAGCCTTCGGTGTCGTAGTCTGGATCGCCATAGGTCTTGCATTCGGCATGGGTTTCCGGACTTACGTATGGTTCTAGACAGATGAAGCACCTGCGTCCAACATGTTAGTACATCTAACAAGGATAGATAAGTGGTGAAGGAGGTCCAGGGCGACTTGCCATTCCCCATTGCAAGCACAAATGATGTGATTGCAAGCTCTTTCCAGAATCCCATTCCTCCCACAGAAAGGACATGGCTTGAACCGGCTCGTAGGGCTGTACTCCTTGTTCATCTCAAACTTCGCTGGTCGACAATCGTGGGCGTGGTTCGCTTCCCCGCTGCCTGCTAGAGGTTGGGTACAAACGATACAAGTCTTCGCTTTACAAGCCCTGCAAGTGGCAATGGTGAGCTCTTTACTTGGACCAATGTCGATGTAGGTGTCTGGCGGGAGAAAGGTGGCACAACCCTCCCTTGCACAATACCTCCTCAATCTCGGATCAGTCTGATACTCTTCCGTCTTATATTCATACCGGTTTATCAGATCGACACTCAACACAAGATCATACTCTTTTGCCAAGATTTCCTTTTTACAGCATTTAGGCGGGTGAAGCGATTGGTTTAGAATTGCGTTTTCGAAAAAATTGGGGAAACATTCCTTTCGGCAGGCCCAATGCTTTTTGCACGGTAGTTGGACGAGTTGGGGATTGAACTTTTCGTCGCCGCAGATAAGGCACGAGTTTTTGGGCGAGGAGGTGGTGGACGAGGACGTGGAGGTAGACTTCTGAGGCGTGGACATGTCTCTCTCGTTGAATGGCTGCTGTCTAAAGGCCTTGTGTTGTGGGGCTCTCCTGTTGTGGGAGAATCGGTTTCGGGTTGGGGGTTTGTATTGTTGTGAAAGGGCTGAAAAGCGGAATGAGTTGTCCCAGGCACCGGGCGAGCCTGAAGGTTTTGTAGTGTGCTGGACAACATTATTGTCTAATGTTGTTTCGTTGACAACGTATGTGTCTATTCGGCTCAAGGAATGTTGAGGGAGTCGGGGTCTTTCGCAATCTTTGTATGCTCCTTGAACAGATAACAACACAATGAGGCTCGCAGAATATCAACCCCGCCCAAGAATGTTTTTAAAATGGTGGGCTGGAGCGTCAACTCATCCGTATCGATATCTTCCTATTTCTTCAGACCTTGGAGCTTACGAGTGCCGACGATCCTACTTGCATGGACAGTTGAGATTATAGAGCCGGAATTGAAGCACCTCCGGCTCTACAAATCAGCTCGACTTTACAAATGTCGCAATCAGGTATGCATTCCATGACGATGTGTATGATAACATATGTGGTCAGCAGAGCATCCAGACCCAAATGATTATCATGGCGACTATAACCAAGTGCGGATCAAGTCAAATGATCATTTCAAGTTCGATCCGATGTTCGGTGCACAAATGTTTCCAATCAATGACCATATACGCCATTTCGAAAAAAAAATTCATACAAGGGTTACTTCTGATTGTTGTCGCGTGTTTCGCAAAGGACCGCATTCTGTGACCAAGCAGCTCAATGTGAGTCAACATTTTTTTGGCCTGGCAAATAGTCAGAGGACCATGAACGGGTAGTATTTCTGGAGTGCAATATGTCTGAACACCTAGAGGCATCCAGTGAATGAAGTACTTTAGGCCGCTAGACTGAGGTACGACAGCCGTCAAGATACTTCGCCAGGCTCACGCAATTTCATGGACTGAGAATTGCGGATGTACGGGTTGCTGCGCTGCCAAAGTAGACCATGGCCTTCATGCCAAGTAGCTTTTGAACATGGAGAAAAGTCGAGTTGACATTGAACTGCAGGAAATCATCCTAAATCCGATATGTGGATTTGTGAACGCGCTGGGAAAGTTGTTCAGTGCGGCGAACGCGTCTAGTCGCTTCATCCTTTGACGTCCGGAGGGGGTTTCCTGACGATTTTGATGCCACTATCCCGTCCCATCATACCTTTGCGAACTGGCGGAAAGTCGTCGTCATCCAGATCAAGATCCATGCCGTCTTGTCTGCCAGCGCTCTCAGGCTCTAGCCCAGGTCCTTCGCGCTCGATGCCGCGACCCTCA
Organism: Venturia asperata; assembly: GCA_003689335.1. Classification (NCBI taxonomy): domain Eukaryota; kingdom Fungi; phylum Ascomycota; class Dothideomycetes; order Venturiales; family Venturiaceae; genus Venturia; species Venturia asperata. The sequence goes on from QWWL01000016.1 coordinate 17,078, forward strand.
GCCTCCCACCTCTTCCTCTCCATCTCATCGTATTCGTCTTTCCGGTCTATCCATCGCTCTTGCACATCTCTGACATCCATAGTGATTCCAGTATCTCGCATAGCCACCTGCCATACGCTATCGTTCGCAGCGCCGTCCTTTGTCCCAAATGCGTACCCACTTGCCAGGTCGATCTGTTTGAGAAGAGCAGCCATGGATTGCTTGTCTTCTACAGCCAATGTAGAGAAGCCGACAAGTGAGAAGTCTTCCACCAGATCCACGATAGCACGATTTAGTGCGTCGAATTTAGATTTTGATTCTCCATTGTCCTGATCTGAAGTCGGCGTCGAGGGCTCATCATCTGGGTCTACTGTTTCGCCACTTCGCTCGGAGTCGAGGGCCGGAAGGAGGTATTCTAGGTCTTGTACCTCAGTGTAGAAGTCGAGATTGAAGGTGAGAGGCGGATAATTGGAGAGGTTGTCGATCTTCGTGAGGACGTTCAGATGTGGCAGGTCCATTTGTAACATACTTCGTAGTGCTAGCAGCAGGGCGGATATGTACAGGGATGGCTGGGTGAGGACATAGCTGTCCGTGAGGTGAATGACTACCAGCTGTGAGCACCAGTATTAGTCTTGTTCAGTGTTCAGGACGGGTGGGAGGGGCAGCGGACTCTGTACCCAAGCTTTTGGAGACGGAAGAAGATGTTACGCAGCGAGAAGTGGTGCGTAAACAGCTCGACTTGTCCAGGGCAGTCGAATATAATGTAGTCGTCTATTGTGTGCCAGTCAGATTATGTACTTTTTGGCCAAGTGCTTGTCCAGGCTCACCATCGAGCTTCTTCAACCCCTCCTCTAACCATTCAAAGTTATGTTCGAGCTCTTCTAGCGCGTATAAGACGCCTCCATTGGGTCCAAGAGCTTCATTGTTCATGATTTCATCCAAGGTTACGAGGTCTCGTACGTCCAATGCCGTTGGGTATGAAGTATGGTCGTTTGCCGGATCGAGGTTGACAACAGAGCAGCGCCGCCCGATGGCGGACATGAACTGTTGCATGCCATCGCAGTAGGTTGATTTGCCGGACCCTGGAGGTCCTATTATGAGCTGCGCGAAAGGCATTTGAGCGGGGATGTGGTGGAGCTGATTATGGCCGGAGTTCTTCAGATGGAAGGAGACGCAAGGGGGAGCAAGTCGGGTTCAGTAACGAAGCCTGTCAAAGTCATGTTTTCAGGTGCAGGAAGGAGACATGTACCTTGAGTTTGTTCACAAATTTCTACATAATTCTTTCGACGTCGTCGTCGTCCCAGAACATGACCAGGAACCGAATAGGCAATTGATGCGCATGACTCGTTTGCGGCTGAACTACGGCCTCTTCTTCTCCCACTTCCGGTCTCCCTCAACATCACCGGCGACTTCAGTCTTCACGGAGACTACACGTATATTTGAGAGCATGCCCTCTATTTCTCTTTATGCATATCCCGCGAATAACCAGTGAAGCAAAAGGTATCCCAAAATCAACCCCAGTTTAATCAGCCGTATTCTCGATCCTCATCTTCTCCCTCAGCTGCCCAGAGTCCTTGATACGATCATCTATTCCTGCTCGATAGTCCCTGGTGGCTTGCTCGTTGAATCGTAGACGCATCTGCTCACACCCACAACTTCGTTGCAGATCCTCGTTTGCACATGCTTGAGGAACTTCCAATCGAATTCATATCCATCTGCAGTCATAAAATCCGTTGTCGTCACGGCTCTCAGCACAATAACCCATTGATGCACCCGCTTGTCGCCGGCAACTCCCACAGCCTTGACAGAGTAGAGCGCAGCATATGCCTGAGAAATCTGCCTGTACATATCCCGTCCTTGCGCATCGAGTGGTGCTTTGGCAGCCTTGATCTCGGACATGAAGATGTGATCGGCTTCACGCACGATGCGGACTTTGTCGGCCGTGACTTCGCCCACGATTCTGACTCCAAGACCGGGGCCGGGGAAGGGGTGGCGCCACACGAGTTCTTCTGGGATACCGAGTTGTTTTCCGAGTTCGCGGACTTCGTCTTTGAAGAGTTCGCGGAGAGGCTCGATGAGTTTGAGGTCCATCTTTGCTGGTAGACCGCCGACATTGTGGTGGGTTTTGATTGTTGCTGAAGGCCCTTTAAAGGAGATCGATTCGATGACATCGGGGTATAGCGTCCCTTGGAGGAGGAATTCGATGGGTCCAGCTTGTGGCGTATTCAGAGCTGCTTTCTCAATCTCCTTAGCTTTGTCGAGGAAGACCTCGATGAATGTGTTTCCAATGATTTTTCGCTTCTTCTCGGGATCATCGTGGATCCCTGCCAAACGATTAATGAATAAATCCTGAGCATCAATGACTGTGAGATTGATTCCGAGGTGCTTCGTAAGCGTAACCTTTACCGTCTCGGCTTCATCTTTGCGGAGAAGTCCATTATCCACCATGACAGCGTGAAACCGGTCACCGATTGCTTCCGTCATAAGTTTTGCTGCTACGGTCGAATCGACACCTCCCGAAACGGCACCGATAACCTGGCCTTTTTCACCTACGAAAGCCCGAATGCGATCAATCTCCTGGGTGACGAATTTGCCCATGGTCCAGTTCGTGGTCGACTTGCAGACATCGACGGCGAAGTTCTTGAGAATTAGGGTTCCTTTCGGTGTGTGTGTGACCTCTGGATGGAATTGAATACCATAGTATGGTTTCTCGACATGAGCAATGCCGGCGAAGGGAGCATTATTGGTCTTAGCAATGGTGATAAACTCCGATGGGATCTGAGAAAGCTTGTCTCCATGAGACATCCAAACTTGCAAGTCGTCCTCACTGGCATCCTCGAGCCCAGCAAAGAGTTGGTCGACGTGAGATGCCTGTCCAGTATGACGTTCCACCTTGATTGTAGCACGGCCATATTCCCTCTTTTCCCCAGCAACGACGTTCTCACCTCGCTGCCATGCCATTTCTTGAAGACCGTAACATATCCCAAGGACTGGAACGCCTGCTTCGAACACAGCTGAATCCACGTGGGGAGCATCTTTCTCATAGACGGAGTATGGACCGCCAGAAAGAATGACACCCTTTGGCTTCCATGCCAGATCCGCTAGCTTCTGAGTGCATGGTAGCATCTCAGAGTAGACATTGAGCTCACGAAGTCGGCGCGTGATGAGGTGAGAATATTGTGAGCCGAAGTCGAGAACCAGAATGGTGTCGAAAAGTTTGTGGGGCTCTTTTTGCTCGGCCATATTCAAAGAGGAGATAAGATGAAATGGATCGATGAAAGACTACAGAAGCTGGCTTGCGAGAAGTTTTCTCCTACTCTCAAGATTACCTGGACCTCTGGCGGTGACTCAATGGCAGATTTTTTCTGGTTGAAGGATAAGGGCACGCAAGGATCAGACCCGGCGCGTCGAGTTGGTCAAACTCCATATACTGGCGGAATCTTTGCTTTCTACAAATTGAGCAAGTTTATCAGTTTTAGCAATCTAGCGAGGAAGATTCCCGATAACTTTGACGCGGTTTAACGTTCTCACGTGCTATCAAAACTTTGGTGCACAGGTGGGTCCGAAGACTCACTCCAAAAAAAGTCGAAGACCAGCTTTGATCGAGTCGCAAACAACAACAAAGCCGTAACATGGCAAAACGAAAAAATACAGAGAACCATGCAAGTTCCGACGATCGTATGGAAGGCGACGACAGCGGCAGCGACGAGGTTAGTCCGCTACAATTGGAGCATCATGTATATAGTCTAATTCGGTAGTAGGATGTAGACATGATCAACGCAGACTTCGACTTTTTCGACCCAGCCGAAATAGATTTCCATGGCCTCAAGAGCCTCACTCGCCAGCTGCTCGACGTCGACGCAGAGCTGATCAACACCTCAGAGCTCGTCGATCTGATTGTGTCGCAACCTCTGGTCGGGTCGACTGTGAAGGTCGATGGCAAAGAGTCGGATCCATTCGCATTCATGACAGTGCTGAACCTCCAAGCGCACAAGGTTGGCTTCCCGAGATTCAGTTCTCGTACAGGCCTGTTCATAACTAGCGATAGGACAAACCAGTAATCCAGACGCTAACAACGTACCTGCGCAATAAACTCTCCACTATTCCCTCTCTCTCCGGTCCTTCGAATCTCCTCGCTCCCACGAATACAGACGCGCAAATTGGTCTCATTCTGACCGAAAGGATCATCAACGTGCCCTCCGAGATCTCACCACCAATGTACAGCATGCTCCTAGAAGAAATCACCTGGGCAGTGCAGGAGAACGAGCCGTACAAATTTACACACTATCTGATTTTGTCGAAGACTTATAAGGAAATAACATCATTGTTGGACGAGCCAGACTCGAGACCGAGCAAGAAATCGAAAAAGGATAATAGCGCAGGAGGAGAGACGTTCTTTTTCCATCCTGAAGATGAGGTGTTGCAAAAACATGCTCTTGGTTACGGAAGCTTTGACTACTCGAAGTTGTCAGATGCAGGGGCCAGTGATGCAAAGAGAGCTTTTCAAGAAGCTGGAATCAAGCCTCAAGGGTATCTGATGCTGATAGAGGCTGGGAAGATTGAAGGAGCTGTGAAAGCGATCACGGAATACCTGAAGCCACCAAGCTGATCAGCAAAATCCGAAATGAATTGATGAATGAATGGCAAGAATTATGGCTGATGACCTGGATATCGTGGCATCGTGGATTTGACCATATCCTCAGAGTAGCACATTTCAAGGAATGGTCTCTTCAATTCTTCTTCTCGGTTACCCATCCAGTACCAATTTGGTGATACCCCCTGCAAGTTCTAGAAGCCGGGCACAATTCCGTGCTGGTGGCTTTTTTAAAAAAGAAGGCTTAAAGTTTACGTCACATAGCATACGTCATAGCAGGTTGAGGTACCATATTTGCTCGCGAAACCCAATTGTTGACACTTGACACGCACAAACACTCTCAACTGCTTCAATTTCCATCCAAAAACATTACCCCAATCCCTTCCACCAACCACTCCAACCACTACCCACTATGGCTTCATCAAACGTTGGAAACGCCCAGGTCTACGAGGCCAATGAGCAGGTATGTACTACGTTTTTACAATCTTGCAAAATTCCAAAATCCAATGCCACCATATTAGACGTCGATACCCGGACCATAAAAACTGACAAAACATCAGAAAGCTGGTGAAGAGCAACCAGAGCGCTTCCACGAGGGAAAGCCCAACGCACACAACCCTCTCGATTCGAAGGATGAGCGATCAATTGCGAACAAGTTAGCTCGTGAGGAACAGGTCAGCATCTCCTCCATCTTTGCTTGATTGCTCATGTTACTAACATATATGTACAGCGCGAGCAAGAAGAGTCCAAGGAGGACATTGAGACGCAACAATTGAAGCAAGACGCAACCCTACCCGCGAAGGCACATGGCAACAAGCCGTCGAGAGGCGCGGAGATTGATCAGGAGCTGAAGGAAGAAGAAGAAGCAATTCTGAAGAAGAAGGGTGCTTTTGGACCATCTTCTTCGAACTAAACAGTATGAGAAGGATCGTGGAGGAAAAAACAATTGGATGCCATGATGAGGTCATCCGCGTCGAGGCTCGAGGACATCCTGTGTCGGCATGAATAAGCCAAAAGGCTATTAGTTTAGCTCGAGTCGACGGCATGCATACACATCAAAGTCGAGCATCAAATATCTTGCTCGACGTAATAATCCAGATCGGTTCTGTACCTGTTTCTGCTTCGATGCATACCTGTTTTGCGTGGAAGTGGCCTTTACGTCAGCACCGGAACATCATCGTCGACGCCCAATTTTTAATTTGACTCGGTCGAGACGAGGATGACAGGTTGAGCTTTGACCCACTCTCTTGGTGATCCCACCTGCAGTATTTCTTGAGGTTTCATCCCTCAACGTTATCGATATTTCCGAATTCGTCGATTACAAATTATACCTCAGACCATTCCTCCGTTGAACTCTTGTCTCGCATTCGCGAATGAAGCAGCCGCAAATTTAACAATGTTAGCCTCCACACAGCTATGCTCTTCCAGGATGTTGTTGTTGATGATTACCCAATAACTCGCTATTGGATTACACCAGGAATTCCATGTCCTTTGACGTTGATTTGGAGAGGTAACGTTCTCAGCTCTCCATTTGGGATCGTCCATGGGGCTTGCAGGTGATAACCTTCCCCTATCACGACTGCCCAGCGGCAGCGACAATTTTTCTCGCCATGTCTACCAAGGACTCTCCAATAACATCGACTTCGCCAAAGACCTCAGGGACCGCTTCTTTTTCCCACACCGAACACCACGCTGCCTTAAACCTACCACGGAATTAATCACCACCACACCTCATATCACGCCGCACAATTTGGACGAACTGATAAAGCGAACATACCCATTCCTCTTAGCAGCAGCCGAATCCCACATATGCGCCGCCGCAAACCAAACCTCTCCCTGCCCCTCAAACTTTTCCAAATAATGCTGATAAACAATGGGATAAGGTTTCCCCGCTCCCAACACCTCACAGAAAAACACGTTCCCCACGGCCAAATTCAACCCATTATCAGCAATATACCCCGTCACCCTCTCCCGATCCCCACTCGTCAACGCCCAAACTTCAAAACCACCCTCCCTCAACACCTCAAGACACTCATTAACACCCTCCCTCGCCTTCAAATTCCTATACGCGTCTACCAGATCCGCTGCCTCGTCATCAGTGAACACATCTCGCGCATTGGCGATTCCCTGGAACATGAGGGTGCGGTAGAAAAGCGGACCGAAGATTTTTAGGAACGGGACGTAGGAGCCGCTGATTTCTTGGAATGTGCATTCGCGCTCTGCACTTTCCATCCAGGCGTTTGCGAAGCCGAGGGGGTGTACGCCGTGGGCTCGGAGACGGGCACCGATGCGTGTTTCTACGGCTTGGTAGAAATTGTCGTAGGAGATTAGGGTGCCGACGATGTCGAAGACGATGTTTTTGGAGGGGGAGGATGATACTTCTATGTAGGCTGTTGGGGTGGTTTGGTTGTCCATTGGCGCGGTGGTGGGTCTGTTTGTTGTTGTTGCTGTTTTGTTGAAAAGGCCTATGCCCAGCTTCCGATTAACGTGATCAGGTCATATTGTTCCTTCAGATCCTGAATCGTGAATTGTGGAGGCGGGCCGAAAGTCATCTCTACACCCGTGTCTGGCAGGGTTTAATAGATGGAACGGAGTCGCTCCCGTATGTAGCTGATAAGAAGACTATAATCGGATCTCTCGGCCGAGAACTGCTTCCGCGAGAATGGTCAAGGTGGGTAAATCTGCTATGTGGTAAGGCACTGCAAGTAATGGTCTGAAAGCTGTCGAATTTGAGTCCTTCGAGCGTGGAGTCGAAGTTCAAAGCCCCACTCAACTAAATACAAACCTCTTAATCTTAACATACCACGCTACCTTCCTTTCCTTTCCCTGTTCCTCAACTTCAACAGTACCATTCTCCATGTATACCTTCCTCCCACTCACCAAATCCATATCCTCAAGCTGAACCCACGTCGTCTTCTTGTAGATCTTCCAAAACACGTATAAGCCGACAAAGATGACGATGACGATATAGTCGAACACGAAATCCACAGCGTGAAATCTCCCAATGAAAACACTATACCCCGAGATGAAGACCAAGAAAAAATTGATGAAGATGACGAAGTAAACGCCATAGGGATAGAGGAAAGCTTGATACGGTAATTCTTGCAATGTGTGACCTTGCAGAATCCAAGCATTGCGCATACGGATGTGTGTCACGCCTATGAAGCCCCAAGCGATGAATGTTGCGGCTCCAGAAATGGCAACGAGGTATCCGAAGATCTTACCCGGACCAGCCGTGTAGTTGAGTAGAGATAGCAAGCCCAGAAAGTTCGAGAAGACGATGGCGTTGACGGGGACGCCGTTTGCCGTTGTTTTGGCGAAGAACTTGGGTGCGCGACCTGTTGAGGCGAGAGAGACGAGCGTTCGCGATGCGACGTAGATGCAGCTATTGACGGAGGACAGTTGAGCGGTGATCATGACTACGTTGATGAGGTTTCCTGCGCCAGGCCATCCGGCTTTGACTAGTGCGATGGTCCAAGGTGATTTTCCGGATTTGGAAGATCCGTTCAAGAGTTGATCGTTGTTCGAAGGGACAATCAAACCGGCGAAAAATACGAGTCCGATAAAGATGATCAAGATTCGATTGAAAGTCTGTCTTATCGCCTTGGGTAGATCCCTCTTCGGATTCTTCGATTCTGCAGCGGTGAGCGCCAGCATCTCAGTACCGCAATAGTAGACAGCGGCAAGAACGAAGGTCTGTCCAAAGCCATTGATACCGTTGACGAAAGGACCAGGGGTTTTCCAGAAGCGAAATCCTATGTAGTCGCCGCCGATAGCTCCGGTATTGATCAGGATGGCGACGAGGAAACCACCGAGTACACACAAGAGTTTCCAGGAGGCGAGCCAGAATTCCATTTCGCCGTAGACTACGACGCCGAGGAGGGAGGTGCATTGGAAGAAAGCCCAGGCTATCAGAATCCAGGCGTATGTTGGCAGTTTGTCGGTCCAGAGGCCCATGATCAGGGATATCGAGTTCTAGTCGTTTACATCAATTATAGCAACGATGATTGAGAATGTAATGCTTACATAGTCTCCAGCCAGATTCGTGACCCAAAGATACCAATAATTCCAGCCAATTGCGAACGCCAAAGCTGGGTCGACGAAACGTCCGGCATGCTCAACAAAAGCACCTTGGATAGGAAATAGCGTTGACATTTCTCCCAGACTTTGCATCACGAAGTAGACGTCAACGCCGATGATGAAGAAGCAAATCAGGGCACCAACAGGCCCCGTGTATGAAATAGCATAGCCAGTTCCGTACCAGATAGAAGCACTAGAAACGTGTCAGCTCGTGTTCTTGGTCATGGTTCATGATTTTGAACTGACCCAACAACGCCCCCAAATGCTATCATCTGCAGATGCCGATTCTTGAGACCACGTTGTAATCCATCGTCAATGATATTACCATTGGTAGCATATGCTGCAGAATCGCTCTCATGTATACTCGGGTCCCGCACATTAGTTTCCGCAGTACCGCTGACCGCTACCTTCTTGTCATCAGACTCCGACGGCATCTTCAGCAATTGCTCTCGTGAGTTTTTAGCTGAGAACGGTTGTGACACCAGGAGAATTACGACGAAAGACCACCAAGTGAAATCCGAGTTTGGCCGCGAGCAATGCGCAACATCGTGAGGTAAGGCCGAGATTGGAGATTGTGCTGGTATCAGTCGATCGTCTTATCGCCGCTGGTTGATGCCGACGATCATCTTTGCACAATCCTTGCGGAGACGATTGGCAGGGTAGGTATGCTAGACTGTTTAGTCAGCCCCAAAGAGATCGGCATTCTGCATCCGAAGCTTGATCGAAGTCCTCAAAGCTTGATTTCGTGCTTTTGAAAACTTCAACCACATACTTCCGAATCAAGCTCTTGTCCGGGCTCGTGGCTTCAGCACCTCAATGTTCCTTATCTCCGCAGGATTTTCGATGGCGTGTTCAGGTGGACCGACACCGACATGATTGCAATTGAGAACTTGAGTGCCTTGGAGATGGGAAAGGTCGACGGTACAAACGGAGGCATCAACAAATACGAGGAAGCAGTTTCATTGGCGTATGAAATCGATATCCTTCACACCGACATTTACTCCTTCCCACCCATGTATCTATAGACCACAGAAAAGTCTTTGGTCCTCAACTTTACATCTGCCTGAACTTCATCGTAGATCTGCTTAGCCACCGGACCCATCCTGTTCTTGATCCCAAACTCATCACAGGCTGTGAGAGCAAGCCTCAAATCTTTGTTCATCAACGAGACTCCGAAGCCGCCATCGTAATCACGGCTGGCAGGACTGGTCTCAATTACACCGGGAACAGGATTGTTGATTTCTGACGGCCAACATTTCCCGGTTGCCGAGTTAATCATTCCTGCAAGGGCCTTAGGATCGAGGCCCCATTTGACACCCATATTCATGGCTTCACAAGTGGCAATGTTATTCAATGCCAGTAAGTAGTTGTTGGCGAGTTTGGCCTTGAGGCCAGCGCCCTGGCCGCCCATATGCAAGACTCGCTTTCCCATCATGGAAAGAACTTGAGTTGCCCGCGGAACGAGGCTTTCAGGACCACCAATCATGAAAGTGAGAGTACCTGCTCCAGCACCGACCACACCACCAGACATTGGCGCATCAATGAACTTGCCCTGCCCAGTCGATGTGATGGAGCTTGAGACTGCTCCCGAAGTCATCGGATCGATTGTTGATGTGTCGAGGAAGAGACGCTCTTGCTCAAGGGATGTCCCGTTCCGATTCAGTCCTTCAAGCATGGCCCGGTAGACACCCTTGACATGCTGCGGCTCTGGTAGAGCTGTGATGATGGTAGACTTTTGAAGCGTTAGCGAGGTTCCTACTCTACGGTGAAAGCGGGTAACATGGAATCGAATATGTCAGAGGATTGGCTGTAATTTTGTAAAATCAGGGTAAGAGGACCTCGCATATTGCAGCTCGCGTCACTCTCCAACTTAGTCATGGATAGAACAATTGTGGATCATCATTGGAAGATATCTGTGAGAAAAAAGTCACGCGAACTCACCGATTGTTCTGCAATAGCCCGCGCACTATCAGAGGCGATGACATTGAAAGCTGAGTGCTCATCGATAAACCTCTTTATGGCGTCTTTGTTTACATCCTGAATCATGAGGACATCGTCGGCAGGGATCTTCCGTCGCAAGTTCTTGGCCATTCGATATCCTGCTGAACGGTCAGTACTGCACGTGATGATGCCTGCCATCACACGTACCCATTTGACCCAAGCCTATGAATCCCCAAGTTGCTTGCGGTGAAGGAGTGCTTGAAAAACATCTCTGCGAAGCAAGCTGGGACCTCGCCGCGATTGCTGTACGCCACGAGGACGAAGCCAAAGTCGATAACACCCCCATTATAGTATGAACCTCGCTGTGAGGGCATATGCGTGCAAAAGGTCTGCAATGGGATGTAGGTGAGGAGTCGGGGTTGCGGGCCGAGTGTAGCCGGTTTGGGAGAGGGGAGGTCAAGTCAGCGACTCGGCGCGACTGTTAGATTCTGGTCATGGATATTCAAATGCCATCAAGAGACACGCAGGTGTTGCCATCGTGATGGCAGGCTTTGTGCCAGCGGAAAACATGATTCGAGCCGGTTGTTCGTGTGCGAGGAAAAACATTCGGAAAAGATTCTCCCGTGTGGAAGTTAGTTCTAGTCTCAGGAGTGGGGCGCACGTGATGAATCTGGAGAATTTCAGGCTGTCCACCTCAGGCTGTTCCAAGTCCCATCTCCCCATCTTTCATCGATTTCCGTTATTAGCATTATATGCATTGGCGAATTGTACAAAAACATACTGCCCCCGTCCACAAGTCTGCATCAAGCAGTATTGGTGCCGTGGCCCCCAGCTCAAAACGAGTATGCCGTCCTCTCCCTCTTGATTCGATCAACTTCTTGCCTCTTGGCTGAAAGCAGCTCGTCCGCTTGAGGATATCGCTTAAGAGGAGAGCATATCTCCCTCTCCCTCTTAGCAACCCCTTCCAGAAGCTTCTTACATCTTGTCGCCGCTTCATATGCCCTTTGCAGATTATCGAACGTCGCGCGCAGCGTGGTACAGATCTGCATCACTTCTTGGTGAAGGGAGATGAAGTCAGCACGAATGACCTTGTAGTCCGTTCCTTGTCTTAACGCCATGCTTCGCTTCAGAGGCACAATCACTCGCTCTCTCAATTTCCTGTCAGCCAGCGACAACGCTCTTTTCGCATTGGCTGTTGCTTGATTAGCGGCGTGTCATGCAATTAGGACCACAAGAACGCACCATCTGCTTCCAGCCATTTCTGATCTGCTACTACCTCTCGCATTTGCTTGAGAGGATCGTCACTCAGATCTCGTACCCTAACGTCTGCCACCGTCGGTCCATCCATCTCTTCGATGCCTCCAAAAAGCTCTTTGTCAAGCTCAAGCTCATCTCCTTTGAGGCAAATATGCCCTTTGCTGGCCATAATTTCAATGCAGTGCTCTCGACGAGCAATTTCCCACACAAGCAGCCTGGCCTGGCGATAGTTCTCCCGTACGGCTGAGACAGCGTTGATGATCTCGACACGACGAGACATGGTTTCTTGGTTTCTCCTCTTCGCTACTAATCCTCGATATTTGGGCAGCTGCCCAACCTCCACCGTGGATGCGTCTGAATAGAGGGTGAGCACGCCGTTTATTGGATCATTTCGCCAATATCTCCGCGATGGTCGTCTTCTAGGTCGACAAAGCTCGCGTTGTGATTGGCTGCTCGCTTTTGAACTGGAAATGGCGCTTGAAATGACGCTGCATGGTGTTATTGGTGGTGGCTGTGTAGGCTGTGGCGGCTGTGGTTTGAGTGTCTTAAGTTGGAGGGGCGTCTGTTTCCCGGCTTTGGACAGGGCCCATTGTCGACCGAGTAGCTCCAGTTCTTCGATGAGGGACGGCATTGTCAGAAGCAAATGCGACGGTGGATTTCCTTGACGGACGAAGGTATGAGGGCCATACTTATAAGTGCCGGTAATGAGGCTGGGTCCCTCGGTGCCGAAATGGAGAGGAATGTAAGGGATGGTATGCAAGGGAAGCATACGAGACTCGCCAATCCCACTCCTACCTGTTTAACCATCTCAATTGACCTTACAGATACTCAAATCAAATCATTTCCTCCAATCATGGCACCGCAGCGCAATCGAGCAACAGTTTATCAGACACGTGGCCAAGACAGCAACCCCAACCATCATCTTGCCAAGTAAGGCTCTCCATCGTGAAGTGACTGATCACACGTGGAATGTTGGTTCTCGCAAGGATTCGGATGTATGGATTTGCGAAATTGTGGTTGTCACGCTGATAGTTGCGCCGCCCCGCAGTGAGTTGCTCCTTGATCAGGCATTTATGTAGCCGAATTAACGTCGCCAGCAAGCATATGCAACTGCGGAATGCATCTTTGCTTCATCCAATGTTCTCATACTTGGCTGGTAGATCGTATTGTCAGGCTAGAGGCAAACCTGCCTTGCACAGTATGAAGCCTTGACCTCGCCTGGGTGTCTACTCTACGTACATCTCTCCTACTGCAGCATAATTTATACTCCAAAGATTGGTAAGAAGAACGATGCCGTTGGCTAGGGGGTCGTTACAAGGGTAAGTGAACTCCTGCAATGCACAACGGGAAAGAAAGGCTAATTTTCCTTGCCCCCCTTTACAAACACCAACTTCTCTTCAAAAGAACAGTGTCCGTTACTACCACTATCCGCAGGAGATACGCGACACAAATCTCGATAACGCGTCATCCGCGAATGTTGAGGCCTTCAAGTGTGAAGATGTCCAGCCTTCAGACGATGGGAAGACATACTATTCTGGCGTCCACTGCTATCAAGCCTTAGACCTGAATGGGAATCGCAACAATCTCGAGCTCGATATGCTCCTTGTCCTGGCTTGTCAACTATGGACTGCCTGGTCAGCTGATTAGTGTTGCATCAGCATATACGATTTGGGTGAGGAGCCAAGTTCGATAATGCGTACACGCTTTACTTTTTCAACAGCAGGCTAAATCACAACATCGGCGACAGAATCTTCATTTTCAAACAAGACTCATAAGAGAGCGTGGTTAGTCTTGAAACGCCTTCCACAAATTGTATTTGACTGATCTTGGAACTTGGCCAGCTGTAGAGCCCCACCGAGCAAGGGAAATAATAATTGCTCAGATACCTCTAGCATCATGCTAGACTCTCGCAGCCCATTCAGCCCCGCCCAGTCCAAACCGCGTCCGGACCGTAGATTACAAATTCCCCAAAAACTGCAACGTACTTCATATTGCTCGCATGAAAGTCACGCGATCTCTTTGGCGTGAAAGAATGCTCGCCGAGTCTATTATAGATAGCCACTGGACCTCTCCATCCGCAATTTGGAGCAATCTCATCCAAGATTGAGTTGACAGTGATTGCTTCGTTGAAGAGAGCATAGCACCAGATTATGCCAAACGGAGTACCAGATGGGTCTTGCTCGGCAGCTTCTCCTCTCATCGCATAACACATGCGGCTAAGGTGGCAGTAAGAACAAAGACTTGAAACCGGATCCAAATCTGATCACTCGTGGCTCTCCTGGTTCAATCAATAATGTAGCCCGTCATCCTCCCCTGTTAAACACATCCACAATTTCCCCTCAAGTCTTCAAATCGCCGTCCCCATACTCTCCTCCAAACAAACCTTCCCCCCACTCTCCACCCCCTCCATCCCCCCCTCCCCAGACGCAGAACAACTACAATTATAAATACTCCGAAACTCAAACGGCGCTAACCCCTGCAAAACCGCCAACGCATTCTTACTAGCCGCCAACTTAGCATACCGCCCACTAGCCGCGATACCATGACAAACAATTTTCTCATGCACCACGAGCGCAGACATGACCTTGACCTTCGCACCGGGCGCCTCAAGCGGCATTTCCTGGGCGAACAGACGGTAGGAGTGGCAGCCGAGGTGGTTGGAGAGGAGATTGTGGAGGTGCGTTGTTGGGTGGTTGTTGGCGAAGGAGTCGTAGATGGACATGTCTTCGAAAAAGGGTTTCATATGTTTGTCGAAGAAGGATTGGACGTGGCTGTAGTTGTAGGAGGAGTCGACGAAGATGGCGCCGATGTAGGCTTCGACGATGTCGGGGAGGCACTGGTGATGTGTTAACATTTACAATGGCTTGCGTGAGGAGGGGTGTGGGTTAAGCGAAATCTTACCTTTGGGGGATCCTTGACACCGATCCAGTAATCGACCTCTCCCTTTGCTTTCTCCGCCGCAAGCTGGACCTCGGAAACGTATTCCATGATTTGATGCTGGAGTTGCTGGTGACTGTATCTCAGATGTTGATGAAAGTTCAGCTTAACACAGAGAGCGCCGAGGAACTTGTTGGCTACCATAGCCATCTTGTGCTCAGTGAGCCACTGTGGGTCCTTATTTGGATACTTGTAGAATAAGTGAGTGATGCAGGCTGTGTCCAGCAAAGAATCTCCCAGGAATTCCAAGCGTTGGTAACTGGGTATCTTCTCCCATGCGTACTGATGCGATGGATGTGCAAATGCTGACCGAAGCAGTCTTGGGTACTGGAATCGGTAGCCCATTTTAGCATATATCTTGTCAGCCAGATCGTGTTGGGAAGCTGTGACCTGAGCGATTTGGTATGATGGCATGTCATAGCCGGCGTAGTAATCGTCCCACTTTTGCTGTGGATGATCGGGACTTGAAACCATTTTAGTTGTTGCCTTGACAGCCATGTCCCAGTCAGAAGCTTGCCATTGCCCAGGTCGATTGTATTGGACGAAAGCAGCTCCGATCATGGCTTCGCAAACATCTGCGACACTCTTCTCGCCCAAAGAGTGCTTGATGACATCGCCACCGTTCTTCCCAGAGCCTTTGCCAACGAGGAGCTTCAGACCCTCTGGATACCACAGGCGACTACATCATGTTAGCCATATAGCTCGAGACGGAGACCGGGTACATACCGAGAGAAAGCCATGCTTCTCACATACTCGGGCATGTTCAGGCTTTTGGTGGCAGTTTGGAATAGATTCTTATTGCAAATCATGACCATCCGGTTGACGTGAGAATCGAACTCGCTGTCGTTTGGATTGAGTCCATATAGCGCAATGGAAGTAGCCATCTTGAGGAAACAATCTCCTATGAATTCCAGACGTTCGTAATTCGGGCCCATGCCAGAACGGAAGTTGATTCGCTCTTCGTTGTGCTCATCGCTGTTATCCGAGTCCTTGGTGCAAGCCTCGAGGGCAAGCGAGGGACTAATCTTGATGCCCACAATATCAGCCGCTTCGAGGGAGATCAGATAGTCTTCAATCCTGTGAATGATCGCTGGGAAGACGATAAACATAGAAACCACCTTGAGTGGGAGCTTTTGGCTTGTCAGTGATTAACACTGGGAAAGGTTTCATAACTCACAGCTGAAATTCTCAATGGCTGGGGACACAAAAATGCCTTGGTCGGCCTCTCCTTCTCGCTATGTTCAGGCTCGGCAAGCCAATTCTGACGATGCAGGATCTGTTCGGTCTCAACAACGGGTTGGTTAAGGCTGCTCTTTTCTCTCATTGCAGCACCCGATTTTCCCCAAAGACTAATGGAATAAGCCAAGATGTCCAGGCGATTCTTGCCTCCAGGCCCACCAGGTTTGACAGTATTGCTGGGTATGGGATCGAGTGGCTTATATGTCGGATGAACGCCCTTGCAGATGAAGCGTCGGTTGCCAGACCACCGATCCACAAGAAACTTGTCTGTCAAGAATGAGTCTGGCATTTCCTCGGTCCATGGATACTCTTCGTTTCTGAAGACAGTCTTGAGGACTTTCCAGTTGATATGACTTTCAGGCTCTTCTATCGTGGTCACAGCGGGATCGACAATAATGGGAGCCACCCAATAGGACATTCCTGGAATATCGACCTCGAAAATTTTCGCGTTGACGTCCTTCCACAGTCGGTGAGTGAAGATAGTCAGAAAATCCAAGATTGCTTCATTCACCACCAGTTTGCTCCGAAAATTCTTCATCGTAGCCAGTGTGACCTTTCCAGAATCCAGGAACAAGGGAAAACTGGGAAGCTCTGGCAACGGTGCCCGAGTTAAAAGTCCAATCGGTTCGTGTGGTCTGTCCAAACCAGCGGACACGTCCAATATGGTGAGATAGAGTTCTGAAGGCATAGTGCCACGCCCCTCGCTCCACTGAGATGGCTTGAGTCGCATAGCATACATATTGTGCTTCTTCGTGAGAGCCAATTGGGCATTGCGGAATGCTGGGAGGCGTTTCTTGTACACGGAGAGTAAATGGCCGTCGATGAACTCTTTCTTAATGAGGTTGATGCACATCTCAAACGCTGCTGAGCGCTTGGCCAAGGACTTGCGCTTCCATCTCTTTCCCCTGCAAGACCTGATTGGAGAGGTTTCAGGAAGCACGACTTCGCAAACATACTGGCCACCGTCGACCGACATGATGTACATGGGCTCTTGGCTGCCCTTTTTATCCTCGTACGCCTATCCAGGATTAGCAAAGCCATGACATACACTGGATGAACAGATTTAAGCTGTGTAGCCAACTGCAGCTTTGTCTATCTTTCCAAACGAAGAACGACCGCCGAGAATGTGATTGAGACGGCGCTGGTGAACTTACAAGTGATGTGGAGAACAGTGAAAGAATCACCAAACTATTTGAATACGTCAATTTGGCTCCAGTGACTGGGTCTTTGAAAATCTCTCCTAGATTCTTGTTGGCAGGATCGTAATCTCCATCATTGCCCCGGAGGACTCGATCTGGCAAACAGGTACACCATGTTCGCATTGCGGCGGCGTCATTTCGAACAGACATGACAGTGCCTCGATGGATGTAGTTGTCTTCTTCCATCAGCTCGATAAACTTGGAATTGACGTGCCGAGCCCGGCCTTTCGACTGCACGAACTGGATCATGGTCTTGCAGAGATCAAAACGGATGACTAGGTTGCAATCTGGAATATCGATGCCTTCTTCAGCGACAGATGTCGCAAAAAGACAATTCAGATCTCCCTCGCGGAATTTCTTCATGGTCATAACCTGCATACGGAAAGAGTCCTTCAGCTCACCCAACGAACTTCCCAGGCCAGTCAAGAGACCGACTTTGAGGTTGGGACCACCGATCGACTGAAAGATCAGAAAGAGCAATCGGGCATGGGCTCGGCGCTCAACAAAGACAATGCATCGATTGTTGGTGGGTCGCTCATAATGAGCGGCAAGTATCTTGTGGAGCTCTATGACCTTTGAGCTGACATCGCGTAAGACAGGCTCAGGAGATCCGAAGTAATGCCCTGCAACAATCTTTGCTGCTTCTTGGATGAGCTTAACGTCAGCGTTTATCTTTTGCACATTTTCCACCTGACGACGGCTATTGAAATCTAGGTTTAGCTTGTTCTCTGCTTTTCTGGCCGCCTCATCTCCCAACGCAAAATCCCAGAACTTGTCTGATGCCCATCGACCCAAGTACCTAGATGCCTCTTTTGACGAGGTGAAGAGTCGCTTGAACGTGTCCATATGGCCAAATTTCAGGTACAGACGCTGAAAGAGGGGCGTCTCGAATGCTATCTCCAAGCGAGAATAGTAGACGATACATTCTTTAGCTTGGCTTCTGAATTGCTCTGAAATTGGTGTGGTGGCAATCCTGCTCTGGAGCATGTCTTCGAGCTCCATCGCAGCCAGATGAACGTCTTCTTTGGCATCCACCGGCGATGCTGTCATGCCGAAAATTCGGGGACGTGAGGAGTGGCTCATTGGTTTATAGAAGTGCTGAATGATGACCGCATATGGATGATTGCTCTTCGCATGATGCGCTTCGTCAAAGATAAGGAGGTTGATCTGCTCCATGCGAATGAAGGAGTGGGACAATGCTTGGTTGAGAATTTCCGCGGTGCAAACTATGACCATATCCTTGCTGGTAAGTTTCGTCCATGCTTCTCTCTCTTTCAATTTGGCTTGAGAGCTCCCATTACCACCGATCATTCGAGCGATTTTGTGATCTAGATTGCACCCGAGGACGGTGTACTGCTGGTAAACCAGCGCAACCGAAGGTACCAGGAAGAAGGCTATCTTGGGCTCCTTACCCGCTGCTCGGTCCTCAAGTTCTTTGTCAAGCATGTGGCGAAGAAGTAAGACTGCTATAAGCGTCTTTCCGGACCCAGTGTCGAGCACAGCGATGATATTCTCGTTCTTAGCCTTCTCAAACAGCTCGACTTGGTATTCTCGGGGATCTTTGATGGTGGGGGACTCGGCACTAGCCAGCATGTTTTCAACTGACAGTTCTGCATCCTTGTACCTCTTCAGATCTGCTTTGTTCTCCTCTTTGGTGAATGCTTTTACTTTGTCGAAGAGGTAGGATTCGAAAATGGCATTCTGCTGGCGACGCTGCTCAAATCCAAGAAGTGGTCGCTGTATACCTGGCACATAGTCTTCGTCATCGGACTCATACTGGACAGGAGCTGATTCGATGGTGATGCTGTTAAGTCCCAAAAGGTCCAGTTCCGAGTCTGCCTGTTGCTCGTTGATTTGTGTTTCGGTGAGCGCCATGGTGGCCCTGTGTCTCGTTAAAGTCGCAGATCTCGAGCCTTGCTACTTCTCCGTTGAGAATGCTATCTTCGGAGCGTCTTCGACATTGATCTGGGGCCCTTGTGTTGGGAGTGATGTTAGGTGTTTGCCTTGATGCCGTGAAGTGATGAAGGAGCCCGGGACGAAGGTAAGCCGAGGGCTTCAATAAATCAGGAACGCAAGCCTATCAACTAGTTTGAGCTGGTATGGAAAAAAGTGGCTGAAATCGGACCCAGTTTGATGCTTGTGTTTGTTGTTGTGTTGGAGGGGGAATCTATCCGAAAGCGGCATGCAGTGAGCAAACCCAGCGTAGAGGAAGGGCTGGGTAATGAGTATTATGATAGGTGACCAGCAGTCGCTGCTTATATATTCTGATGAGGCTCCACAGTCGTGGATAATACAGCTATTCTCTCTGGCAGCAATTTATAGCAGCCCACTTGAATATGGTACACAGCCGGGGCCCGGGTAGGCAGCAGTGTATAGCCAATCAGCCTCCATTCGGTCACCGTCAACACAGGAGCCGTATTGGTCAGGCTGTTACAACCCGTGAGAAGTGATGTCTGGTTTGAGGGTGGAAAGGGAAAGAGTAACAGATTTGGTTACTACTCTCATAGCGCCGTTTACGGACCCTGAGTTTCCACTGAGCTAACCACTACAACACCATTGCCATACTTTGCACGCGAGCAACTTACCATGGACGACCAACCGAGAAGCTTGAGAGCGCTCTTCTCCGATGCAGAGGCTCTTCGAAAAGGACTAGAAACGGCCTCACTGTCGCCCATGAGCTCGGAATTCCAAGAAAACCTCACATCCGCCATCGCCACATACGAAGACTGCTTGAAAGTCGCCAGGCAAGTTTCGCTATTCAGTCCAAACGAGAGTCTGGAAGATATCAACTCCGGGGATCTGCAATACTTGCTCATCAACTTCCACTTAGCAGAGTTGATACAAAGAATCACGTCACACAATCGAAAGGCGAATGTTCTGAAAGTCAGACAATGTTATGAGAGCTTTTTGAAGCTGCTGGATCAGTATGACATGTTATCGAAGGCGGACTCGCGGATGTTTGAGCAGTATATGGATAGCCCGGATACGTTTGCGACGGCTTCGACAACAGATGCGCAATCGAGGCGGGATACGAAGATTGCGAGATTCAAAGAGGAGAAGGAGCTCAAGCGGAAGCTCGAGGTTTGTTAATTTCCCTACCTGGGGTGCGACTATGTTAATTCCATGTCCCTCAGTACCTCCGTCAAAATCCTCTCGCCCTCCAAAACGATGACGCTGCTCTACGCGACCTACACTTGACCGCCGTCAATCTCGCCGTCCACCAAACCTTTCAGTCCCTCGAACTCATCAATCTAGAACTCCAAATATTATCCATGGCACCACCCGTCCCGCCACCAGGCCAAGAGCGCGACTCACATGATGCAAGAGAACGAGGGTCAGATGGGAATGGCTACTCGGAACGACTGGATCAACCACGGACAAGTCTAGCGGGTCTGACAGGTCCCATCCTGAGCAAGGAAGGAAAGCCATTGCGTCCCTTTACCCTACTGGACAAGCGAACGCAGCTCCAACAGGGTGTGTTCCGACCCGATCACAATCTGCCCACAATGAGCATTGACGAATACCTCGCCGAGGAGAAGAAACGCGGTGGTATGATTGAAGGTGGTGGTGAAGCTTCCGGCATACGGCCTGAGCCAGATGAGGATAATTACTCGAAAGCGGACGAAGAGACATTAAAGGCGAGGGCATGGGATGATTACAAGGAAGAGAATCCAAAGGGCTCAGGGAACACGATTAATAGAGGATAGATATCTTGACGAGCTGCATCTGACGTGAGCCGCGACGGAAACGAAGTCACGATAAAAACATTAACGACCTTTTTTGCTCATGACTCCACACAATGACTTCGGCTCCCAAGGAAAGAGGAATTCGCTAGCCTGCTGGAACTTTTTGCTATATGAATATTGTGTAATTCCAGATCAGAACGACTCCATGAAGACCAAAACCCATCGTGCGAGGAGGAAATCGTGCGCATCGAAACTGAACCAAACGGTTATGTCAGCCACCCGGCGCATTAGGTTGGAAGGGATAATTTTGCGCACTACCATGAGCAATCAAACTCAACACGATGGGCACACGAAGCAAAGCGCCGGCTCAATCCAGACCCTCCATCTCAACCCAATTTCTTGACGCCTCGTCCCAATTTCTCGCCTCCGTACCTCGGTATCTATTTCTTCCCTCTTCCCTCTTCCCAACAACATACTTACCTCCTTACGTCCTCCCCTCCGCTCCACTCCTGCGCTAGCCCAGCCATCGTAAATCGGACACGCCGGTGCCTCGGATGAGAAATTACAGAGATACGGGTGGATTTTCATACATACTAGCAGGACCGATTAAATTATTGTCGTTAAGGAAACATTTGGTCTGGGAGTGATAAGGGTACGTGGTAAGGTAATTATTTGGTGATGTGGGGACGTTTGTATCAAGAACGTTGTGTTGGTTGGGCGTTGGAAACGTTGGTCTCCCTCCCGAGCCGTGCCGTTGAGTTTGCTTATGCGATGGGGAGATGGATGATGGGGGTTTACTGTAGGGTAGATGAGTGGCGATGCAATACAGACATGTATGTTTGGTATGCTCTAGGGACGTCCTGAGGTCGGTCTGATGAAAAGATGAGGTTGTTCGCACACGTAGGAGATATTAGTCATGGAAAACACCTACCTTTTGGAAATATCCTGCTCACGCGATCAAACATTTCGAGCCGTGTTTCCATCGTTCCAGATGGCGAAATAGCACAGCAAGGGAAGAAAGCATGGAAGCGGAGCAGCCGGACCAGGATGAATTCTCTGGGATGTGGAGAAGGACGGCAGAGACAAGAAACGATGGAAAGCGGAGCTGTCAGCGTACTGTTCGAATATCTACACTTCTACAGTAGGTACTCCGCTGTGGAGTTCCTTAGCTAGTGACTGTAATGGGGCAGAGCTGAAACGAGTCGGGATGATTCCCGATAGATGCGATTCTGGATCATGGCATGAATTTGACGTTTGAGAAAGGGAAAGGATGACGCAGCGACGTACTTATGCGCAATGCTGCAATGCTGCGAACGGTGGATGTGTGATGTCGATGTTCGATTGAAGCTGAAGCTGATGCTGTGGTCGGTGTTGTGTGAGGAGAGGGGGGAGCGGCAGCGGCTCGGGCGAATGGGATCGCGTGGCGGGCCCTGCGCTGGGCGGTGCTGAGGATGTTTTGCGTGCGGTGTTGCTCGTTGCGGAAGGAGGGTTAGACTGCGGAGGAGGAACCTTACAAGCCGCTGCTGGGACAGCTTGGGACAGCTTGGGATAAGAGTTCCCGTGAGTATGGGTTTCGGGGCTTGGGATAGAGTTTTCTTGCGGTGG
Source organism: Venturia asperata (assembly GCA_003689335.1). NCBI lineage: Eukaryota > Fungi > Ascomycota > Dothideomycetes > Venturiales > Venturiaceae > Venturia > Venturia asperata. Next base: position 39,595 of record QWWL01000016.1, read on the forward strand.
TGATTCCAGATGGAGAAAGGCCTTTGTAAGAGGCGACGGGAGGTGATCAGCATCGACGATTGAAGAATGAATGCATGTTTGACAATCGCACTTGTGTCGGCCGATGTCCTTGTACCTACTCGAGAGATTTTGTTTGCGAGTTTTCATGCGCGACTGATGGTTTGAGACAAGCTCGAAAGGATCAATTTATCGCTTTGCTGGTTGACTTCACCGCTTCGCTGTGTTTGGTTCTGGTAGACAGCAGTTCAATTATTGTTATACATGTATGTCTCAGTTTCGCAGGATACCCCGTCATCTTTTCGCCCACTTGGGAGCTGCAAAGAGACCATTTGCGTATCTTCGTGCAGATTCTGCTCGATCGCATTCGTGCGTGCAGAATTGGGTTTTCCGAAGCCATGGAGTTAGGTACTTTGTTGCGCGCATATGGAGCTAGCGCTGCATGAACTGAGGTGATGTTTAATTCTCGGGTCTGTTGTGGGGCTTACGAAGTTTGTGAACCTGGAGTCTGGCCAGAAGTCATTCTCGGAGTAATCGATGGAGCTTGCAACTGCTGCAGGCAGAGGCCAGATGGCGGAATTTCTTTTGTTACTTTTGGATGAGGACAACGTGGTCCAGGAAATGTGAGGTTTTGGAGTAGGAATTGGCGAGGGCCGTTAGGTGCCGCTTCTACAATAGAAGCGGCATCTCTGGCTGCATCTTTAGCCAGGAACGCTACTGAACAAGTCCGTGAACTTCCGAAGTCTCAAATCCATGAAGTTACGATTGCTAGACTATTGTTTACGGCTGCTTGGGCGGCTACGGGGGAACAATGTTGTTATTGTCCCCCACGAGATTGTCCACAGTGATACCAAGGTCTGGTTGTGATCCAATCGATGCCGCCATAACGGATATTCCTGCACACAGGGGTCAATTGGGCTAAAGATGTTCAAGACAGCGCTATTTCGAACCAGTGAGGGTGAAGAAACAGTTGACGTGCAAGCCCGAAGCAAGGAGCAAGGTTGTTCCATCGAGTGGATCTGTGGGATTGTGGGTTGTCGATTGCATGGCAACTGCAGCATCGATGTTGTACAAGTACCGTCTCACCTGAGCGAAGATACACAACTTTTGTGGCATCGGGATCTTCTTATTGTGAGATGCAACTCAAAGGCAAGACTGATGGACTGATCTGGTTATGGGCCTGGTCAGCCAACAAGGGTCTTGCCATACTCGCATCGTATCACACAGTCGGGAGTTGATCACAATGCATTCGTGTTCCAGGAGCCAGAAACGAACAGTAGCCTGCCTTTGCTGAAGCGTAGGCGGGTTCTATGCTAGCTACTGGTACCTCCTACGTATGCCTTCCTGCTGGGGTGGATATGCCGTGTTTCATGGCAAGGAGACGCTTCTGGGTGCTTGCTGGCGATGATGAACCTCAAACCATGTCTCGCAGATGTTTTGTACCACAGTAGGACCACTCTATCGACGCGCGAGATGCTCGCTGCTTGTCCGTTGCACCTGGTCGACAAGCTGAAGAGTGTCGGGATCGGGGGATCGTCAGGGAAAACGGCCAACGAAAGCAGGAGAGCTGGGATGGAGATACTTCCAGGACAACGGAAACGTGGATGGCAAAATACAAAACCATGCCAGACGACGCTTGGACAGTGATAGTGAAGACTATTCCTTTTTGTGGCAGAGCAGTGGGGGCTGGCGATGGACAGCCGGCTACGGATACTCTTAGCACAGTGCAATTGGGTATCCAGACCTCTGAGCCGGGCGGCCGAGTAGATAGCATTCCGCCGGTCTCTTCAAGCCGTCTCTGGATATTTCCGTCTCCGTAGACGTTAAGGAGGCGCGAGGCCGTGTCCCGCCAGCCCTCTCCCTAGGTTACTTCGGTCGTCATCCCCTTGGTATATCGCCGAGGCCTGCTCCGCCATGTTCGCAATGGTCGGTGTCTGCAGGTGGTGGTCCAATGCAGCAGTATCTATATATTTAATAGTTAAGATGGTCAAATGCAGTGGTATCCATAGCTGAGACGATCAAATGCAGCAGTATCAATAGTTGAGACGATCACACGAAAGCAGAATTGTGTCTGGAACTGCCGCAATCGTCTCATGGATTCCGTCCTCCGTCCCATGTAGGAACCAGGGGGCGCAGGAATGGTTTTTTTTTTCTTTTGAGAGCAGCTCTGGACTTTGATGCATGCCATGGCCTTGCGCGGGCTTGAGGCGCATGGCGTACCGTTGCGCCGGGTCTTCGCTTGGGCGGGAGGCAGCACCATCGATTTTAGCAATTTGAGGCGACAAGGAGACGGCTCCTCTGCACGCTACCAGCAATCCCACTCTCCCATTCGCGGCATCAGGGTGGGTGGGATGTGCTGCACCAATACCGATGCCCATACCGATGCTATCAAATACCCTCACACCCTCCTTCTCGCACTGTGAAGCAGGAGCCCATTCCAGAGGAGCGTTTCGGGCATAGGGCGTCGTCTCACACCCACACACCACCCCACGGCGAATACAAAGCGAATCCGGCCAAGCGGGATCCTCTTCCAAAGACATATGTGCTCGCAATACTCCTCTGGCTTACCTAGAGGAAACCGTTCTTGCTCCTAGCCATCATGTCTCATGGGTGAGTTATCGTGGCACGGAATGGATGCAGAACTCGAGCACTAATTCCATCTGCTCAGATCGCTGAAGGACACGCTAAAGGCGGTACAAGCAGCATTCGCAAACGACGCGGCTCCTATCATTCCATTACCAGACGAGCTCCAGCAAACCATCGAAGCCTTCTTGGACCTCCACCAAAACATTGACGATCATGACTCCCAGCGATTGCACGACGAATTGATCTTGATCCGCAACAAATCGAGTAACACTTCCTCCGAACGGCTTGGCGCGTTTGTACACGTATTAAGCCTGCTCCGGCCCTGTATCAGAGGAGAGAAGAGATTGGGAGAATGGTGGTTGACGGTCATCAAACCAATTGTGGACTCGGTCGGCCATAAGAGGGACACGATCGAGGATGCCCGAGAATTTTTGCTCGGCATACTCGTCTTTGACGCCGACGACGACACGACTGGGGAGAGAGCGAGTCTGTCTGCACAATTCACAAGACGGATACTCGAGGCCTACCTTGCGCGGACGAAGATTCCCACCACTGATGAGGAAGTGGTGTCGCCCGTGGATGAATATATCGCACAGGAACTCGAAGGCATTCTTGTGGCTTTTGGCAAGAGGAAACCCAAGGTCAGTGGTCTCTTATGCGATGCAAGTCGCACGCCGTGTCTTCAATTCAGTGGCATTCTACACGTCTTGAAATCGAGAAACCCCTGACTACTAGATCGACGTCGATAAAGCTTGAGATTCTGTACTTCGAACGTTGTTGAAAATCTGTCGATATCGATCTCGTGGTGTGAACGGTACACCAAGAAGAGTGTATCGTCGAGGGGCAGAAGATGCGCGTCCCCACCATGGTGACATGACTAAAATTAGCACTAGGAACTTCTTGTGGCCATAGACGAGCATCTTGTCCAGAAAGACCGAAGATTGCAGGCCTTGTCGCTGCTCAGCAGCTTCGTCCGCTTGCAGCCCGCGCATTTACACACCGTGCTAGAGACTCGAGTCATTCAGCATCTCCACAGCTGTCTTTTGATCGACACAGGGGGAACCGTCGTGGACCTGGCTCTCACGAATCTCATCATGTTTCTACCACACATCACTTCCTCTCTGGCCGCCTTTCTACCTAAGCTGTTTGTCATTTACGCTCGTATTCTTTGTTGGGACCAATATGCCGGGAACACAGACCCGCAATCAGAGAAGGACAACCGGTCCGAGAAGTCTTCCGATGGAGAAATCAGCAGTGCTCTTGAGTTCGATGCCACGTGGGAATTCCTTGAGCGCTCCTTCGAAACGCTTGATGTCATGACTCCAAAGGCAAGCTATCTGTTCACGTTTTTATACGGACTGTTTCCTCTCAACTTCATGGCCTTCATTCGCAAACCAAGGCGGTACCTCAAGATGAAGAGTTTCCCAGGCGCCGACGATCTTCCCTTATACCAAGACATGATTCGCAAACGTTCTGAGATTCACCGGGTGGTTCATAAGCTACACCCGAATTTCATGAATACGACACCAGAGGACGAACTAACTGATAATCGTCTGTTAAAAATTGACGCGGCTGATCTTGTCTCTGAGTGCTTGGGTCTTTGCATTGCTGTCGCCAATTCGCTCAATGATCCTGGTCCGCCACCGACCTCCAAGCTCCCTCCGATACCAAAAACACCACGTAGCCACAAACCACGGCCCGAAGCACTGCTATCGCCGTCTCCAGATGATGATCAACTCACAAGCGGTGTACCATCACCGACCACCGACTTCAAATCTCACGAGGGCAGTTGGCGCAATACACAATCCACCACCATCACCGCTCCTAGCACTGGACATCAAAACGACCCAATTCGTGTGCCTCATCGAAGTCCATCTCAGTACGATCTGCTAGAGCACGCTGCTGTATCCAGAAATGCATCCCCGGGGGCTGAGGGAAGTTCTCCCCCTAAGGAGGGGCTCGTATTGCGACGCAGGGCAGCCAAACCGAAATTGCAAAAGTCTTACTCCAGTATTGAGGATGCCATGCCTTCGGGTATTTCTAGACTGCAGACCTTCGCGCAGGGACTGTCTAGACATCCTGTTTCGCACCCGAATAGCCCTGGCACTGAGACCTACAACACCGCGACTCTACAACGTGAGGTTATGATATTGAAAAACGATCTCAACTTTGAACGGTTTCAAAAGGCGCAATATATGGCACAGATTGGACAACTCCAACGCAAGCACATCAAGGAAGCGACATTGGAGTCACAAGCGCAGTCGACACTGAACACCAACAGAACACTCCAAGAGAAACTCAAGAGAGCTGATGTGCAGTACGCCCAGTTCCAGAAGGAGACTACTTTAAATCGCAGTCAAGCGAAGAAGTTTGAGGAGCAACTTACGCAAAAAGTCAAGACCTTCAGGGAAGAGGAGAAGAGATGGCATGCCGAATCTCAAGCGCTTCGCCACGATCTACAGAAGGCTCAAGAAGAATGCGCTAGCCTCCAAAAGATAATCGTGGACAGTGAGCTGAAAGAGCATGAAGCCCACAACCAAGTCAGCACCTTGACAGTGGACCTCGAGGAGATGGAATCCTTGAGAAATATCTGCCAAGATCTAGAGGCGCGCTTGCGTGAATATGAGCTTCGAGAGCTGGAGGCTGACAGGACCAAGGAGGACCACGAGCTTCTGAGGAGTGAACTGCAATCAGTCAAGTTAAATCTTGACAGCCGAGATGCTGAATTGGAGCGCACGAAGAAAACCTCTGAGCAGAGAATATCCGCGCTGGAGAACCGCCTTCGTGATGCACAGCAGGACGTGATCCAGCCAGGACAACTCTCACCTTCTGTCCAGCAGATGATGGACTCCGCCATGGCGGCCTGCCAATCCAAAATGCTCGCGCTGAAAAGGAACTACAAGAACTTGCAGGACAAGTATGTAGATCTTGAGATCCGCTACCAAGAGATGGAATCTGGAGGGAATCCCAATCAGCCTGAATCCCGGCCAGGCAGCGTGCTGAGTTTGACGCAATACGCCGAAGATAGCGGGAGGGTTCCACGCGTCTCAAGCAACCGTGACAGCATTGGTAATTTCAGCCGCCTCAGTTCTGTGCGACGGCCTCATGCTTTCTCGGATCCAACGCTGCTGGAGGACGACGAGGATGCTCAATCCAGTTCGGTCTATAGCGGAGATCATCGCTACCAAGCCAGACCACAACGCTTCGATTCATTTGCCGGCGTGCGACCACTTCGAGGAAGAGGAACGAGCCCGCCACGCTTTGCCAGCAACGACCGCAACCACCAACCCCACGAGTCCAACTCTAATCATCCTTTCCGTCACGGCCAGGGTTACGACAACCCAACTAGTCCAGGTACAGGCCTGCCGCAGGCGGAGGTCCGCATCTACGGTCGAGGTAAGCCTACACGCTCAGTCCTATCCTGCAAACATGGCTAACTCATCAACACAGGTGGCGCTAGCAGGAAAGTCCTACCAACCAAAGACTCCAAGGACAAAAAAGAAAAGTCGTCGAAGACTGGTGGCTTCAGAGGTCTGAAGCACATCATGTGACGGCAGTGCCCTTTTGCAACATTACATTCTTCTCCATGCGACCACGATTTTACGATGGACCATTTTTTTTCTATTACACTGTCATGGCACGATACCCTTTCCTCATCAGACGATGGGACGATTACAAAATCCGCTTTTCTTTGTGTTTCTTTTGTCGGTTTCTGGGCCTGGTGCCCGTGAAGAATTCACCTGTAAAATAGACTAGGCACCTATCTGTATATAGACTTATGACCGTTTTTCCGACATTGGTATTGGGTACCTGATGAAGTATGGGTCGGTTGTCATCCTCGCCATTGCCCTGTTTTTTCCTTGGCACTGCGTGGAAACGCAAGAGCGTTATATATACAACATGGTTTATACATACTCATCCAGCGCGGTAAGGGGGAAAAGGACATGTTTTCGCTACCTATCGATGAGATTTCTGGCTTCAATACATCAACTTTTTCTGCTTTTCTGCATACATACTTGGAAATTACCGTCGTTGATGGATCTTGATTTTGTTTCACATGCTCGCAGTCGCTTTTTTTCTTCTGCTTCTTTCGTCCCGCACCGATGTCCCTTGCCGCTGTGGTTTATTGATGCCTTCTTTCCCTGAAAACCCCCTTCTACTATATATCGATAGGACGTGACTTGGTCAGAAAATGCCCTCCAGCCCAGTTCAGCGCGATGGAGGCCTCCCTCGCTCCTAGATCCGTATTCGGCTGCGAATTTTTGTGTCTGGCGTGGTTAGATTGGTGCTTAGTTGCAGCAGCATAGCTCCAAGTAGAATTGCTGCTTTTGTAGGAATTTTCAACGTGGGTGAGAGATTGTGTTCTTGTTTCTACTTTGTGTAAACCTTGCCACGAATGATGGAAGAGGAGGTTACGTTGATACGCTTCGTGAGTTTTAGCTTTTTTTTTGGCGGCGGCGGCGATGAAGATGAAAATGAAGATGATGGTGGTTAATGTACATGATAGCTGCTTCTGAGAGCTGAGAGGGTATAATGCTGTTGCGCCGGTAGTTGATATCGTTTTCCCCGTTCCGAGATGGTCTCCGCTGATGTTGATATGGGTAAGACTAATATGCCGGCTTTGCTGCCTTGGCGATAGTGTAAAGATAAAAGAATATTCGCTGGAATTGATAGTCGAGTGGGAGTGCTGGAAGAGTGAAAATGATGCGCCAGTGATCGTTCCATGTGATAATGATCGTAGTGGATGGATATGAACGGAGGTGAAAAGGTCGGAGACTAGCAGCGCTCAAAGACGCGATAGAGACCTTTGAGATTGGCGATTTCTTTGACTCCGTTGAGCAGGCCTTTTGTGGCGACCAGTCGTGCTTTGAACATGGGGAAGAGAATGTGTTCGAGTGCTCTGTTGATATGTTTTCGTCTCGCTGCCAGTTCTGGATCTTCCTCAAGTTCAGCCTCCATGGCGTCCTCGCTGTCGGCATCTAGATCGTCCTCGGCTGCGTCGATAGCGTCGTGTCGGACCGGGACCACGGGCAGAGCCTCGGGGACATAGAAGCTGGCGAGTTCTCGAAGGAAGGTGTGGAAGCATTCTTTTTCTTCGTTCCAGTTGACGTGTGGGCCGAGGCGGAGGAGAAATTGGGGAAGCTTTGCCATCGAGGGCATGTACCCTTTGACCAGAAGCGGAATACTCAGTAGCTCTCCATCCTCGGAGACTTCCATACAGAAGTATTCGGCGAGCATGTCGGCACGACTGATGATCTGCTCTCTGACGAGTACCACCGCTTCCTCCCAATCCAAGTCCGCGCCGGGTTCGCTGAGCTTCATTTCTTGGGTAGCGCCCACGGTTAAGAGCTCATGAAGGTCGAGTGGAGGATCGAAGCGTATGCTACCGAAATTTCCGAAATCCGTCAGTCCGATCTGGTAGAAATACTCATTACAGACCATTCCACAGTCTATGAGATACAACTTTACTCCACTTTGAATTGCTGCGATACGACGGTTTTCATCCACGAGTCCGACAAATGTGTGAGTGACGAACATGTTCGTCAGCTCCCCGTGCATGTTCTCACGGACCTCAGCTCGTAACTCTTTGATGGTTGTCAGGCGACACAGAGTCGCCTCTTTTTCGGAATATTCGTATTGTATCGCTTCGTCATTGTCTTCTTGATTGTCTTCTTGAGAGACCGACTTCTGTGCTGATGGCAACATAGTCGTGATCTTCCTTGCGCTGGCATCTGTTCTCACAAGATTGTTCTCGTAAGGCTTCTGAGTTAACGGCCTGGGTGTTTGTATCCGCACACTGTCCGGAAGTTGAGTGGTTGGAGTTGGCGTGGCTTTGTCAAGCGAAGCGGCTCTCGCAATCGGCGCCCGCCCACCAGAAAGCAAGCTCTGGGTCATGAAGGTTCGGCTCGTGTCAACTTTCCCCAGTCGGCCTCTTACCTCGTCGCAGATAGCCTCGACTATCTCTTCTTCATGGAGAAAATTGACTTCCCTTTTGGTCGGGTGAACGTTCACGTCAACTCTATGAGGCTCGATTTCCAGGCTCAGGTAAATGAATGGACGACCTCCTTTTGGTAAGAACGTGGAGTACGTCTGCTCAATGGCTTTTTTGATCACAGATGACTCGACAGAGCGATGGTTGATGAAGAGCAGTAGCGCGGTCCGTTTGACACTGTAATTGGCATTGCTGATGTATCCGTCTGACTTGAATCCCCATCGATCACTTTCGCACTTGAATTCGACCAATTCATTGGCGATGGCGCCACCATGAATTTGGCGGATACGATCGATCGTAGTAGCATTTGCGGGGACCGATATGCCCATGCTGTTATCGCCAAGTTTCTTGCAAGAAAAGGCTACGTTTGAGCAGTGGACTGCGTACCGTCCTACGAGGTCTAGAATTTTTGCGTATTCCTCACTGGCAGATCGAAAAGCGCGCCGACGGGTCGGAACGTCATAGAACAGATCTTCAACCTGAAGAATGAGCACTGTGGTGCCAGCTTTTGGCGCAGACAATACTTACAGCAATTTGTGTTCCCTGGCGGCCTGCTGTTGCTTTGGGCTCAGCATTGCCTCCTGGTTTTGGAGGCACCAATTTCCCGGCGCCGTATTTTGCTCTCCATGCACAGCTAGAGTCTTCTGTTTTGGTCGTCACGGTCAAATGGGCAATGTGGCTAATGCTCGCAAGGGCTTCTCCGCGAAACCCATACGTCCCAATCGAGGTCAGGTCGTCAAACTTCTTGAGCTTGGAGGTGGTGAAACGTTCGCAAAGGAGTGGCAGGTCTTCTTTCTATGCCTCATCAAGTCAGCAATCGTTCCGTAACAGCGATCGGAGTAGTGTCGAGGGTACTCGATGGCATGTCATGTGATCAGGGATCACATCTCGTGAGGAAGGCTGGACATGGGTGACAGTGGTGAACTGGCGGTACTCACATGAATACCACATCCATTGTCGGTGATTTGGAGCAGTTTGAGCCCGCCGTCTTTGACCAGAATCTCGATGGCTGTTGATCCACTGTCAATGGAGTTCTCGGTGAGCTCTTTCAGGGCGTGGACTGGGGCCACGATAATCTCTCCCGCCGCGATTTTGTTGATAACATCCTGCGACAGAGCCTGGATGCGGCGTGGTGCTGACAGCAGCTCATTGGCCTTCCTCTTGGTGCCATGAGGTGCTTCATTCTCAAGATGCATGGAGTCTGCCATGGCTGGAGGCACATCAGTCGTGCCATGGGGTGCTTCACTATCAAGATGCATGGAGTTTCCCATGGCTGGAGGCACACAAGTCATGCCAGAGATGGCAGAGGACCAATAGTGCAGTCCTGGAGTAGATGCACGACGTCGGCCAAGGCCGGGGTAAGAGATAGTACTACCACAATATGTACAAGGCCACAGACTACGCGATCTCGGATTGCTACTAGTACTAAGTATAATGCCACCTGCAGACCTAGACGGGACCTGGAGTTGGCGCTGACTACGCCACCATCTTCTCACGTGCAAAGTCGACGTTTTCCGTCTGGGGCGCTGGGGCGCTGGGGCGTTCTCGGTGGGGACTCCAGCCTCCAGCTCAATTCTCCACCTCTTGATCCTTCCACCACTCCCTCTTCTGTCCTCGCTCTCTCTCTCCAACATAAAACAAGCAAATCCCCAGCCTTCGCCGCGTGCAACCCCCCCNCAGGACGCGCCTCACTACATCACCACGCATCCGGTTGATTAAACAGTCGGTAAATCCGAGCGGAGGCGGAAGGACAAGGATTCGAAGCTCCCTCCTCCGGCCAGATACATGGAGCAGTGCGCCCAAGAAAGGTAAGCATCTCTTGACCGCATCGTGCCGGACCCCGGACACCAACTGAATGGCACGCAGCTCTGGGAATTCTGGCATCAAGCGGAATAAGAAGGCCTGCACAGAGTGCCGTCAACAAAAGGTCAATGGATTCCCCAGATTGGCGCCGCGAATTGGTACTTACAGTTGTTTGCAGGTTCGCTGTGATGCAACGGTTGGGAACAACGACCCGTGCACACGATGTAGGAAGATGCAACTGCGATGCGTCATCTCGGATCCGTTTAAGCGTGAACATAAACGACAGTACGTCGTCTAACATGCAAGCGAAGAATTCGCAATAACATCGTCCTGCAGGAGACTTTCTGAACTCGAACAAGAAACAATCGAGCTCCGCCAAAGGCTGGGCCAAAGAGCATCATGGAGTGCCTCAGCCGCGACTCCTCCAGCCAGTGTAGAATCGGCCATTTCACACCGGATGAGTCCGCTACAGATGACTCCTCTGATGAATGGTCACAGAGCGCTGCCACCAGCTCGCATACAGGCTGTCATATCGCCTCCTGCTGCTGATGATGAAAGCGAAGAGCGTCCGCCACCCACTCCTTTACTCACTCAATCCCAGGCACTGGAGGGCGTAGCATTGTCTCCAGACGTGATCGACGAGCTCTTCAAGATGTATGCCTGCTCCTTGTCTCTCCGAAGAATTTCTGACTGACAGAACTAGCTATTTTGACGATATGCAGCACTTCCTTCCAATCCTGGATCCGCAACTGACTCCCAATGAGGTCTATCAGCGATCGAACTTTCTGTTCTGGGCTATTATCGGCACTGCTTCCAGAAGCTACGACAGAGATCCAACTTTGTTAGATTGTGTCGGGGAAAAAATCCTGAACTTAGCATTGATGACGCTTCGTACTCCCAATGTCTTTACAATCAAAGGGCTGCTCCTTGTCATGACATGGCCGCTTCCACGAGCTGCTGGCACCACAGATGTCACTTATGCCATCAGTGGCTCTTTGCTACACATGGCAATACAAATAGGCTTGCACATCCCAACATCGAGTCAAGATTTCTCCCGTGTCAAGGTCAATCTGACTGAAGCTGAAATTCGCAGAAGGGCTGAACTTTGGGGCTTCTGCGTTCTTACCTATCAAAGGTATGATGGGTGTCGATCCCTTCGTCATCCCCTTTTCAATGCTGATGTCTACGCAGATCTTGCAGCTTCAAAGGCCACGCTCCGATTGCTTTGATCGAGACCTACCAAGACTCTGATCAACGCTTCACCTTGTTCGGTCGGATTTCACCCACTCTTAGATTTCAACTGAAGTTGAATGGCATGGCTACCAGGTGCACATCCGCATTGCAGCAGAACGGTCTGCGTGTAATGTCAAAAGATCAGGAGCACAGTCTCGATGTTTTGATCAGAGTCTTTGAAGCGAGTGTCAAAGATGTGGAGCCAGAGACGACATCAGGTATGCTATCTTATAACTCAGATCGCGCCATCATGAAAACGATTAACAATATCTCTTTTAGAACTGGACAGGTTCTATCTCTACATGGCACGATTGACCACTCAGGTTTTTCATCTCTACAAAGAACCGTCCAAAACGTTTCCCACATTCTTGTTGACCCGAATGTACAACAGTGCTTGTCTTGTCCTTCGTCACATTGATCGAATGGATAACGATGGCACCATTAAACTCGCATCTGCCCCTTTCTATTTTGTTTTTTCCGTATCCTTGTCATCTTTCGTCATTCTGCGGTTGCTCAAAGGCAATACCGCTGGATATCTCGACGTGGAAAATGCCAAAGACACGTTTTTCCTGGGCGTCAACATCATGAAGCGATTATCTGCGGAGAGCAGCGATACGCCAGCTCGTCTCACCATGATTCTTACTCAGCTCTGGAACAGCGAGAGAGCTTTCAAGAACTCCGATGGTTCCGTCAACACATCTCTTAGAATTCGGACCCGACTAGCCATGAGCCCTGTTTTCGACGCTATCTGGTGGTGGCGTGAGGAATTTGGAGGCCAACAGGGCGCCTATACGACAGCGACCGACAGTAAACCCGGAATTACTGAACCTGCACCACTAGAAACGGCCACGATTCCCAATCCAGCTGGTGTTAGCAACGGTTTACCAGCTCCATTCGGTGGAGAGATCACTAGCTTTCTCGATGACCAATTCCTCGCTGAGTTGGGTTGGACGCAAAGTGCAAACTTCCTGTATCCTCCCATGGTCGGGCCTGGGCCGTATGGAGACAACTGGTACAGTCCAACTGATGTCAATGGATTTGCCGTGTGAAAACCTTTCTGCAGTATATCCAAGGGCTCTTCTGGAACGAAATCAAGTCCGAAACTAGACTGATCCTATGCAACTAGGAGATTAGCTAACATGGATATCGCGCACATGGAAGAAGATAAGCTTTATCCTTTGAATTCTCTGCGATACGCTTCGCCGGATTTTAGAATTCGATCAAACCAATCATCGACAAGCAGCCGGCTGTGACGGCATTTGGCCTGAGGCGTGCAGAAAAGCCATGCCGACAAAAACCAACCGGGCACCCCGCCGTCAAAAATCACCGCATGCAGGATGGGAAAACTAGAAAAGGCCCAGGGTCAAATTCTGCCACGATGGACCCTGAATTCTTCGTGGAGTCATCGCAGTGATCAAGCGGCCCGAAGGCGCGACTTCGGCCCTTCGGGGGTAGTATCAACGACCCTTGCCGGTTTCGGGGTCGTCATGTGACCTGCTCGAGCCGCGATCGGGACAGAACTAAGTAATTGAAGCATGCTCAACAGACGACAAAATCTGCAAGCGCTCATCTATTTTCTCGGTCCCCCTGTGCTGAAATCCTTGGTCCGTATGGAGGGCGAAAAAGGTATTCTGGGGCTTGACAGCAAAGCATCCGAACTCTCTCCTCCAAACACCTCGATAGAGCCCGTCGCAACCACTCAGGCGGACGACAACATCGATCTTGATCAAGCTCTGGAGGAGAAAGGCGAGACGGCCAGTCCTGATACAGCACCTCACTCGATCTACACCAAAAATCAGAAAAGAGCCATCATTCTAGCTGCATCGATTGCAGCATTTTTCTCGCCCCTGTCTGCCAACATCTACCTGCCTGCGCTGAACACCCTGGCGAAAGATCTGAATGTCTCGAACTCTTTGATTACCCTGACTATAACAACTTATCTGGTAAGATATAAATTTCTTCTGTGGTCAAGTTGGTCACTTTGATTTCGGTACGATCTGGACAGCGTTCTCGAATCTCCTTGTCGTTTTGGTCAACATGGCTTCTGTGAGATTTTCTTGAACTCGACTCAAGCTCTAGAGATCCTTGGCGACGTAAATTCATTTTGCCAATTTCGGACAAGTCGATTAGAACGTCCAAACTGATGGTTTCGTTGGAAAGATTGGTGTCGAAGGCTATCTAGTTGTCAATTACGCCAGTAAAGACCCAATGAGCTAATCAATGCCAGATATTTCAAGGTATCGCACCTACATTCATCGGAGCATTCTCGGACAGTGCAGGGAGACGCCCTGCCTACTTGCTGTGTTTTGTTGTGTACATCGGGGCTAATGTCGGACTCGCCGTTCAAAGAGAGTATGCTGCTCTTCTAGTCTTACGCATGCTTCAGAGCACTGGCTCAAGTGGCACAGTGGCCATCGCAAATGCCGTTACTGCAGATATTGTCACATCTGCTGAACGTGGAAGCTACATTGGATTTGCTTCTGTGGCCTCTATTCTGGCTCCCAGCCTCGCCCCTGTTCTCGGAGGTCTCCTGTCACAGTACGCGGGCTGGCCATGGATATTTTGGTTCCTAACCATCTTCGCTGTGGGATTCTTTGTCCCCTTTCTCATCTTCTTCCCAGAGACGTGTAGAAGAGTGGTCGGCAATGGCTCGATTCCGCCTCCGCCTCTGAATCAATCGCTGCCGAACTACTTTATGGAAAGAAAACAAAAGAAGGCTGGAAACGTCGCCGCCTTTCGAGAGCGAGAACAACTGGCTCGAGGACGAAAACTCTGTTTCCCAAACCCTATGGATAGTTTGCGAATCATCTTTACGAAAACTGCAGGCTTGATATTGCTATCTAATGGCCTACTGTTTGCCTGCTACTACCTCATTTCTGCCAGCCTGCCGTCGCAATTTGAAGCACATTACGGCCTCTCCGACCTCCATATCTCGCTCATGTTTCTTCCGCTCGGGGTGGGAAGCTTATTATCTGCCATAACCACTGGCAACATCGTTGACTGGAATTACCGTCGACATGCTCACCGGCTGGGAATACCAGTTGTGTATAACCGGCAAATGGACTTGTCAAACTTCCCGATCGAGAAAGCGCGCTTGGAAATTGCGCTGCCTTTACTCTACATGGGCGCAGCGGCCATTGTATCATACGGCTGGATGGTAGCGGAACATGTTTTCATCGCAGGACCATGCGTGGCTCTGTTCGTCATCGGCTATGCGGTTGTGGCTGGTTTCAACTGCATGTCCATACTGATGGTAGACATGTATCCAGCTAAAGCAGCAACTGCCACGGCAGCGAACAACCTTGTCCGTTGTTTCCTCGGTGCTGGAGCCAGCGCATTTGTAATTCCGATGGCGAACGCAATTGGTATTGGCTGGACCTGTACCTTGGCGAGCGGCGTCTGGGTCGGCTTGAGTAGTCCGCTCATCATGTTGCTGATGAGGAAAGGCCCAAGCTGGAGAAGGGACACCGCAAGTCGTACCTCTCCATCTCCCAAGTGAGAATAAATTGATATGGCTAGCTCATAATCGATGTCGAAGTATTTGTGGCAAGTCCCGAGACTGGGGAGCCAAAAGTTCAGCGATAATGATTACGGGTTGGATGACCGAAATTGTGGGCATACGTCGGGCCGCTCAACAGAAAAGGAAGGAGTGAATGGATTACTTTGTCACCACTTTATTCATCGATAATTTGATCTTCAATCCGCATTCACCATGCGGCAGTTTTTGTCCAACAATAGTTCAGCAGCTATTAAACATCGGATCTTCCGTACATTCTCGAACAGTTGACCAAAAGCGCGGAAAGAGCACGCCATGGGCAACTGTTAACAGGTAAGTCTCAGTGTGGATAATTTCTTATATATATGTAATTAATTACAGCACATCATCTAACTCACCTCCAGGCGCTCAAGCAAGGCAAAGCGCCCATCGAAACCTTTGTCAATCCTTTCAAATATCAAATCTACCGCGGACCGCTGGTCTAAAGAATTCATTGCCACATCCTCCTGTACACGTGCTATTAGAAGTTTGGGGTCCGCGCGAATACCACCGCCTCATAGTGGGTGGGACACAAATACATCTGGGTGATAGTGTTGACTATTGGAAGCATTCTCATGAGCTTTCGTTTGGTCGTCTGATGGAGCTGGCTAGGCGAGGGCATCAGTGGGGCCCTCAAGCGTTAGCGAGCCACGAGAAGTGGATCGTATGGTTGGATCGGCAGATGGATGGTGAGCGAGCAGATGAAGAGCGAGCAGATAAAGAGCTGGCAGATGAAGAGCAGGTAGATGAAGAGCAGGCAGATGGAGAGCAGGCAGATGAAGAGCTGGCAGATGAAGAGCAGGCAGATGAAGAGCAGGCAGATGAAGAGCAGGCAGATGAAGAAGAGACAAATGACATGGAATAGAGCATGCATAGAAACAATCACAGTCTGAGACAAAACATCAAGGTCGAACTTGAGATGGACTAGAGATACCGCTTCGATTCCGTACTCCCTGTGTAGGAGATCTCCATCGCAACAATGTAGCTAGCTGCTTTCTATGTAGGATATACGCTTTCTCCATTTGAGTAGAGGGACGGCCTTCCTCGTCGAGCCCGGGCATGAAACATCTCCCTCGTACTGCTCAACACCAGTATCTGGCTGTACTACATGCCCTGCCCTTCATCTCCACAATATCATCGGGAACACCGTGACTTTCAATGAACCAACCGGGTTTCCTCACATCCCAAGCCACCGAGGACATTCCGAGCTGCGCACACCTAATCGACAGCCAAGTCAATGGTTGGGTCAGGTCGGTGGCTTCGACATTGTTACCTCAGGGCTAGAATACAGAGAAAGAACTTTTATTGGATATGAATATGGATATTCACTGCCTAGAACGTGATCTCTCTCGCCTCTCGGAACCCTCGAGACGAAATGATACTATCTATACAGTCATATCTTCGTCTGCCATGTGGGGAATGATATCGTTCCTTCATCTTTACACAGACATATTATTCCACCTGTGATGCGTTTGTTTGGGTATATGTTTCGGTGCTGGAGAGATGTGAATTTGGGGTCGAATAAACGGCTTGATTGTTCTTCGGCATAAAACGAAAGTTGGGGGGTGGGTAGACAGTTGAAGATGATGATGGCGTTGTGATCAAGTGTGGGAAAGGGGCGGTTGGTTTGGGTATGGTTGGGATCGGATGGACAGGGTTGTTCCGGGAATCATAGGATTATGAGGGAATTTGTGTCTCACCCATGTTATCAGTATGTCTTGCACGACGGACTCATGGAGTTGTGGATAGGATTACACCTTTGAAGCTGTAGACAGTAGATTCAGCGCTGTCGCAAAAGCTTCGAGATGTCAATGTCTAGGCGCACATTGCGAATCCGTAGGTATGAGAACGAAATGCATTGACCGATATCTAAATATCAGGCGTCCTCAACGATCCCCCCTCCAAAACCTCAGCTTCGGTTTCCCTCCCAAGAATGCAAAGCTACAAGTCCCAGCTACGATGCAGCATACCGCTAAAACAGCATTCATGTCACCGTATCCAAGTTCCTGTTTCAGATATCCAGCTACCAAAGGACCAATGGTGAACCCCGCGCTGAAGACCATCGAACTCAGACCGTAAAGTTGAGCGTATGGACCTTGTTCACCGAAGAATTCTAGGACAGTCATATTAGTGCATGCTCTCTCAGCACTCTGGCTTCAGGTGTTTACATACCTGGGTTAGCCTGAAAATACTTCTCCACTACGATACTCGATTCCACAAGTGATGGCGCATCAATAGCCGCGATTCCAATGCTGCAAAGAGCAAGAAGAGTAGCGTAAATCCTGACCTGCTCGGCGCCTCCAGGTCGGACGAGACGGAGAAGGACCAGCAAGATCGCCAGATACGCGTAACCAATCGTTGCAAGAAGTTTGGGACCATACTTATCGACCATCCGACCGAAGATTGGTCCGAAAATCAGATTTGGTAGACCTAACGCGATAAACAGCAATCCCGCTTTCATCGAGTCGAAACCGTAATACTCGTACGCAACAATTGGCACCGTAGCATCGAAAGCTCCCAGCAACAGCGCCTGCATAAATCCGATGGATAATGCCGTGGTAAGCGAGGAGTTTCGAAAACAAGCCAGAATGGGCACTTTGGTGACGAATTTCGACGCGGATATAATCTGAAAGGCAGACAAATCTTCGGGATCTGGGGTGAGCAGCGGACTTTCTTCATCATCAGCCGTGGCGCCATCGAGATCTGCAGAGGAGTGTCCATGTTCGTCAATTTTTAGATACCTTGCTGCTGTCTTTTTCTCGACCATCGAAAGACGAAGGGCGATATCGACAAGGATGAGGAGAATGCAAACAGCAAAAACGCCCCAGAACTCGAATTTTTTATAGAGAACGCCTCCTAGGACTGGCGCAGCGTGTGTTCCGACCGCTACGACGCTGAAGATCTACCGATATCGTTAGCAAAATTCGAGTGGAAATTGACAAGATCGAAATGAGTTTGATGGCGTGGAATGCATGTCAGTGTTTGCCTTCTACCTAGCTAGACAGGATCTTTTCAGAGACGGAGAGAGTGGTTGCAGATGACAAAATGAGTGCTCCTTCGACTTACTGTACCTATCGTGGTACCCAACTTGCTAGGACCGACAGTCTCGAGACAAATCGCCAATCCCACAGTCCAAACCACGGCCGAACTCATGCCCTGAAAGACCCGCGCCACAGCCAAAACCGGAACATTCTGGCCAAATGCAAGTCCGAGGGTCGAAATTAGCAGCGCAATCAGTCCAACCAGAAATGGTTTCTGTCGATTCGAGACCTTATCAGCGATGAATCCAGCCACTGGCGAGAAGAGGAAGGACGAGGCCCCGAAAATACCGAGGAGTGTCGAAACATATAGCTGGATCTTATCGTCCGGTATGTGCAAGCGATCGCGGAGCAGGAAAGGGAACACTGGGACAACGATGGCGTATAAGAAGATGTCTGTGAAGATGCCGACGCCAACGACGAAAATGATGAATAAGGTGCTTGCTCGCCAGCGGAGTCCCCATGGTGGTTGAGACATGTTTGGTGTGTACGGATGCATCCGGATCTGATGCAAGTATGAGGATATTACGAGTTATCGTTGGTCGATCCTGCCGTGACTCTTGGATATTCAATGGTAGCCACAGAGATGTACATTATAGAATAGGGGTGATATGTTGGTGAGAGTTTGCATTGACAGTGACAGACAAGTCGAACTGAGATCCCTTGCCTCTGTTGGTTCCAATTTCCGGTCGACCTGTCCGCGCTGAACCAAAAGTGATCGGCCCGGCTACTGGCTGCATATCGAGGTGCTCAGCGTTTGCAACCGTTATGCTTAAAGTCAATGGCAATATGCGTGTGAACAGCTTGAGCGGTGGAATGTTGAGGACATGCTGCTTTGAGCTGTGGAAAAGCAAAAGAAGAGCAGTAGGGATAGTCAGAGAAATGATTTGTCACGTGCTTCATGTGTGGATTTTAACGACTTGCAGGATATTCCACTGGGGGCTGTTGAACTAGAAATATTCATTCATAATCTTATTGTGACATCAAGGATAGATGTATAATATAGTTTGTGTGATCGATCATCACTTCCATAGCCTTGTTCATATCCCTGCCAGCCAGGCGCCTAGTCCAAGATTTCGAGGTTAATTGAACAACTTTTTCGAGTGCATCATCACAATTTACAACCACTAAGCAATCCTCCCCAACAAACCCCTCCCACTTCTTCAGCATGGCATCAACGAGCCCGTCGATACCCACGAGCACCATTATAACTGCGGCAATTGGCGGTGCCCTCACCCTTGTGCTCGGCTACGCCATCTACTTCGACCACAAACGCCGCACCGATGCCGAATTCAGGAGGACATTGAAGAAAGAGACGCGGAAGCTCGAGAAGGCCGCTAAAGAGGAGAAGGAGTTGGAGGGGAAGAAGAGAAGGCTTGAGATCCGGGCAGCTGTGGACAGAGTCAATGCTGAGGGTCTGCCAAAGGACCCGGAAGAGGTTGAAGGCTATTTCATGGAAGAAGTCGCTGAGGGCGAGAGGCTGTGTCAAGATGGTGAGTTTGACTACGTTGGTGATGTTCTGGGCTTGCGCGGTTGCTCCATCAAGTTATCACAGTCATGGCTCAGTAGCAGTCCTGAGGTACGAGGGACAAAGACTTGATGGATCAATTATGACCAGGGCTGGCAGCTTTGATCGCGCGAACACGATTGGTGGTATCAAGCAAGGCTAACTTTCAATGCAGAGTCGCAAAGCCTGGAAGCTGCACTTTGCTTCTTCCGCGCCCTGAAGGTCTATCCCAATGCTGAGGAACTTTTCCAGATTTACGACAAGACGGTGCCAAAGGTATGTTGGACTCAACTGCACGTAAGCACCAACTAACATCCCCAGCCCATTCTCGATATTCTTGCCGAAATGATTGCATACGATCCCACCATGGCCTTAAAAGGTGCTGCAAAGAAAAGCCCAGCCGCGGCAGAGTTCGATGACGACGTGTAGAGCATCCGCAACTTACAACGGGCTCCGCACGATGAGTGTGGACAGGGAATGGCTATAATGGCGCAGAATTTCCAAGTTCCGACAGTCATGTTAGAACAATCCTGGCAATCTCATCTTCAGAATCGCCATGAACTCGGGGATTTCGACTGCTCTCTCAGCTGTTCGATGGGCGGCGATACCTGACTGTGATTGAGCGTATTCGACGCCCTATGGGAGCAACTCCTTCTTGTCGGCACCGTCTCAGGAGAAAATACGACTCGAAGCTCGACCTCTCATCTCCTCCCTTCACACTTCTCATTGTACTTTCAGATTGGACAGGCATTGTGACGTCTGTCTCCTCGACGACGACTAGCGGACACGAAATGATAAGGCATACACTGGCGGATAGACTGCGTAGATGGATAGTGAGCGGCATTCTTCACTTATGTGTATGAACAACAAGGAGCATTAATATATGTTAGCCGCTGGATCTGGAAATTCCTCATTTTGGGGAGATCTGTAGTTACCAATGGTCAAATCAAGTGCGATAGTAATGGACACGGTTCGAACGTCACTCTGTTTCTCGGAACCCTGGCCCGGCGTCAGAGCCGTAGACTATGAACGCAAGTCCATAGGGTGTCGCACACCGGGTTGATAGTGACGCAAGTGGATGTAAAATTCATATTGCGTGGCATGCGTTGACATTATCCACAGCGTGCGTGCAACTCGTACCCCCGTCTTCAGGCACATCCTCATGGTCCACAGGGACTTGGAATCATTGTGATGTCCACAGCTTGTACTTTGAAAAAAGACTGTGCCTATCTATTGTATAGCCTTTGTGGCTCGACAAGGCTTTACGAAGACGGAGGAAGGTTGTCTTATTCCTGCATTTGGGTGTATGGATATCTGGGGCTGTCTGCAAAATGATGATGTTGTATTTAGTCCATGGACTGTAGTGGAGGATACGTTGATCTTTTCTCGAGTACTCGGTTTACGTCTTGCGCCCTCGTGATCTCGTCAGCGTGTCAGCTATCTATCAATCCATTCAATCCTCGGGAAACTTACTCGAACACCTCATCTAACTCACCATCAATCCGAACGAGCACGTAATTATCACATCCCATTGTCGTTATCGAGATCTTCGATCGAGATCTCCGAGGAAAGAAGGACTGCGAAAACCTGTAGCGGTACTATGCTCGCAGCAACAACCACAATGTCATGCACTTAATTCAAATAGTGGGAAATTTAAGCCAAGAAGACGGGTATACGAGCAACTGCTCGTTTCTAAGCGGTGTTCAGTATAGTACATATGCATGACATGCGAAAACGCCACGCGTCCCGCTATCACGGAACGCTTCGATCTGAACAACCTAACTGCAACTCTAGATCCCATAACCAAGGAACGCGCGATCCTTCCATTCTTATCTCGTCTTACGAGAATGTTTGGCTTGGAAGTTTCATATTTTATTCATCGACCTATATCTATTATGTATCTTTCCGGCATCCGAGCTGAACTAGAAGCATTCGACTTGGACTTTGGATCCCAGAATCAAGGAACACGCGATTTATTGATTCTTATCTCGCCTTAGGAGGGAGTCTTAGCTTGATCGTCTTTCTACTTGCATCCATTGTGCATCTTTCCAGCATCCGAACTCCCAGCATCCGAACTCCCAGCATCCGAACTTCACTACCCGACATACTATCGTAAACTCTAGGTAGGTCCCACAATCAACTCTACCTACTAGCTCCCACAATCAAGGAAGACTCGATCTTATTTTTCCTTGGAGCGTAGAGCGAATTCTCGATTTCCTCTTTTATCCACCAACCTGCATCCATTGTGCGTCTAATTGCATATCCCCCCGATTTAAGCTTTAGGTCCCACAACCAAGGAAGACTCGATTCTTATCTCGCCTTGGACGGAATCTTGGCTGACTCATGTACCCATCCATTGTACAGCTACTTCCAATCCCCATGACGTAGTATAAGTTCAATCCCTCCAGACGTACATACAGTAGTACACCTTAGGATCGACAAGGACGATCGTTGATAACGAACATACCTGTACTGTGAAGGCAAAGCATCAGCGCGCCCAAGTCGCCGTCAACGAGCCTGATTGGTAAATCATTCATTCATTGGCTGCCAGCCACAAGCCAATCATCAAGTAAATCTCGCATTCAATGTCGCTAATTGGTGGGACAATCCCACTTGCGAAAGGTTTATTCTCATTCGTCGTTGATATCGTTCGATATCATCTGGGGCGTGCTGGTTCCGTTCCTCCACAGTATATACTCCGTATCGTATTATTACCTACACAGCCATAGCATCAAACCCCGTCTAACCCCAATCCGCCCCACTGCCCCGTTGCCCCATCTCCATCTCCGTCTCCATCTCATCGACGCAGGAAAAATCCTAAAAATGTCGCAAAGCAGAGCGGAGTTAATGCCATGGCCTCGGGGTGCGCGGGAATTTCTTCTCCGGACGGGACCATTGGATTTCAAACCCAAAAAAGGACCCTGAAAACGCGTCCTGTGGATACACGACCCCCAAAACGATGCTGGAAAAGGGAGACGTTAGCAGGGGTCTTTATCTATTGCTTTTTTCCTCTTGATTCTAGGGAGGGGGAGGGGTTCCTCACCAATCCACACTAATACGAGTTTTCAATTTTTAGCTTGCTTTTCTGGGGTTGGTTGGTTTTGAGTTGGGGTAGTAAGTTTCTTCAGTGGACATGCTTTCCGATGACGACGGTGTGCATTGAATTTTGTTTTCAATGGGTTGTTGGCAATGCCGAGAATGGGTTTATGACTTGACTGCAGAGGGATGGTGGTGGGATACAGTATCATGAATTGGAGGAAAACGACGCGTTTCTTTAATTACTCCTAGAAATTGACTTCTCATGCAAGATTCTATTGCACGTGCGAACCACCAATTGCGTGTTGTGTATCGTGAACAATAGCAATACGCCCAAAACAGATCATTGAAGAGAACAGGCAGAGAATAAACAAATCGCGCAAAAACAAGTGCGCCGAGATCCCTCGCTGTTCTGGCCAGCCACCGGCCAGCCGCTTCATTGTAGCCTTCCAGCCCCGGGGTATCCATAGGTAAAAATCGTTCATGAATAAGCGCCCAGGTGTTCGTTGCCCTCATGGCCGATGTGTCCTTCGGCCAATATTCACGTCCTACTGATATATTTCCAATTGATCTTTCAACCCCATCGATCCTTCATCGCATCCACTGAGCGTCACGAAGCCGGTTATGTTGCTGCTCCTCGATATCCTCCTGTGTGTCCTTCAGCTCGACGTCCCCCCTGAATGCCCTTCGGCTCTCGTCACGGACAAGTCCGAAGTCTGCTATGTTGATGTTTCGCGTCAGGAAACCCCCAAACACAAGCGAAATAGTGTAAGCGATGGGCATCAGGAAGGCGATGAAGAAGGTGTTCGTGAATGCTCCGGTCTCCAGAGCCCGGTCCGGTGATGGGTCAAAGATGTAGGCGACTTCATGTCCCAAACGAATCATGCCAAAAGGCAAGGCCGCCGTCAAGGAGTACAGTAGAGTTTTGAGGTGTTGATGGGTTTTGTGGTTGGTAGCATCCTTAACACGGAAGAGAAGGAGGTAGGTGGCTTCGGCCATAATAGCGATTAAGTCCAGTAAGAGTAGAATGAAGCCAGTCTTGGCAAGGGTTGGGTTGACGGGAGAATGGTCGCCTGTTGGCTCGTGGGATTTTGGAGCAGCATAGACTTGGGCGAGGATTATGCTGACGAGAGGGATGACGTGAAACACAGCCAGATTGATGCGATTCGTCCACAAGCCGATTGTGGGTATGAATTGGCAACTGTATTTCACAGTCAGGATTGGTGTGCTTTCCTACTATCAGTTTGACTTACACTTCGTAAATGACTCCAATGGAGGCGAGGCAGAGAATGGCTTCAATGCCTGAAGTAGCGAAAGCGACGCCAGCGCCAAACTTTCGCGGATCTCCAGCTTGAGCAATGTGCAGGGCGCCGAGAACTATTCCCATGCCCTCGAGCCCAATAAGCATATGCCATACCATCATTCCTTTCACGCCATGCTTGAGAGCGACATATATCGTAATGAGGAATAGTGTGCCAAAGATGGCGACTTGAGCAGCAGAGAGCTGCTGTAGTGCTGATAGCCCTTTCGTTGCGGCGGCAGTGGCGGTAGACATGATTGAAGTAGGGATAAGAGAAGGATTTGGAGGTGAGAAGTAAGGTAGTGCTCGGCCGGACTGATATAGAACCAGGACGGATAAAACAGCGTGGTGTTATAGAGTTATAGAGCTTTGTTTAGCATACCAACAGCCTAGAAATCTAGATATCCACCCGCCCCTTGAAGCACGTTAGCTCGTGGATCGTGGTACACGGCGACCAACCAACACTTACTAGCCAAGAGAGCGGACATCTCATCTGTAATAGATCTGGCTTGGACCACGAGGCGCAAGATTGTACGCAAGCAACGGACTCAGCCTCGCCGAGATTTCAACGACTATCACGAAATCTTGTAATTTATGCGGTGCTTCTATGTTTGGCTTCCACGAGGCTCTGCGAGAGAGAGGGCAAGCGTAATGGGCAGAACCCCTCACTTCTCACCGTATGTCATCTGGTGCTCTCTGTATCCCATAACAGTGGTGCTGTGCTGCGTACTCGTTATGCGTACTCTGCTGATCGTCTCGGTGCGAGGGGATGTCAGTCTAACCAGCTTGTTCGCATAGGATGGGCCAATCGAGTGGGACGTGACTAGCATTGCCAATCTAGCTAAAACACTTATGGAAGAAAGGCATACGTCTCCATGCATTGTCGATCAAGCATGTTCCCTTCTTAGTTTGGAAATCTGTGGTGCTTTTGAAAGGCTGAGGCATAATTTGCTGGTGGTGCTTCGTACCGCCCCCGCAGCGTTTCGACGACGATACGAACCGCTCACATGCCTCGTGTACTATACCGCTTATGGACAGCTGGTTTCGCAAAAGACACCGTATGGCTCTGCGGACGATCCGGATAGCGCGAGTTGGCGATGCGTACCACAGTAGACTTTGCTATTTCCTTAGGCTTGTGTTGAACGACTGGCAAGACCTGGTCCTCCTCCGGCGCTTGAGACATGAACCCAGGAGGCAGTTTCAGCGGTGGACACTGCCTTGAGCCTCAGAATAGCTGACGTCTGGGGATGGCGTACATGGGAAAGGAATGGTCAATAACAATGGTCCCTCTCATAAAGTCTCGCTTCATCGGATCTGTGCCCTAGGCCTGGGGCTTCAGTGCTGGGTCCTGAGGGACGCTTAGACGCTTCGTGCCTGGAAGCGTGGAGGGCGTGCGGCCTCATCGTCTCAGTCTCAGTCTCAGTCTCAGTCCCAGTCTCATTCTTCGGAGTCGTTCAATAGTCGCCTTCGCTGTCATGGCCGGTCCCAGTGAGGTTCGACGTTCCATAGCTGGATCATTGTTGGGCGGGAGCAAGTCCTGTCGAGCCTTTGGCTATTCGACGTCCACCTGTTTGAAATGTTGATTACTAAAATTTCGTCGGCTCTCGACGGCACCTCAGATTCCTACCAATACCATTATCACCGCGAATCTGACCACGCTGCCTGCAAGTCTCGCGGAGCAAATGCGCTGATGACTAGAAACGCGCCCGCCGCGACGACGGCGGGTTCAAGCCCAAGCAAGCTGTCCGTGGCCTTCGACGTCGCTCCCAGCAAAGACAAGTCGAGATGCGACGCGGGATTGCGACACCTGGATCACTGTATGTACTCAGCTACACCCCTTCTGTCAGCAGCAGTGCTAAATGCCGTGTACAGATGCTGCCAAACTCCCCCGCTGGAGGTATAGATTCCGACAATGGCTCATCCCAATCCTACGCTCAGAGACGGAGCCTCTCGCCCTGCTCCAAGACAAAATACGGACCCCAGCACTCGACTCGTACTTTGCTTTCACCGCAAACCTCGGAACCCATACCTTCTTCATGGTCATGCTCCCGATACTGTTCTGGTGCGGGTACACCGCTCTGGGACGCGCGTAAGTCGTGACTTTTACCCGTCCACATTGCATTATCTAACCTGGCTGCAGTATGGTACATCTTCTAGCCTTGGGCGTGATATCTAGCGGCGTCATCAAAGACCTTCTATGCCTCCCCCGACCGCTTTCGCCGCCCCTCCAACGTATTACAATGTCGGGTTCTGCTGCCCTGGAGTATGGCTTTCCGTCCACACATTCCACCAATGCTATCTCCGTGGCAGTCTATGCATTACACCTCTTGCGGGAATCTGCGGAAGGCATGGATTCTGCTACAAATACGATTCTGAAGGCACTCTGCTACTTCTATAGCGTCTCCATTGTCTTTGGACGCCTTTATTGCGGCATGCATGGCTTTTTCGATGTTGTCGTCGGTTCAATTCTAGGTGCACTTCTGGCCTATGTACAAATTGCGTTTGGCACCGCCTTCGACGATTGGCTGTACAGTGGCACCTGGACGGCACCACTCCTGGTCTGTCTGGTATTGCTCGTCGTCGTTCGGCTGCATCCCGAACCAGCCGATGATTGTCCTTGCTTCGACGACAGTGTTGCCTTCTCTGGTGTGCTGATCGGTATTGAAGCTGCCGGCTACTCCTTTGCGGCCAGTGATTACTCTTCTTCCATTCCTGTTCCTGGAACCACTCCATACTCACTAGCTGAGATGGGTCTGGCCATGACAGTTATTCGCATAGCCTTTGGCGTCCTTATCATTTTTGCCTGGCGTGGGACCATGAAGTCTATTCTGTTCACCCTTCTACCACCCTTGTTTCGAAGAATTGAGGGTGCCGGTGCTGATCTACCACGCAAATTCTTTCTCAAGGCCAGTCAATACAATACCCTTCCGTCCATCAAAGACGATAATGTCATTCCTTCCGCTTCGGAGATCCCTAAACTGATCCATGACGTACGGCAACGCAGAGGCAGAGCTGTCTCCATTGGTCCTCAGTCTGCTGCGGACGCTTATGAGACGATAGAATATCGGAAAGAACAACGGCGGCGCAGTACTTCAAGAGAACCCGCTAGTCGCGCACAAAGCACAAGCCGACAAATATTGGAAGAACCTGAAGAAGAAGATTCATACTTCTCTCCTTCGCGGCGCCGTGCTACTTCAAGAGACAAGGCCAGACACCCGACTGCTGGTCTCATTCCCACACCGCTGTCCAGTCGCGCTCAGTCCTACGAACAAATGATGGGCCCAAACTCGATAGCTGTTTTTACACCACTCACCCCTCCTTCCGATCGCGAGTTCAAATTCAGCATACATACACCCCTGCCCGACTTCAACGCGCTGCCTACCGTCTCCCCGATCGGCCAAGTGCTACACCGACAGGTGAGTATAGAGCCCTTCCCAGAATATTCAGAAGAAGCCGAGCGGAAGGAGCTATTTGGAAGATTGGAACACATACGTGTAAAGTATGATGTTGAAGTGGTAACGAAGTTGATTGTTTATGCGGGTATTGCTTGGCTAGCTGTGGAGGGCAATCCCGTGCTTTTCGAGTGGGTTGGTCTTGGTCTGCCAGCGAAGTGAGCGGTTCTTGCTTCTCTTCTTAATGTTACCACATCCTCAGGCGTTCTTGTAGAGTCTGTGCGACATGGTCGGGGAAAGTCTCCCTTTTGTTGGATAGATGTACTAAGCGAGCTTAATCTGTGCTTTCATGGGTGGCATCTTTCTGGTGCCCCTAAAAATCGCTGTGGACTCAGAAATACTATCGAATTGTGCATTTGGGTCGGCTTTTTTTTTTATTGCTCATGTACTACTAGATAATTGTGTCGATTTGCTTTGCTTGCATCGGGTTGTGGATGGTCTACTCGCTTGGTGATGTTGATTTTTTCCCTTACGTATTTTTTGGCGCACACGTTTGCTTGTCCTATTGGCTAATTTAAGAGCGCGGCTAGTTCTACGATAAGAGCGAGGGAACCTTCCATCACACTTCCAATCTCTTCCGTTCATCCCCGAAACGTTTCCTATCAGATCCTTATCCTTGGAAAACTTGCTGACTCTACCTTATCGATTCATTGAGGATGGACTAATAGGTTCGCCTCAGTCTTACTCCTGTTTGGGATTCTGAATATTCGATATTTGGAGCTTTTGCGACATCCAACGTCTCAACGTTTGGACCAATCCCACGACGAGCTTAGGTGATGTCATGATGATCTACAGGAGAGAATCACTGGTCGCATCGATCTCTCCAATAACTTTGCGCGGCATTTAGAATAAGATGTTGTAGCACCATTTACCACGAACCAATCAGTGGAAGAGCGTAAATCTGGTAAATGAGTCTGGCAAAGAGCGAGGGTGGAATGGAAAGTCGAAAATGGAGAAGGTCCCGGGATCACTGAGCTCTGCGACGCGTGCTGGGAGTTTGACTTTCACACGTCAAGCCCTTCCTGTATACATGTGCTCGAAAAGGCCACAATTCCTATCAAGCGCTGCTGCAGACCCCGGCCTCAACTTGCCATCTCTCTCAAAAAACCCCAGGTCCCTGCCCCCAGGAGTACCAAGTCCATCCCATCCCGGTCCTGCTCTCGGATCCTTGGCAAAATCCGCCCACGTCTTTTGCATCAATTTGCTCAGCTCGATTTCCTCCTTTGTCGATCCATCGGGCTGGTTCCCAAATATGAATTGTATTTCGTGCGCGTGATTGGCACCGCCACCGGGGAATTTTTCGGTGTTTGGATAGGAAGCGTTGAAGAGGTATCGCCACGTTGGATAGCCTGAATCGGCGCTGATACGTGCTTCGCGGGCGGTTATACATTGGAAGGACATGTCTGTTCCGATGGCTGCGATTGCGTCGAAGTCGGTTTTGTAAGGCTTGTCCGGCCCTGGAGCGTATGCTTTGCTCAGCTTGGATTTTAGGTCCGGCTGATGGGCAAAGGTGTCGGTGAGGTATTCGTCCAAAGAGCTCTCAATCCACTTGCGGAGACTTCCACGAAGTTCATCGGCGTTGGTGCCAATTAGTAATGGTACATTCGCCGCCTGGTGTGCTCTGCGAACCCCTGCTTGATCTTGAATGGTTGCGAAGCCGCCATCGTCCACGGTGCCAGAGTACAATGCCATTTCACTCATCTTCTGCTTGATAGAGATCGCTGAGACGTTGCGTATACAGTCGAGAGCCACCTCCGTAGCGGTACAATTGAACGCCGTAGCAAGCTGCTGGAAAGCTGATCCTTTTTTGACGCTTTCCTTCGCCTTGTGCATATCCGCCAGCGGTGTCAACTCAGCACTCCCACTCTGCATTATCACCGCTCGAAAAGGCGGATCTACTTTCATGGTCAGGAGATGGAAGTCGGCACTTCGGGCTCCCGCGCTCTCACCAAAAACTGTCACTTTCTTCGCGTCGCCCCCAAATCTCGCGATATTCTGTTGCACCCAGGACAACACTTGGCGCTGATCCAGAAGTCCGAGATTACGGTCTTTGGGCGGAATCCCTGGTATCTCGCCTGGGAAACCGAAGACGTTGAGGCGATAGTTGGGCACGACGACGATAACGTCTTGGTTTGCGGCAAGATTGGTGCCATCGTAGAGATGCTGCGATGCTGCACCGTACTGGAGACCGCCTCCATATAGCCAGACCATGACTGTCTTCCCACTACTATTTTTGAAAGGTGATGGTGCATAGAGATTGAGATACAGACAATCTTCGCCTTCTGGAAGTTTAGAATTGCCTCCGCTCTGCATACATGCTGGTGGAAGAGTGTTGGCAAGATGTATCTCTGCGGTTTTTGATGAGCTGGGTGCTTGAGGTGGTGCAAATCGAAGGGAACCCAAGGGAGGTGCTGCAAAAGGTAACCCAAGGAAGACGTCAACATTCGTGGTCGACCCAGAGACTCGACGAGTAGTGGCCTGGTATATGCCTGTGTCTAACTTGACCACTGACGATTGTGCACAAGCTGTTGAGGCGAAAGCCGCAACCAGGCAGGTAACAAAAGCGAATGCTGACCTCATGGTCGCAGGTGCAAGATTAGGAAAACTCGTATCGACTCAATGACCAAGTTGGCGGAACTAGGCGCAGCCATGATTTTCAACGATGCTGACGATATTGTTGTCGCTTAATGCGTTGAGTGATGCGTGAAGAGGAGGTCGTTAGCCATTCGTACTATATTCGAAACTGATACCTTCCATACTAGTAAGCGACAGCCTCATCAACCATATGATCGGCCAACTATCAGCCTCTAAATACTTCGGGAACTTTCAAGTGTGACCGGAGCTTGACACTGTTGAGCGATCAATCTGTTGAGTAAGGGGCTGTCTTACAAATTTAGTTGGTTGCGATGCTTTAGTTCGGCGGCCAGACTACAGTACGAGAGCACTCATTGATGCAAAATGAATCAGAATCTTCTCAAATACTCCCAGAGAATTTCTCAGCTCAGACAATTTCCTCTGCTTAAAGATTCATGGACATGAGCAACCCATGTAAAAGTGTAGCGAAGGCAGCAGCGAAGTCAATAAGGCCGCCAGGTATCGATTATGCTCTTTTTATTCATCCTCGCACTGTATTCGCAGTTGTCAAGATACGGTGGCGTCGAGGTGATCCTGGTAGTCTCGTTCTTCTACGATCTATGAAAGATGATCTAGA
Source organism: Venturia asperata (assembly GCA_003689335.1). Taxonomy (NCBI): domain Eukaryota; kingdom Fungi; phylum Ascomycota; class Dothideomycetes; order Venturiales; family Venturiaceae; genus Venturia; species Venturia asperata. The sequence goes on from QWWL01000016.1 coordinate 70,285, forward strand.
AAAGTAGGGGCCTTTGTCCTGCTTCAAGTTGAAGCGTCAGAGCATGTGAATAAAGAATCAATCTCTGTATACATTCAGCAACATGCTAGGACCGCTCATTGAGAGACCTTAGCAAAGGATGCGGGCGTGTGTAGGTTTTGTTTATCTGGAGGTGAGCTTGGGCTTGGTCAATATAACTTAGCTAATTAGGTAAGCAAGCTTGTACAACCTTAAGGATGACGTACTCCAATACAGCGGCAACCGACAACGATCACCACTGTCTTTCCCTATACACCTTACCTGCAGCTACAGCTTACACCTCGGCAATTAACAGAATGGCATCGTCTTCGACATCCACTCCATTGCTGTACGCGTGTATCGCCCACAATACCACAATCCTCACAGAGCACACCTCTTCCGCAGCTTCGGGAACCTCTTCCCTTGCCTCCCTCATCCTACCCAAGATCGACCACTCAAAGCCTACTAAGCTCACTTACACCCATGGATCCAACTTCATACACTACATCGCCTGCGCGCCGTCAGAATATCCCTCGTCACCGTCAGCAGGCGGTCTCGCCTTTCTTTGTATCGCCAAAGAATCGCTAGGCAGACGCATTCCTTTCGGCTTCCTCATCGAATGCAAAAACAAGTTCCTGGCTCAGTACGACGTCTCAAGCACTGATTTTGGGGCTTTGCCAAGTTATGGTGCTGCGGCCTTCAATTCAACACTGAAGAGCTTGATGCACAGCCACGGAACTACAGAGGCAGGACAGGATGATGCTATCAGGAATGTGCAGAGAGAGATGGATGGCGTCAGGGAGATTATGACAGAGAATATCGAAAGAGTTCTGGAACGAGGGGAGAGGATTGATTTATTGGTTGACAAAACGGATCGACTAGGTGGCAGTGCAAGAGACTTCAGGGTCAGGAGTCGAGGATTGAGGAGGAGGATGTGGTGGAAGAACGTCAAGTTGATGGCTTTGCTGACCATGGTGGTCATTTTCTTGGTATATTTGTTGGTGGGTATGGGATGCGGATTACCTGGATGGGGCAGATGCTTTCGCAAGTGACGAGACGTACCACGACGAAAGAGACAGAATAGAGATATCGGATACCGTTTGACAGGTTTGGCATGGCGAATGGCGTATTGACTACAGCCAAATTGTAAACTACCTGGGGTCTGCATCTTCATAGCATTGCGACTTTTGGATTATTACATTCTCCCTTCTTCCATAGCTTTTCTTTCAGCTCAACATTGGCACGAGAAAATCAATGGCAAGTTATCAGAATCAATACTCAGGTCGGTGAATTGGGCTCCGGTACGGCTGACCGGATCTTAGCTCATCCAATCGCAAGATTTGGATGAACGATGCACGGGCAATGTTGAGGCTCCCGATCCTTCTCAGAAATTTCCAGCAAGGTTCACTTCTCCGGCCGATGACTGGACAGAATTGTTTGACGCAGTCGGGGGTCAAATTCTTCTTTACTTTAAAGGACGAAATCAGGGCGCCGTCTATGAGACATTCTAGGGCTTCAAAAACTCGCCATTACTGGACACTGTTCGGTGATGGATGCTGTTCCATCAAGGGTGGCCCGAAGATTTCTTTCAGGAAAAGAGCGCCTCTCGCATATGGGTACCGCTACCTGTCCATGACACCATCAGGCCATTGGTCTTTGCTGGCGAGAAGTTTGCGGCGCATTATGCTTGAAACGATGAGACGATCATACCGGCTAAAGTAACTGTTGATTGTACTACACTATCTCGAGCAAGTTCTGGACATAGCTGGATGCTGATTTCTATTCGTATGAAGATTTAGGTGAAGATGGAGGCATGTATTTAGTACCCTATCCTCGGAGCAACCGTTGCTGACATCAATAAGCACAACCGACTCATTGTTACGAGGTGTAGAAAGAACATCAGCACTCTCGACTAATTCCCAAGAGCAATGCGCAGCTTACTAGGGACTTACTACTTCCGATGACACCCGAAACACGAGCTGCTTCAAACACCAGCATCAAACCAAAAACAACAACAAAGCTTGTCGGGCTTGGTACGTCCGAGCAAAGACACTGGACCTGTTCATACATGTTCCCTCCATGGAAACAAATCCTGTTCGCACCCAACCCAACTTCTTCCACTGTTCGTGAAAAGATCAGAAGTAGGACAAGTTTGGAGCGATTATTGCCATGTTCTTCATGGCGAAGAGACGGTGACGCCGCCCATGGACAAAGTTTGGAAACACGCGCCGAATGACCGCGTGCTGATGTTTCTGCCATTTCCTACAACGCGGACTGCGACTTATCCGTGGTTTCGAAGGGCCTTCAAGAATGCAAAGTGATCAGCCAAATACTAATACGTACCCAAAGCTTGTCTCTCTTGGTATCTGTTCCGTCTTCCAAGTCTTCCTTTCTCAGTCAATCACTGTAGTCTTGTTCATACTAGGTGCCGGTCACTCCTTTGTTACTCTCCTTGTCAATAATCTCTAATACCACATCAACAACCTCACGATGCGTTCTTCATTCCTCGCTACAATAGCAGCATTCACAGCAACCGCCGCCGCTCACGGTGCTGTGACATCCCCACCAATACGAAACCCAGGCCCAGCAATGAAGGCAGCTTGCGGTGCTCCAGCCGTAGCAGCAGGCAAGTTTCCTTCCCAGACCCCGCAATAACATCGAACTGACACCCACGCAGCCGTCGCCGATCCCACCACCCCCCTCGAAGACATAGACATGTCCGCCTCAACGCCCACCTGCAAACTCGACCTCTGCCGCGGCGCAACCTTCGCCGACAACACCGCCAACATCCAAAAATACACACCAGGCCAAACCGTAACCATGAAAGCTACCATCCCCATTCCCCACGAAGGACCCATGAACGTCTCCATCATCGACACCGCGACGAATAAAGCCGTTGGTTCGCCGCTCATCTCTTTCGCTACTTATGCGGATGAGAAGCTGCCTGCCTTGCCTTTGAATAACACCGAGTTTTCGTTTAGGATGCCGATGAGTTTGCAGGAGGGCATGTGTGGGATGGAGGGGCAGTGTACGATGCAGTGGTTCTGGGTTGGGACGAAGGCGCAGCAGACGTATGAGAGTTGTGTTGATTTTGTGATGGTGCCGGCTGGGGCGACGAAAGACGTTTCTGCCAGGAGATTTATTTCGTAGGGGGTTCTCGCGGGGCGTGATAGTAGTTGGGATAATGGTTCTAGAAGTTGTGGTGTTTAAGTACCTGTTTCTTTTCTCTAGCGACGTATTGAACTTATCATGGGGAATCTTTTTCGTTTCGTGTACCTCATCCTTTCGATCTCAGTGTACAGTACCTTGCAAGGAAAGTACAATGAAGGAGTGGCCGGATTTCATGGTCAGTGTACGTACAAGGCTGAATGATACGCACTCAAGAAAAATCGTTGGATACTATATGACAACGGAGTTTTAACGAGGGTAAGCCGAATCATGTAATATACTACAAATATTATGCAATAGGACGCTAGATAGAGCTGATACTAATTGTTTAAAATAAAGATTATGTTGCCCTCTCGGGTTTTCATCGCTGATATCTACATCGGTCTCACTGCGCAAACACCTTGATCGAATTAATCAGCCAGTATGCCTCCCTATACGCCTGGGGATTCGAAGCCACATATTGATAACACTCCTTCGCCAAGGCCCTGCAAGATCCATCTTTCCAAACTGCGCCTGCCCATGCGCCGCAGAAGGACGTATTGATTATCTATGCACCAATTAGCAAAGATATTATAGGCGTCGTTCACAGCGCTTTGTACTCACGATATTAAGATCCTTGAAGAGCCCAGCGAAGTCACATCCAGCCCAGTTAGCAGCAGGCTGACCCCAGGAATCAGGATTAACCACGTTTCCGGCCACTGCATCCCAAGGCGCTTGAGCATGCGTCCAGCTCCATACTTTAATGGCGTCGCGAGTCCATAACATAGCGTACAAACCTCCCCCGGCATTGTTAAAACCATCCCCCCACCCCTCCAATTTAGTATTGAAAACACCACACCCGATATCCCCATTATTTCCACCACAATCGACAAAGCCCGTCTTCGTGCCGCTTTGTCCCCCGTCTCCAACTCTCGGTACACAACCCGGCTTCGTGTGAATGGTGATTTGGTTCTGAGTCATTTGATTGACACCTTCCATGATGTCGATTTCACCATCTTCTGGCCATCGCGGTCCTACCATCCAGAAACTGGGCCACACTCCACAGGTATTTGATGGCATGTGGCCGAAGTCGCTGATGACGAGGGTACCAGCGTTGAAAGCTTTGTTTGCGCGCAGTCTGACGCTGTCTCGACCGATGCCGGAAGCCCAGTCGAGACCGCGCGTGGTATCGACGCCCATGTAGATTTGGTTGTTCTGGGTATGTAGGAGGCCGGATGAGAGGGCTTGGCTTTTATCGAGGTAATGGACGTATTCGCCGTTGGTGATGCGCTTTGGATGGTTCAGCTTGGGAGAGAGGTGAGATGGAAGTGGGGATGCTCACGGTTTCTACCCACATTCCCCGTTCCCAGTTGCTGGCATTGTATGTATCTGTTAGCACCCAAGCTGAGGAGAGAAAGACTGTGATGAATGAGAGAAAGAATAGCAATTTGACTAGTCTGGGCATCATATTGTGGTCTGCTGAAGAAGTTCAAGAGATGTATTGAAATTCAAGTTCGGGCACGAAGCTTAAAGGTCGAGCAAAGATGAAAACAACAGCTAAGTTCGAAAGGCTGTAAGGGCGAAGTCTTTGCCTAGGATGATTATGACGCGACTAGATGTCTCGTGAAGTAGGCAGATGGCAAAATCTGTCAGACGACGCGGCTGTATGATCAAGGAGAGAAAGTGACACAAAAATCATGAAGATCATTGGTTCCGGATCGCATGAAGAAAAGATTCAAGCATATTCAAGCAGAAACGAGCCACTACCAGCTGCCTGGGAAGCTGTAGAGAATAGTAAGGGACGCAAACTTCGAGCCGAAAAATGCAGCTGCATGTGTTCTATGACTAGGCAAGTCATGTCATTTGAAGCGGGTTATAAGTAATATGGCGAAAAGCACATACAGAAGGTCTGACTTGAAGAATAGAAGCACGCCGAGACCTGAGACCTGTCAGTGGATTGCGTCTGTAGGTTTACGTACCAATGGAGGTACGGTTCTTGACGAGCCTGTCAACTCTATTTCGGCACAAAGCGGTAGGTGTAGCTAGTCATGGGGCGCCCAAATACTCGTAGCGCTCTATCATGGAGTTTTACAAAGCATATGATGATTTGCGTTTGATTAGTGTAACCCAGAGCGGTTGCAGGATGCCACCTAGATCCTTGGCTTTCATTTCTTGCCGAGCCGGCATCGTACGAACGAGAATCTAACACATTCTGCTGACAATAGTCCAGAACGAGTCGAAAATTCGTCCAGAAGATTCAGATGTTGGTGCAGATGATGTGCATTACTGTTGTTGACTCGACGACCAAGATTCCGTGCTCTTTCTTTAGTGCCTTCGTGACGACCGCCTTTCTTTGAGTCCTTCTACTGGAGCTAAGATATAGTACATTGATGAAAGCCGTCGGGCCGGACAAAGGAGAGAGTGAGGATTGTTTGCTGAAGAAATTGAGGAGCAGCATGTGGGAAGCAGATCAGAACGAGCCAAGGACGAGGAGATTGCTCTGCAGATCTGAGCACGTCATCCACTAAAAAGCGAAGTTCTCAGCACGACAATTTCATCGATCGTGACCTCTGTCCTCTCTCATCCTCATATGTTCACCTCCAAGCGTGCTAAGTCATTCCTACCTTATCCTTATAATTTTCTTTTCTCTTTCTTCTTGATAGGGCGAACCTTTCCAAAACAGGGCTCCTCGCCAGCCATGCAGTGCGTGCTAGATGATTCTCAAACCAAACTCGGTAACGAGCCTTTCCAGCAGCAGATTTCCATCGGCTTTTGAATTGTTGCACGAGATGAAGCATTCAGCCAACAGTTGTTTGTTCAGGAGTAGTTGAACGCCTAGTAACGAAATTCAATGTTCGGCGCTCTAACTTCGATCTTATACTTGGAGTCTGTGGCACTTTCGTCGCACCGCTGTGACTCTTAGACTGATGTTCACTGACTACTACGTGTTGGTAAGTATAAGAGAGTGCCCAAAGTGCTTAGTTCTTGTGCGATTCTCTACAGTAAAGAAGATGAGAACAATGACTGACCCGGCTCCTAATGAGTCATCAATGGAGCCTAATCCAGCTGCCTACTTGCTGCCTACCTCCCTGTTGGGTCCCCGCAAGGCTACGAGGATTGGTAACTTTACTCCATCTCGGAACAAAACTAGATCCCCTTTTTGCGACTTCAGTTGCCGATCATCAACACCAACCACTCGAGTCCAGAGGGAGCGCAGGGAGCCATCGGCCCAACCCAGGAGCATCTACATCAGACCTGCACAGAAATACCACACTTTTTGATGACGTATTCCTTCCGACAGCGACCGGTTCTCCAAACCTCGCCAATCTCTCCCATTGTTGTCATGTCTTCACAGCAGCTCCACACGCTTCCCTCATTTGGCAAAGTCATGGCAGTCCCAGGAATCGAAGAGTTGATTCTATACAAGAGATAATACAGAGGAATAATGAATCGGACCGAGCCAGTGGGAAAACAAAAGGTATATCCATATTTGATCAGCTGACTTCTAGTGTACAAGGCCGACAACCCGTGTCCATTCAACCAGCCCATAGAGGTGCTTTGATCTGCGTGGTAGTTTGAATTCTGGGAAGGAAGCAAGGCGCGCAATTTTCAATTTTACATGAATCTGCATATATACCATTAAATTATACCGAGCTATTGACACATACTGGGGCTGATCGCTGCCTCCTCTATTCGTCCAGCCGGCCAAACTCCATCGCCCCGGGAACATGAGATGTTGGAGAAGGGTTACGCTGTTGATAGTAGGTATGGTCAGGTGTTACACATCCACGCACAGAGATAAACACTTATGAGCTATAGAAAGAAGAGGTACTGCATATCTTGCATCATGAATATCATCCTTATCCAAACTACAATGTCAAACACTACCAAGAGCCCTTGCTCGATTTGCTTCGAATCCACCGCCAAAACTTGCACCGCCTGTGCATTGATATACTACTGCAGCCAAACCTGCCAGGACAGAGACGCGGCACTCCACCAAATTGTTTGCAAGCCTTTTGCCAGCTTCGACCTCTCAACACGACCGGACGCTAATCATCATCTCGGCGCCCTCTTCCCAATGTCCAAGCCTGGCCCTGGCTTCGTCAAAGCTGACCCCAGGTTTGTCTGGATCAAAGAGACTGATACTGCTACAGTTGACCAACTCCTCGGCGGGGAACCAAATTGCCCTTATCGATGAGTTCGTCGGCGTATCGAGAACGAGGAAGATCATTCTGCAGAAGTGGTTGTCTTCTGGAATCAAGGTGATTTCATGAGTAGTCAATATCGGAAGAATCCTATCATGAACAAGATTGTGCCGCAGAACTATTGGCGTGGCGCGGTACTTATTATGCTTGGTCCGTTTGTTAAGAAGGGGGAGGCGACTCGGCTTCGTGACTTCAAGGTTGGGGATATGAAGTACATTCGGAAAGCCCTTCTAGATTTCGACGAACAGGGACCGCCGAAGAATAACGCCTAAAGTGTGGGGACACATAGATGCTCTCTTTTGGGAGTAGAGTACAGGTTGAAGCAGATAAGTGGGATATGCTCACCTTTGGATTTTGAGGTTCAGGGAAGGAGGATCTATCCCACGTAAGCCACAGTGTGGAGCTTGAGCTGTCTAGTCAAGGTAAATTCGAGCATCAGGGCCAAGAAGCAACTTGAATTGAGCTTCACCTCTCTTCAAAGCACAGAAGCATCTATAACTCTCTTTCCACGTTGCTGGGGTAGTCTTGATTCCGTACGAGTTTGGGAGACCTAGGATACCAAAATATTGGCTTGGGCCTTGCTAGACAATGTCACTTGGTCACAGACCTGGCCGCGCCTGCCTGTATTCCACCACGTAAACTGCCACCAATATCGCCACGTCCCTCCTTCCACCACCAACAAACCTCACGGCACCTACAAAACCAACCCCTCCCCAACCCATTCCCTGCTCTTCAGAAATCCAGACATCACCAGCAACCACATCAATACCAAAACATGTATACCAACCTCGCCACAAACCAACAACGCCCACTCGCCACAGACCAACAGCGCCCGTTACCCACGACCCCCAAACACCAAGAATACCGCTACCTGCCAACCGACCCAACAACTTGCACGCTTCTCATCCTCTTCATTCTCACCAGCCACATCTTCATCATCGCCTGGCTCTACACCCGCGCCCGAAACGGTCGACCTGCCTCCGACGATCTGCGCGAACATCATTTTAGCGGTTTGCTGCACGAGACTGCTGCTAAACATACGTTCAAGCCGAAGCCGAAGAAGGTGCTCAAGATTCGTCGGTAACCAGCTGAAGGATGTCAGTGAGAGGTGGAAAGTGGGGTGTATGGGGCCTATGCAACAAGAAGTAAATGAGGAGGTTGTTGCGATGGTGATTTTATTGGTTGTTATGGGGGTGTTCTTGGAGAACCAGATTGTTTCAACAATGACGCATCGGAGCGAGAATTGTAGTGGGAGGTGGCTTTTGGTTTCGGATTAGGGGGGTATGGAGTGGGCGTGATGGAAGGGTGTATTGAGTTCCAATATGTCATCAGCGATCGGGTTGTTTGCATTGATTTTATGCTTGCGGCTCTGTTGAGTCATGCCGTTTCATTGGGTAAGATTCGTGTGGGCATAAGGGATGAGCGGCTGACAAGGCATGAATTTAGGGACAATTTTTTCTGGGTGCTGAATTGTATTACTGCTGCCAAGCATGTTAGTAGACATATGCAGCAAGTTCAGGTATTGGATAGGAATCTGGATACAGGGGAGGAAAGGGAAAATGTGTGATTGCAGTTGTGCATGGTGGTTTTTGCAAAGGGATTGGCGTTGGATGTTGTCTGTCTCATTGCGATTCTTGCATTCTTAGAATTTGGAGTCAGAGTTCTGTCCAGAAAATAATGTGGGGATTCTGCTTACAAGCGACGAGTGATGCGTTTTCATGATGATTAAGGTTGAAGGATTTTCGTCGACAATATGCCCCTTCTGATTGTCGGATTTGGCTGAAGATACTTTGGCAAAGCAGGAGGCTGCACATTGTAAGGCTGTACTTGTAGAGGCCCGACTCTTCACATTGTCTGACGCAATGGCCAACAATCCCCTTTAGACTGGCAATTTCGGAGATCCCGATCTCAGAGTGCTCCCCGGTATTTGCAGATTGATCGCCAACGTGTATGGGCCAGGCAGCATCTCAAATCTGTGCAACTCAAGGCTGCATTCCTTATCGCCGACCCAGCTTTTACCCGATTCGGCTAAAAGCCGATTAGGCTGCAATGGGTGAGGTTCTATAGAAGGTTGATGTCGAACTTGCGAAAGGGAAAATTAACCAAAATCTTCATTACTTCCCTTGAAAGCTCCGAACATCTTTGCAAATAATTCTTTTATTCCAAGCCCGGCTTTAGATAACATGATGCCACAAAGGGGACCACGTTCTGGATTCGTAAGTCCCTCTCTTCCTTACCATCTTACCCGCAGCCATGATTCAGCGAACACTGTCAACCACGACTTCGAACGCCTCTTGATGTTTGCTAACGACAATCAGTTCAACGATGGTCGCGAACAAGCCTTGTTAGACCATCTCCTTTCCCTGCCACAAGACAAAATCAAGAACAACCCCCAAGCCATCATCGAAGCCATCGAAGAATACACCAAAACGCACAGCATGATGACATTTCAACCTTCCAAGATCGCCATTGCCAAGGATATTCTCAAAGCTCAAGCACCTGCACCGAAAATTCTTGTCGAGTTGGGGTGTTATGTTGGTTCCTCGGCAGTCGCATGGGGCGCGTTGATCAAAGAACTGAACTATGGAGACTTGACAGAGTGTAAAGTCTATACCTGCGAGTTGGATGCCGGTATCGCCGAGATTGCTCGACAGATTATCGAATTAGCGGGTTTGGAAGATATTGTTGAGATTATCGTTGGAAGCTCGACGGACTCGATCAAGAGTTTTCGTCGCGAGGGGAAGATAGATCATATTGACGTTCTGTTCATCGACCATTGGGAGGAGTTTTACCTCCCTGATCTGATGGTGTGTGAAGACGAGGGATTGCTCAAACGGGGAGCGATTGTTTTGGCTGATAATGTGGATATGCCGGGCGCGCCCAAGTATCTGGAATATGTGCAGAAGGGCGGGAGAGGTGCGCAAGGCGGGGTCAAGTTGGAGACGAAGAGTTATTGGACTAAGGATGGGGGCAAAGTGCCCAAGCAAGTCGAAGTCACGAAAGTGCTGGGTTGATGGCGTGAAGTATTTGAAGGATTGTGGCAGTCGAGAACTTATAATGATAGATGTTTGATAGACATGGGACTATCGCAGCGAAGAAAATGAAGCGAATCTGCCATTTCATGTACTTGTCAGCTGTAGTCGATCTTATTTTGATGATCGAGACTTGCTTGTCCTAGTCTTGCTTCTACTTCGGTATGATAATCTGACGACTTTGTTAACGCGTGAAGCAGAAAAGGCTTGCGAAACATCGCGTATAAAGCTTAGAGGGCTACTCTGCCCCTGCTCTTTCTTTTGCAAGAATCTTGCAATTGTATTCCATAGACATTGCCTACACCAGCGGACTCACGCTAACGTCGAGCGTCCTGATGGAGCTATGTGCTAGGCTCATCATGATAAGTTTCTTATCTAGTAGCCGGAACCGGTAAAGGAGTAGGCTTTCTAGCTATGCCGAGATTACGTACTCGTGTTTGAGAGCAGACTAAGCAATCGCGAAACGAAAGGAGCTGGATAGCTCGCTTTTCTTCCCGAGTTGGACCTTTGATCTAAATTTAGGGAGCATTTGAAACGTGTTTTATCTGCTTAGCGGACGTGTACCTCGTCGCAAGGAGCTTGACGAGAAGTTTTACGAAACCCTTCGCGGAGTAGTGCGAGATTAGCGGCGGTAAAAAGCAATCAAAACGGGGACGCTCGATGGAGCCTTTCGTCCATAGAAGAGTTATTCAGGAGGTGTCGTCTTCGTGGTCAGTCTGCACATGTCTCAAACGGGTAACGCGCCTCACTTTTCCAGCCTCGCGTTTCTCTCCTGGCGGGATTGTTGACGATCCTGCTGACACCCAACTTGACGGGAAAAATGAAAGAACTCTGGAAATGCATAAAGTCATCGAGATCGACTGCTGATCAGATCAAGATATTCTCGATCTCACCATCATACTCGATCTCACTATTACACTCGATCTCAAAGTTCAGCAATCGAAGCCTGCCGCTAAGTGAGGGTTTACCGCTCGCCAAAGAGCAATCGCGAGCCGTCTGGATCACAAATTCTACCACACTATCACCAATGTGTTACAACACAGTCTCGTATTCCTGCGGTCATTCCAGCAAATCATATTCCATAATATGCAAATGCGAAAGAGATGCGGGAGGCGGAGCGTGTACTTTCAGATGTTCTGACAGCTGCAAAGCATCGTAAGCTACATCTTTCTAGTGCCAAGGGATGAATCTGAGCTGATCATTTTTAGGTCGAGAGTCGATCAGAGACAGGCTAGTGGCATTTCAACATGTTGGGGGAGCGAAAGGATGGTAGAAACCGAACCTAGCAAAGAATAAGAAAAGTCCTTTGACTAAGCGACACAAACGAATTTCCAATAAGCTAAGAAAGCTTTTCGGCTCTTCTTCCCCCAATGCAAATAGCAAGATTTGAATATCATTGGGGATGAGTCGTGGTGCATGAGCGTACGACAAGGAGAACCCAAATGATGGTTGGACGTGTAACTATCACATGGCCAATCACATTCTGCTGAAACGGAGGCAGAGGCTCTGGCTAGATTTTCTAGCAATATCATCAGCGCCAATTTCGTTGGAAGGTCTGGAGGGAAGTTTGTGACAGTCGAGTGCTGATCAGAAGGAAGGCAACGGAAATCTCCACATGGGGTTTGCGCTCTCGGAGAAATATGTGTTTAACATCCGGAATTCTTCATCATATGAGCTGCAGGGAGGGGGAGAGGGCTGGAGCTTAGAAATCGACTTACCGAGACTAAACAACGAGGATATCATCTCAGCAGCCCGCAGTGAGTGATATTGCCGCTGAATGAGATAGGGAGTTGGTATAAAGAGAACGGATACTGTAGTGAAGAGTTTTCTTCCCACCTAGGCCGGTAGAATTGCGCCACATGTCTCCACCCAAGTGCCACACTTTCTCTACCCTTGCTTACTAACAGAACCTCCTATACTTCTTTCTTTTACGCGTCGTCAGCACAACTCCCATCCCCTGAATATCCTCTTCACAGCTGGGCCCCAAACCTGTCCCAATCGCCATGTCTTCCACTCCTGCATCTAGGAGGTACCGGTCCGTCGCGGCTGACAGACTCCGACAACTATGGGATGCGGCACCTAGCGATCACTGTTGCTATGACGGATGTTCTCCATCGGCTTTCGTCTGTATATCATTTCGGGCGCATTGAGGCCGACTGTTCGCTTTATTCCATGCTTTGGCAACGGCGCAGAGCTGGAAGGTCAAGATGCGAGAGATCCGAGTATGGATAGAGTGAAGATCGTACGTATGCTCGTCCTGAGCGGATGACTTTGTATTATACCGATTTGGAAATTTTAAGCAAAGCCCCCAGCATCAGCTGAGGAGGAATCGGGAATGACGCATTGAGTTTCTTTGTTGGACTCCCCCCCATGTACACCCAAATAGCCAAGAAGACAGCCATAGTCCCCGGATCGTCCATCGCAGTCATGGAGAACCCAAATAGGATTGGCAAAATATACAAAATCAAGGCCGTTGAGATTGCAGTCGCAGAGCGTTAGATCCCGGCGTTGACATTTCCAGCAATCAGTCTGTTGCTTGCTTCCGATATCGAGAATGGGCTTACAGGTGTACGCGGCAGCCACCGCGAGGCCGATGAAGGCGTTGCTGATTATCACCATGATTGCTTTCCAGTCGTCGTAGCCGATAAAGAATCCGGGCTCACTGGGCTTGATGAAACGGGTCATGATGTGGATTAGGATATTGGAGCAGCATCCTGTTGCGTATAAGACCATATTATCTGCATGTAATGATGCTCCCTCCCGCTTGCAAAGCTTCTGGTTGTAGACCCCGGCAACTGCTGAAAGCAATATTTGAAGTATGAGCACGAGGTAAGTCGTAAATGGATAGTTCAATCCAGTTGTGGGATCATATTGCGTAGCAGCAAGGCCGCAAACCTATTTCGATACGAGTAAGTAAGAACCGTCGTCCATTTAACGTGTCGTATACTTACCTGGAACATAATCGCAATGCATTGAAACTTCGCGATATTTGATCCCTGGTTTAACCAAAGAACCAGAGCCGCCACGAGAGTAAGTCCAGACTTGATCAATTGGGTTGTTCCAGGGTCCGCAAGTGTGTACAAAATGAAAGTCATATTGTTAATGAGCGCATAGAGAAGCGCCAACTTCAAGAATCCGCAATGGGTATCTGTTGAAACCTCAGTCAAGACGTAAAAGATGAAGTCGCTGAATCTCATCTTCGTCTGCGGATTTATCCTCAAAGTGCTCGATTCAGACCGCTCCAGATCCCCCAATGGTAACTCCTCACTTCGCGATGATTTCTCTTCAACGGAAAATCCACTAAATCTAGACTCCACAACAGGATATCTTTGTCTTGAATGGGCGCGTCGTCTTGAGCATTCACGATAGAAGAAACATGCTGAAAGAATGAATTTAAGCAATTCGGAGATGGCGAGCGAGGAAGAAGGTGAAAACGCATAACTAATTCGAATCAGCGTCTATGCTGACCAAGGGCCAGCAAATTCTCTCACCCTCCATGATGTTGAGCATATTCATGCAGGAACCCGCTTCCAGCTTGGATGATAATCAACACAACTGCAGCAGCGTAGACAGGGCTCAGATATTGGAAAAGAGACGGAACCCGCGCTTTACGCAGATTGGATAACATTGCGAAAAATAAACAGTGGCAATAATGAGCTACGGAGCATCAAAAGATGTGGACAAAGACGGCGGAGGGAAAGACAGAGAGACAGTATGTGACAGGTCAGTCACAAGTTATTCTCCCTTGAGCAAGCCACAACTGGCGTTCAAGTTGGTCCGATCCAGCAGACCGTGCAGCAAAGGCGCAAGGCTGAGCTTACGCCACGAACCTCATTGGATACTAGCACCATAGGGCGTCTCGCTTCCGTGTTCTCAGCTCGCCTAAGCCTGTTTTGAGGCAAAATACCACATTTAGCCAGTCGTTCAGAAAGACATCGAAGGGCTGAAGAGCTGAAAAGCTACCCCGTCAGCACGGAATTTGCTGATACCCGGGGGTCGCTTATAGCAGCGCGCCCCAGGACAGTTTTAGCAACGAACGAAAGTAAGCCTGTAGTAATGATGTTTCACCAATCAGCGACATCAGATCTCGAGATTTACATACCGATCAGCTTACCAACCATGAACACTAATCAGACTCGCTGATACCGACCTGGAGCGCGCTTGTAAGACTTGTTGCTGAGGGGCGACGAAGCCCAATCTAGACATCGGACTAGCTAGGGTCCAACCTCTTTCAGAAATAATGCAGAACGACCGGCCAGGGGAGACACTCCACGACCCACAGCACGCAAACCCAGTCTAAGCATCATCCTCCATCGAGGAGGTATTAGTCAACAGCACACTCTCACAACTATCAGTATCAACAATTCAAAATCTCGCACCCACAATCCCCAGACATGCGTCCACTCCGTGAATCCATCCCCATGAATTTAAGCACAAAAACATCCCTCGCTTGTCGCCGACAAGTGCCATGTACGATAATCCCGTCTTCTCAATGCCCTTCTAGATCATACAAAACCCGATAATTTTATGACCAGCTCGTCGGAACTCTTACCACAGATAGGGACATCTTAGAATGCGACCATGTCAATCTTGCCAATATCCGTTTGACAAAAGAGGGGATCGCGCGTCATTGAAGCGAGTATACGACGCGTAAGAGGATAGAGATTTGTTGGTGGATTTGCAGCATATGAGATGGTCTTTTGAGAGTAAATTTAAGTGGAGAATGAACGTAAAAGGACAGGCATGATACATCTAATTGATGATGTTATGGCGGTGGTTTTTTACCGTCAGTAGTGAGTGGGTAAGTACAAGACTCTACTGAAGAGTAAAACTGGGCTTTGATGAACGATTCAACAAAGCGAGCCGATAATATTGCGCAGCCGCATGATGTTACGATTTTCTGGCAATAATGGATAGGAAGCATAAATACAAGTATGGAAAGACTATACCAGAATAGCAGCTTGCGCAGCTCGCAGCGCACCAACCACTGTGAAAGCAAGAATCGGCGATATCACGTATGACGTCTGTTCAAGAAGATTAGCAGCAAACACTTGCTATGCGAGCAGTCACTTGCCGTCAACAACTTTGCAATCTTTTGTTCCTCTTCAGCACTCCCATAGCTCACTTGGATCATAGTGATGAGCTTCATAGCCGAAGGTCCCGTCGGCATCAACGCCATGGCAAACCACAACATCGGATCGTCTCCAAGAATACTCGTGTGCTTCGCCAGACCATAGATCGTGGCTATCGAAAGTACAGGCCACAGGACGAACCTCACGACTAGAATGAACAGCGTCGTCAACCAGGGTGTGCTATTCTGAAATGTCGATTCCTCATGCCGAGCTTGCTTGATGGACGTGAACAGAGATACACCTGCCACCAGGACCGGGAGTGGAACAAACAATTGCGCAATTGTTTGCAGGGAAGAGGTGAACCATGCTGTGAACACCCCGCCGTCTTGCGTGTCTGCGAAGAAGGCAACGTGGAGAGCAGGGATGAGACCGATGAAGGCTCCGATCAGAGCTCCGATTAAAGGCGCGTTCAGAAAGTCTAGCAGGAAGAGAAGCCACCATCGTGTTCGCGGACTGAGCCGCAACCACCGGCCTTTTTGGACGATGGGAGGGCGGCGGATGGGCATCGTGGGTTGGATCTCGGTCTGAGGGCGGGAGGGGAAGAAGGAGACAGAGCGGCGGCGGTATCTATCTTCTATGGCTTTGACACCGAGGAGTCTTGAGTTTTCATCTGCCTCGCGGTCGTCCTCGTCCTGGTCGTCGCCGTCTTCTTCTTCGAGCACGTCTTCGTCTCCTTCTTCTCTGCTCTCCGGCGCGTGCTCTGTATCTATCAATCTCGGTCCAATCGCAAACGTCAAACAACTCGATATCGTCGAAAAAACCAAAAAATACGACTTTGCCCTTTCCAATGCTTGTTTCGTACTCTCGTCCGTAACAATCAACCCGCTCAAAAGTCCAGTTTGATCCAACGACTGGATCAGCAGCAATGGATAGCTCGCAGTGTTATTAAACATAATGGCAGCAGTCGTCCAATCGGGGAATCCAAAAAGAAAATGTCCCCCGACTCCGATCAAAAAAGAGACGAAATGGCAGAGCAGGCCCCAGACAACGATTATGCCGTACCGACTCGCATTCTCAACGTGCATTTCTGAGCCCAGTTTCACCAGCAGTAGAGCTGGAAGGAATACTTTGACGCATACTTTTGAGATTACTTTTCCTGTTTTGCCGTCTAGGAGGTTAAGGTGGGATGCGATGCCGCCGTAGAAAAGGACGAGAAGGACTGATAGACTGGCTTGGATGGCGGCGAGCAGTGACTCGAGGATGCCGGTGGGTGCCATGTCTTCTGAAAAGGAAAAGGAAAACCAGGAGCGTTGATGTCGCGGAGGAGAAGGCGGAAGAGGACTTAATTAATTAAAGTAGTAAATGCCGGAGGTTGGAAGGAAAGTCCCTGCAGCCGATCTCCGCGCCCATATTAGTGGCGTAAGTTTCGGCTTAGATTAGCCATTTCGTACAGTTGAGGAATATAACATGGGAAAGAAGATTCGAGGAAACATGAAGCTTGGAGTTTTGAGAATT
This sequence comes from Venturia asperata, assembly GCA_003689335.1. NCBI lineage: Eukaryota > Fungi > Ascomycota > Dothideomycetes > Venturiales > Venturiaceae > Venturia > Venturia asperata. Next base: position 87,253 of record QWWL01000016.1, read on the forward strand.
GGAGTAGTGAGGGAAAGGGAAGAGCGCTGGAGTACGTGATGAGATAGCTGATTTCTTCGTCGCTAGAGCGGCAAACAATTGCGCTTATGAGATACCGGTTTTGCTTTTAGCTTAGTCGCGAGCAGCCTGACAAACGAATACCAGCCGTCGAAGTGTTGAATGTTAAAAGCAAGAAATTGTATGTGAAAATGGAGAACTATCGCAAGTCACGTGCTCTTATTTTCACACGAGCTTGCGGCTAGGACTTGAGACAGATGAGTCTATTGTCGATTCTGGAACGTCTGAATATGAGTTCCAAACAGCCAATGGGTTTTAGTGCTTCTGGGTGTTGAGAGACAGAGGGGGAGGGGCAGCTTCAGCACAGCCACTGTGGAGGATTGCTAGAACTAGGCAGTATCACGAGCAAGCGCCACAGTGGCTGAGATTCCGACTAATCATCTCTCAACAATTGGTCAAGCTACGTCACGCTCACGAATTGGAGCTGAAGCTTTCACGTCGAGGTGGAGGTATATAATCCCCAAAGATCCATTACTAGGTATCTACACAACGCAAACATACAAATAATCCGATAAATCTTCTTTCACACAAAATCTTTCAGCCAACTGCTTTCAAAATGGGTCTTCCAATCCACACCACCGAAAAGCCCTCCACCTCAGAGACGAAGGAAACTGTCAAACAAACCCAAACCACATCGACACCGGCGACCTCTTCAAACACGAAATCAGAAGCTGAATTGGCAGCAGAGAAGCTGTATGAGGAACGCATGGAGGACGAATACGCCAAACGCGAGGGCGGCGCATAAGTCAACGATTTGCCTTTTGCCTCACTGGGGGAGGACATGGGAATAGCTCTTGGTCTACAGATATGCAAGCTCACTACCTGATAGACGCGAAATCACAGCCAATCTTCTCAACTCATTATCCATGTGCATCGTCCCTTCGTATCAACGTGTCTTCCATATCTATCGTGTAAACCCCCTGTACCAAAAATCACCCAGCCAGCGCCTTCTCAATCAACTCCAACGGCCTCCCACTCATCGGTATCTCCAACGCCAACTTATGCCCCTCCTCACTCATCTTCCCCCACGTCTTCTGCAAAATCTTAATAATCTTCTCCTCATCGTGCTCCTTCTCGAACGCCGCGAACTGATCGTCCAGGAACACAAGACACGCAACATCCTCCAGGACCTGCGTCTCCTCATCACTCTTCAAATCCTCCTTCCTCACCAAACTGGCCACTCTTTCCGCTTCCTCTTCGCCATAGCCAGACTCGAGACAGATCTGGGACGCGATTTGCGCTTGCCGTTTTTTGAGGAAGGTACGCCAGGCGTGGTAGCCGATGCGGGTCATTGGGTATGAGTCGCGGGGTACTTCCCAGCGGCGGAGGTGTTGGGAGCGGATTGCGAGTTTGAGGGTGGAGGAGGCTGTTGGGGAGCGGAGGGAGAGGTAGTGGGACATTTTTTGAGCGTAGTGGAGTTCGTAGGGGATTTGTTCGCCGTTGACTTCGATCTTGTTGGGGTCGAGGGCGTGGGCGGCGTCTATTGATGCTAGGGCCTTCTCGTAGGGAGTGGTCATTGTGAGCAGCGATTGGACTGGAGGAGGGGAGTGTGAATGGAAGGTATGGGCGGACTGGGTATGTACAGGAGGAAGCAACTATGGCAATTGAGTTTTGCGAAGTGGGATTGGGAAGATATTTAACACAAGAATGGAACAAGTATGTGCAAAGAAAGCGATCGCTATCTCGACCTCGACCTGAAGACAAAGTAAGCTACTGTACGGAGGTAGCTAGGAGATATTCGAGTGTCCCCGCGGATCTGCCCAAACTCGATACTACTCGGCGTTATCCATGTCCATCTCGCCGTGTCACGCGACTTCGCGCTTGGTGGGTCGTCCTTATCGTCGCGAGTAGATCACTAGCAGTTGTATTCTGTCGAAGCGCCAAACACAACACCAACACCAACACCAAACATCATCGCTATACCGCATTGTTACCCGGCGCGCAACCATGGCTCCTTCAAGCAGCGCTCTCGCTTCGACATTGAACCGGATGGGCTTTTCGTCATACAACAGCGCTGCAAACCTGCAAGGCCGAGGAAAAGGCGCGGCGGGACTTGGGAAAGGCAAGTCGGTTCCACTGAAACGGCATCGGTAAATCTGGACTCCCTGATAGGTTACGAAAACTTGCTAATACAGGTCTAGGAAAGTCCTGCGCGATAATATCCAAGGCGTTACCAAAAGTGATATTCGTCGCCTTGCGCGTCGCGGGGGCGTCAAGCGCATCTCAGCCATGATCTACGACGAGATCCGAGGTGTTTTGAAGAACCGCCTGACGAATGTATGTTGTGTCACTGAAGATCACTAAATCCATGCTGACTTACTAGATTATCCGTGAGTGCTGTACTGTTTTGGAGTATCGCGGTATGAAAACCGTCACGGTTACAGACGTTGTCTTCGTCTTGAATAGGGTAGGTTATATCCTCTGTCCGCTTGAATAAAAATTAATCCATCCAGCTTGGAAATCCCATCTACGGGTTTGGTAATGCGGATGGCAGTGGCCGGATAAAAACCACCTGATAGTCCTGTACGAAAATTTGTCACTTGTTCATCGTAATATACCCACGCAAACGCATGTTCGCGAAATGATTTGGTGGAAAGGGATCCGTAATGGGCAGGAGCTCTAAGGATAATCCAAGGACTGACAATGGGTCGAATTGCTCCCGGTGTTATGACGTTACTGGGCTGGATCTGTCTAGAATCCGCGGGAGGATCTCAGTCCAGGACGTGAGGCCTGGACTAAAATGCGTAAAATGATAGCACACGAAAGGTTCAGAGTCAAGCGCGAGCCAGTCCGAATAATGTATCATTCAAGTGTAGCAAAAGTTTGATTGTTCCTTGCGATTGTCAGTCCTCGCCCGGGTCACTCAAGGTGCGTCATTTTCTGAATGTGTGCGGATCAAAGGTGAAGGCTGACAATAGGAAGAATACAGCCAAGTCGTCCTCACTTGAATAGGAACCCACACCACATGTGACCTCTTCACTTAGGTTCCCTTTTGCTCAATCTTTTACTCAACTTTCTCCAGCTTCTTTTCATCTAAATCGCAACAATTCTTCTTTCAATAAATTCAAACCGCACTCATCGCATTTATCGCAATCGCCCTTCACTATGGGAGCCATAGCATCGTCTATCCCGCTAGCACCACAGCGATCAGCGCCTCCATCAGCTCAGAACTCCTCCCTCGTCGCTCCGACCAGCAAAGAACTTGACCTTGATCTTGAGCGCATCCCATACCCGTCTCCAGAGAGTGTCGGCCGCTTTGCTGATCGCACAGAGCACGCCCAAGATGAGAATGACGATCTGTCCGTCAAGGATGAGGACATGTCTGACGTCCTTCCCAGTATCGAGGACGAGGAGACCGAGGAACAGGATTCTTGGAGAGTGGTGCGCCTCGGGAATGGCGTGACAGCGCTGTACACCAGAATCGAGGCGGAAGCCTTAAGCGAAGCCGATGAGCAAGAACAGAGCAACGTCGACGATGAGGAACAGGTCGACCTTTCAATGGGGTACGATGTCAATAACTCCTACGACGCCAATGATAGATACGCCAATCTCGATGTGGACGAAAGACGTCGACAAGAAGCGCTGCTGGAAGCTGCCGAGAAACCCGAAGTGGAAGGATTCGACATGGCTAGATTTCTGCAGCGCCAAAGAGCGCGAGGCTTCAAGATGATCGAAGACGGGTGGCAGGAGGACACGGTAGAACTCTACCTACTCATCGAACGACGCGAGCGTGAGGTCCTCTTCCCCGACAGCTGGCGCTCTCAATTCCCCATGTTCCCCGCCGATCTCTTCACCAACCGCCGCGATCCAGACGCCGGTCTCCTGCGCGCCCTCACGCCAAAGTACGACACCACCATGAAATGGGCCCTGACCAAATTCCTCGAGATGGCTTCACGCGTCCGCGATAACCTAGGCCGTTCCAACCATTCTTTCTACAAGCGCCGCCCAGAAGGTCTCGTGGAACAGCACGTCAAGCAATACGCAAAGATGGCCTACAAAGACGTCGGCATTGAGCAAGACGTGCGCACGAAACACATTCCCGAGCTCTTCACTTTCGCAAGCGCCATGTACGACACGCAACCTGCCACTCTCAAATGCATGATTCTGGAAAAGCTTCGTCGTCGTGCCGATCGAGTCGTGGATCTGCTTCGCATCACCGAACACACTCCACCTGAGGCGGTCGAAGCAGCGGCGAGCACTGTCGGTGGTAGGGTACCCACTCTCTTTCACCACAACGGAGAGGACTACCTCTACGAGCCACCAACTCTGTACGGGATCGTGTCCAAAGATACCATTGTCGGGCTTGTAGCTTATGAGCCTTTGGGGGTGGTGGATGATTTTCGTCCGATGGCTTGGCTTCGTTTGAGCAAAGATGTCTTTGACGTCTGGAATTGCATCGCGCTTGCTCTGATGGTCATTTGGTGCCGCGATCATATGATCAGCATGCTGGAGATACTGCCAGAGCGCGAGAACGATGGGTTGGAGATGGACGTCGACGATGGAGATCTGTAAACGATCTGGTGGATTGAATCATGGCCGGGAAGGAATGGATGAATTGATTTCCTGCCCATAGAATTTGCGAGAAGTCTAATGTATAACTAATGAGGTATCATGCAAGAAAGACGCAGACGAAAGCGCTCATATGCCGAAATGCAGGTGGGAGTCGGGAAGATATGCAGGTAAAATCGACGCGCGCGATGCACGAGGACAAGAAGAACAATGCAAAATTGAAACACAGCAGAAAAGAGAATGCCAGCCAGAACCCACAAGTGCCTGCCAACCAAAGCGCTGAAATGCCGAAATCAAATTGACGTGCAGAATTTAGACCCCTCCCCGTAGTCGTCAGTCATAGCCCCAGGGCTCTCCGCCATAGACGAAGACCCAATATCAAGCCTTTGCAAGTTTCCCTGGTTTCTTCGTTTGGCTTTGGCCCCTGCAACATTCTTAGTCGTGTCGTCTTCAACACTGCTAGGTGCTCTGGAAGCACCAAGGCTCTTGCTTCCACTCTTGCTCTTGTTCAGATCTTTGACTTCCCGCAGCACTTCTTGGAAGCCAAGTTCCATCTTCTCCATTCTGGCAAGCATCAATTTGTTCAGTCGTCTTGTCGTATCATTGTCGCCGTTACTCTCACGTCCTCGTGCTTCCTGCTCTCGTCTCAATGCTGCCATATTCAGATCCAGCTGTGTCCCGAAGCTCGCTGGAAATGCACCAATCGCATCAGCAACAACTCTGTTGTCGCCCAAGTCGCTGGCCAAATCTAAAGCGATAGCATTGAAGCTTGGTCGTCTTTGATCAAGAGCTAGGAAGCCAGCAAGATTCGGCGTCGACTGGTTCGCGCTCCGGGGAGGGAAGATAGGTCGGGGACGAACAGGCGATTTCATTGCCGGATCGGTACTCGTCAGAGTTGTGAGAGGCGTCAAGGCGCCTGATCGTTTCCCAGTAGCTCGACGAGGTGTAGCTGTGCCGCTCGGGTGCTCATTGCCACTATTGCGGGCCGTGGATGCGACTGAGGCGCGCTTGGGTGGGGGCGCTCGAGGTGGCGAAGAAGTCATGAGTAGCGACGACTTCTTCGACGTGTCGTCCTCTGTCAGAAGTAGAGGAGAGAACAAGATAGTTGCCGAAGAAGTGGTGCGCGCATGAGCCGCGATGCGACGTCTTGCGTGCTTGGATGGTGACACAGGCTCTTCTCTGGGCGAAACAGGACCGTCGAGCTGGCGCGTTGTTGCGGCAGTGTGGTAACGCGGTGTACTCTCAGATGCTCTCACCGTTGTAGGTGTCTGGAAATACGTTGGTCCCTCGCCATCGCTGCCCTCGACTTCGCCATCGTTTTCAGACTGTCCTTGGTGCGTGTCATCTTCCTGTTCGTCTTCGTCGTTGGTAGCCAACTCATCGTCGCCGTCCGCATCTGTCGGTTGAGGCCTTTCATCCATGCTGTCATGCATGGAGCTCTCTTCCTGGATGGTCCTGTATTGACGAGGGTTGACCGTTCGCGTGTCTTCGGGATCAGATGCAGCTGATGGTGCCATGAATGACGAATTTCTCCGGTTCGAGAATGTGCCATGCGATGTCTTGAAACGCCTCACGCCTGGCCTCCGAGCTTCGAGCCTGTCTAGCTCTTCTCGATTCTGTTCCATGGGCGAACTCGGGCCATGAGGACCAACACTGCGCATCCAATCGTGGACGATGGTAGTCCTTTGCCGAGTATCCCGAGACTCATCTCGAACGCCGTCAAGATCACTAGGCACTCTGAAGGGCTGCCGGAATACTTCTTCCAGAACACGATCCTTATGAAATGTCGTCACCGATGGTTCTCGTAGACGCGCTTCAGGTCTAAACAGATCACCCGGCCCTCGTAATGTGAAGGCGGGCTGTCTGTTCGTATGGCGGCCTCGCTGCTCGACCAAGTCTGTTGGCTCGTACACATGACGGGACAGGATCAGACCTTCATAAGCCCAGATCGAGAACAGTATTGGGAGATGGGTGACTTTGATAACGCTTCTATTAAGCTTGACAAAGTGGCGAAAGGTCAGTACGTATCGCAGTGGCGCGAGCAGCCAGCCAAATACGTTCATGGGGGCGATGTAGGCGAAGAGAGACTCTGACTTCACCAAAGAGATGGTGTTGACCGCGAATAGAAACTGGTGCTCATCGTTTGCGTTGTTAATGACGGCCTGTGAGGATTAGCATACGTGGAACGTAGATCTGAGTGTGTTGGAGTTTAAAATACCATGAAAGAATTGGTTAGAACGGTAATGAGGATCGTGACAATGAGAAAGTGCGTGGTGATCAGGAACATCGTCAAGACTACTTTGCCAAGGATATTGTAGTCGTTCCATATTTCCCAGGCTGCTGGTGTGAAACCCATCAGTAGTTGAAAGAGAGCATACGCTGCTGTGGAGGCATTAAGATCCACAGGAAATGCTAGAGTGAAAGCAGCGAAGAAACCACTACAGGCGATGAGAATCAAGAGCAGTACCGCAACGAGATCCAATACCATCATTCGAAATGCAATTAGAAGTTGGCTGAAGTACCGGTAGTGATCCAGAACAGAGAAAAGCCTTGGAAAGAGCAAGACCGCAGTGGAAGCCAAGGTATCGTAGGCATAATTGGCGATTGCCTTCTTGTTGGAGAATGGGATCAGAATTCCGTAGAGACGAAGAATATAGTAGACGAGGAACATGACCAAGATGCCAATGTCGAAAGCGTTCCAGACGCTCATGATGTATAGCCCAAAGCCCTGTTCGGTAAAGCCCACGAGCTCGTCCAACATGTACCCGGCGCTCCAAAACCAGAAGACGAGTTCTAGCCCAGTTATATCAAGAGACCGTTGCAGCAAAACAGCGATGAACAGACCGAGCATGATGGCATAGGAAAGCGTGGAGAAGATTTGACGATATAGTGGCACTCGTAGGCGAGAGAGCTTGAAAGGGGACGCATCCGAAGGATCGTACAGGCTAACAGTCCTCCTAATCAAGGGCCATGATTCCGGTGTCTTTTGTCTTGCATGTTGCGGTCGCACGTTTGTGACGGTGCGAGACGACTGTGGTGAATCGATAGTTCCGTATAGCGTACGGCCCTGCGTTGGCCCAGAGGGTCTACGATGGAGCGTATCAGCTGCAGAATGGAAGACTATGGTGCCCTTCCAAATCGCTTCAAGTTGTTGTACCACGAGAGGGTGTGCTAGGAAGCGCTTTGCCTGGGCTCTTATGGCAATCTCCACAGCTGATATGCGCGCGTTCGCCCTGAGCTTTGCGATCTGGCCGTTGGTCGCGGGCTGCATGCCCTGGAGAGGATCGAAATCGTAGAAGAGAGCATCTATCAACTGCCAAAGTGTCAGTCTTGTCTTCATGTACCAATTACGCTGTGTCACAAACCTCTCTTGTGGACGAGTCCTTCAGGAGCCGCATGGCCAAAAGCTCGCACACCAACGCCCTTGTCCGGAACACGCCAGCACTTCCAGGGTGCATCTCGGCATCCTTTTTGAATTGCAGACAATTGGCTATCAGGGCCAAATAAGTGCCGCGTGAAAAGTGGTTGTCCTTGATATTCTGGGACAGAGGCTTGACAAGAAATTGCGAGACTTGAGGGCTCCGAAGTTGGTCCCAGGAGAGAGTCGTCTCGACCTTTCCCAGGACCAGTAGTCTTATGCTATGTTGGGCGTGGTAGATGGGTATGGTGTCGAGCAACTCGGCAGAGAATATAGGAAGGAGGGGTTGGTTATCGTCGTCGTCGTCTTCGTTCCCGTCATGTTGACGGTTGCCGAAGTCTCCCTCATCGGAAGAGCCAGACTCTTCGCGGGCGGGAGGATTGTTGCTGGGTCGAGATTTGTAGAGAAGCGGTCGTGTTTGTGAGGTGGTGCTTCGTTGTCGGCTTTTTCGTGGACGCAATAGACTTGCGAGCATAGTGATGCGGCTTAACTAGAGGTCAATGACAAACACGTTGTTGATGTTTGTGAAACGCGTGGGGCATATTTATCGCGCGCTCGGCAGAGGAAATGAGGATAGCGGGATGGGTCTTGATTGCAGTGACTGATGTGAATTATTAGAGGTATAGGATGGCGCAAGAGGATCTGCTACAATAGGTGTGACCAGGTCTTTGGACCAGCCGTCCTTGTTCTTCACAGCCATCGGTCTTATCGCGCCTCGAGGCTCGCTCTCGCCTCACCACCAACAACAACCCCAGATATCCAAAGACGCTAGGGCAGTCGTGCACACATCATTGGCAGATGCGGCTTCGCCTGTCTCGCAATGCAGCCTCGTGATTGACCACTGAGAGATAAAGGCAGGCCTCGAGGCATTTCAAGCTGCAGCGGTGAGTGTTGAAGGCTGCCGTTGCTTGCCTTCATAGTTCATACATACCGCTTCCAAGGTTCTGACGAGGCATTCTGACGCTTCGAGTCTTTTTCGTCTGCCATCAGTGCGTTCACAAGCAAACAAGTCCCGGGAACGCATCTTCAAATGTGCGAGGAACAGATCAATGTGCCAGGAACATATCGTCATCGAAAAATGATGCACCGAGAGAGGATTTGATCGTCCTGATTACTGTGAGGCATCTCGATCCGCATTGGCCAAGAGTAAGGAATCAAGTTCCGACTAGGGAGGAAGCATCATATCTGCATGATAATCGGGTGGGTACCTTATGGGACTCGGAGTTCAAATAATGGGACGACATGCCACCACCATCTGTGGGGAGATCTGTGTCGGTGGGGTATTAGCCACTGGGTGGGGTGCAAAGTAAGCAAAGGCGGGTGTGGAAAGTGAGGGGAAATTAGTCTAGAGAAAGTTGATAGGGAAGGAAACAGGACGAGTTAACGAGCGAGATGGATGAGGGGAGTTTATGTAGTAGCTTTGCTAATCCTATATCCCTAACCAAAACCTAAACCTACACCAATTCATCCTCTTCAATACAAGATCGGTATCGATATGTGCCAAGAACTTTGAAAAATCATCTCGCCAGAAAACTATCCACAGCGATATTAGTAAAGTCTGAATTCAAGGAGATGTCGTAATCCCAAGCAGACAACCTCAGTAACAGGGACCATGACGACGATTTCCCTCCATTTCCTGCATCTACATACTCCGTACAGCTGCCAAAGTGAAGGACATTTGCCCGCATCTTCCACACCGACATGCAAGTTGTGTGTGCATGAATTGTTGCCATCTGCCAATCACAGCCGTCATCGCCTATACAGCCGCGCTAATCCAGGGTTCGCGTCGAGTCTAGTTTTTTGGTATAACCGATTTTTTGAGCTCTTTTCTTTTCAGCCCCCGATGCAGAACTGCACTCCCGTGGCTTGCAATATAACGGCTGAACAAAGCATCAGAGCATCTTTCTTGGAAAAACTCGAGTCTGCTTGATTCGAGAAAGAACCCCTCAGTCTCCGCGGCTCGATCAAATCGGCGGGGTACGTCAAAATCTCGAGTTCGAGTACCTGCATAAGGTGCAAAATTTTGTCTTTACGAGCACACCAGCAGAATCATTCCCGATCGTACAGCTAACCATCAAAAATGGAAACAGACAAGTAACGCTCTTCACTGCTACCGCTTTCACTTCACATACCTCCCACATACCTCCCTCTACACAATTAGACGAACTTCTCCACCCTGACGCGAGCGAATTCGCGTAATTGCGCCGCATTCGAACCTCAGCACCGCCGCAGCAGTGCAGAGTACGTTCAGCTGAGCAGCAAACCTCTCTTCGGGTTCTCAAATTGAGCAACACTGACCAAAGCCCAGAAACGCTGTTCGCCAACAAACGGCAATCATGGTCGAGGTAGCGCTGGAGCTCCAAGATGGCTCCGTCTGTCGAGGAACAAGCTTTGGCGCCGAAAAGCCGGCTTCTGGTGAACTTGTCTTTCAGACGGGCATGGTCGGATATCCAGAGTCCCTGACTGACCCTTCCTACCGAGGACAAATTCTGGTCATTACATTCCCGCTCGTCGGTAATTATGGTGTTCCTTCGAGAACAGAGATGGACAAGCTGCTGCCCGATATTCCTGCATACTTCGAGTCCTCGGAAATACACATTGCTGGATTGATCGTGTCTTCGTACGCCGGGGAGGAATATTCCCACTATTTGGCAACCTCTTCCTTGGGCACATGGCTGAAGGAGCAAGGAGTGCCCGCCATCTATGGTGTCGATACCAGGGCTTTGACAAAGCGTATCCGAGAACATGGAAGTATGCTCGGACGAATTCTGCTACCCAAGGCTACAAATAGAGTCAATGGTATTGTAAACGGCATTGCCAATGCGCTGCAAATCAGCGGCCCAGCTGCGAATGGTTTTGCCAACGCAGCTGACTCTGAGCACTGGAGATCGGAGTTTGAAGTCATTCCATGGTACAACCCAAATGAAAAGAACTTGGTCGCGGACGGTATGTTGGCTTCACGCCTTTCACTGCTACAACTTGCTCTGACGATCGCCCAGTGTCTGTAAAGGAACCGAAAACATACAGTCCCGCCCCCGAGACCGCTCTGAAGCATCCTTCCGGCCGCCCTGTACGCATCGTCTGCGTTGACGTGGGCCTCAAGTACAACCAGCTCCGTTGCTTGGTCAGACGTGGTGTTGAAGTCCAGGTTGTCCCTTGGGACTATGACTTCCCAAAGTTGGCTGGCACAGATTATGATGGTCTCTTCATTTCCAACGGTCCTGGTGATCCCGCCATGATGGACAAGACCGTCGAGCACATCCGCACAGCTCTCGACGAGGCGAGAACGCCTGTTTTCGGTATCTGTCTTGGACACCAGCTTCTTGCCCGAGCCTCGGGAGCTGAGACCAAGAAGATGAAATTTGGAAATCGAGGCATGAACATTCCATGCACCAATCTCATATCTGGTCGATGCTACATCACTTCGCAGAACCACGGTTACGCTGTTGAGACGAAGACGCTCTCTGGCGGCTGGGAGGAGTTATTCGTCAACGCCAACGACGGTAGCAATGAGGGTATTCGGCATGTCAATAAACCATACTTCAGTGTCCAATTCCATCCCGAACACGCCCCCGGGCCCACGGATACCGAGTTCTTGTTTGACGTCTTCATTGACGCTATCAAGCGGTGCATGGAAGATAAAGCGGCTCTCGCGCAACCCGTCGTGTTTCCTGGTGGAAACCGTGAGGAAAATGTCAGACTTCACCCACGAGTCCATGTCAAGAAGGCCCTCGTCCTTGGCAGTGGAGGTCTCAGTATCGGCCAAGCTGGCGAGTTCGACTACTCTGGAAGTCAGGCAATCAAGGCGCTGAAAGAGGAAGGCATCTACACGATCCTTATCAACCCGAACATTGCCACCATCCAGACGTCTAAAGGCCTGGCGGATAAGGTTTACTTTTTGCCTGTCAACGCTGAGTTTGTTCGTAAGGTTATCAAGTACGAGCAACCCGATGCAATTTATGTCACATTTGGGGGGCAAACCGCGCTTCAGGTCGGCATTCAGCTCAAAGATGAACTGGAACAGCTAGGTGTCAAAGTGCTTGGAACACCAATCGATACCATCATCACGACTGAGGACCGCGAGCTGTTTGCTCGGAGCATGGAATCGATTGGTGAAAAATGCGCCAAATCTGCTACTGCAGCTTCCGTCGAAGAAGCCATGAGCGTCGTTGACAGCATCGGATACCCCGTCATTGTTCGTGCTGCGTATGCTCTTGGCGGACTTGGAAGTGGTTTTGCCGACAACAAGGAGGAGCTCAAAGACCTTTGCGACAAGGCTTTTGCTGCAAGTCCTCAGATTCTGATCGAGCGAAGCATGAAAGGCTGGAAGGAAATCGAATACGAAGTAGTCAGAGATGCGCATGACAACTGCATCACTGTATGCAACATGGAGAATTTCGACCCTCTAGGCATTCACACCGGCGACTCGATTGTGGTTGCCCCATCTCAGACACTCTCCGACGACGACTACAACATGTTGAGAACGACAGCAGTCAACGTCATCCGCCATCTAGGAGTTGTAGGTGAATGTAACATCCAGTATGCACTCAACCCCCACTCTAAGGAATACTGCATCATCGAAGTCAATGCCCGTCTCTCGAGATCCTCAGCTCTTGCTTCTAAGGCAACAGGATATCCTCTTGCTTTCATTGCAGCTAAGCTGGGTCTTGGAATCCCGCTAAACGAGATCAAGAACTCAGTCACTCAGTCTACATGCTCTTGCTTCGAACCGTCCTTGGATTACGTCGTGGTCAAAATTCCGCGATGGGACCTGAAAAAGTTTACGCGCGTATCAACATTACTTGGGTCTTCCATGAAGAGTGTTGGAGAGGTTATGAGCATTGGCCGAACTTTCGAAGAGGCCATACAGAAGGCTATTCGCGGAGTTGATCCGTCCAATCTTGGTTTCAACGATACGAATGCGCTCATGTCGATCGATCAAGAATTGCAGACACCGTCAGACCAGCGTCTGTTCGCCATCGCCAATGCTATGCACAATGGCTACTCTGTCGATAAGATCTGGGAGATGACAAAGATTGACAAATGGTTCTTGCGCAGATTGAAAGATCTTAGCGATTTTGCAGCCCGTATGACCCAATACAACCCCAAGACGATTCCTCGTCCACTTCTCGTCGAGGCCAAGCAACTCGGATTTTCCGATCGGCAACTTGCTAAATTTTGGAGTTCCACTGAATTGGAGGTTCGCCGCGCCAGAATCGACGGCCAAGTCTTTCCCATTGTGAAACAAATCGACACTGTTGCCGCCGAGTTTCCGGCCATGACAAACTATCTATACATCACCTACAATGGTACTGAGAGCGACATGGACTTCAAAGACCAAGGCATCATGGTGCTCGGATCTGGAGTGTATCGAATCGGTTCATCTGTGGAGTTCGACTGGTGCTCTGTGCGTGCCATTCGGACATTGCGTGAACATGGCTTCAAGACGGTGATGGTCAATTACAATCCAGAAACAGTGAGCACCGACTACGATGAGGCAGATCGTTTGTACTTCGAGAACATCACTCTCGAGACCATCCTCGATGTATATCACTTGGAGAAATCCAGCGGAGTGGTCATCGCCATGGGCGGTCAAACTCCTAACAACATCGCCATCGACCTCTTCCGAGCTAACGTCAAAATTTTGGGCACCTCACCTGAAATGATCGACATGGCTGAGAACCGGTACAAGTTCTCGCGTATGTTGGATCGAATACAAGTCGACCAGCCCGAATGGAAAGAACTCACGAGCATTGATGAAGCGAGGGAATTCTGCAGCAAGGTGTCATATCCTGTGCTTGTCCGACCCTCATATGTTCTCTCGGGCGCCGCCATGAATACAGTATACTCCGAGGACGATCTCGCCAACTACCTCAATCAAGCCGCAGCTGTTTCGCGCGACCATCCTGTCGTCATCACCAAGTACATTGAGAACGCAAAAGAGATTGAGATGGACGCGGTCGCACGGAATGGTAAGATGATCGGACATTTCATCTCTGAGCACGTCGAGAATGCTGGTGTCCATTCCGGAGACGCCACGCTTATTTTGCCTCCACAAGACTTGGATGCAGAGACTGTTCGAAGAATCGAAGATGCCACTCGAAAGATCGGTAATGCGCTTAACGTCACTGGACCCTTCAACATCCAATTCATCGCAAAAGACAACGAGATCAAGGTCATTGAATGCAACGTTCGTGCATCTCGGTCATTTCCATTTGTGTCGAAGGTTATGGGCGTGGATCTCATCGAGATGGCTACCAAAGCTATCGCTGGCTTGCCTCTTATAGAGTACCCACCAGTCACCATCCCACCAGACTACGTTGGTGTCAAGGTGCCTCAGTTCTCCTTCACGCGTCTGGCGGGTGCTGATCCTGTTCTTGGTGTCGAGATGGCTTCTACTGGAGAGGTAGCTTGCTTTGGCCGAACAAAGTACGAAGCATACATCAAGGCTCTCATATCCACTGGATTCAAATTGCCCAAGAAAAACGTTTTGCTCTCCATCGGTTCGTTCAAAGACAAGGTGGAGATGTTGCCCTCAATACAACGCCTGCACAAGATGGGCTACAAGCTCTTCGCAACTGCTGGTACAGCCGACTACATCACTGAGCACGGGATCCCGGTCAAGTTCCTTGAAGTTTTAGGTGGCAGTGGGCGCGACGACCAGAAGGCTGAGTACTCTCTTACTCAGCATTTGGCTAGCAACCTTATCGATCTTTACATCAATTTGCCATCAAGCAACCGTTTCAGGCGTCCGGCCAACTACATGAGTCGAGGATACCAGACCCGTCGCATGGCTGTCGATTATCAGACACCACTGGTCACCAACGTGAAGAATGCTAAGATCCTGATTGAGGCCCTAGCTCGCCAATACGATTTGGAGATCAGCAAAGTGGACTTCCAGACCTTTGTGGACGCGCCACATCATGAGGACCACCATGTCACTCTCGCACGCTCCAAGGCTGCGTCTTTGGATGAGCTCCTTGCCAGATCAACGTTCAAGCAGAAGAACATTCTGGCAGTTAACCAGTTCACTCGCGCCGACCTCCACGATCTTTTCACTGTTGCCGAGCAAATGCGTATCGGTGTACAGCGGGATGGATGCCTTGATATTCTCAGGGGTCGCGTTCTTTGCACCATGTTCTTCGAGCCCTCCACTCGCACCAGCGGAAGCTTCGATGCGGCAATGAAGAGACTTGGAGGCAACACCGTCGCTATTGCAGAGGCTCATTCCAGCACAAACAAGGGCGAGTCGCTCGCAGACACCATCCGTACGCTGCAGTGTTACGGTGACGCTATCGTACTTCGTCACCCAGATAACGACAGTGCTGACATTGCCGCTAAATTTGCCAATGTTCCAATTATCAATGCTGGCAACGGAAGTGGTGAGCACCCTACTCAGGCATTCTTGGATCTCTTCACCATGCGTGAAGAACTTGGAACTGTCAACGGACTCACTGTGACTTTTGTGGGAGACCTCAAGTTTGGGCGAACGGTCCACTCTCTTTGCCAGCTTCTCAAGCTGTACGACGTCACGATCCAGCTCGTCTCGCCAGCTTCGCTAGCTCTGCCAAGCAAGGTTCGCGATTTACTTCGTGCGGACAAAGCTGCCACCCATGACCGCGTTATTGCTGAGACCACCGAACTCACGCAAGAAATCGTTGCCAAGTCCGATGTCTTGTACTGCACACGCGTTCAGAAAGAGCGTTTCGGGAATGTTGCCGACTATGAAATGGTCAAGGACACGCTGGTTGTCAACAATGCCATCATGAAGTGGGCGAAGAAGGACATGATTGTCATGCATCCACTTCCCAGGAACAATGAGGTCTGTGAGGAGGTTGACTTCGATCCTCGCGCTGCGTATTTCCGACAGGTAGGTCGTTCAGCAATTGATGGCAACCCAGACGCTAACCATTTCACAGATGAGATATGGCCTCTACACCCGAATGGCCCTTTTAGCCTTGGTCATGGCACCATAAGGAGATGTTAGAAAAAGTTGGAAGATGAACAAACAAAAGATGCGATATTTGTAATGATTTCCACGCAGAGAAGGAATGAAAAGTGCTTTTATCATTTCAACTGGCGTTTGGATGCTGCATTGCGTGGTTGTTTCTCTTCCAAGTTCTACACCAGATAGCATGATTTCTAGACCATATACCGCTCGATCTCGATGATGATACCCCGAAGCGATGAGAAGGCATTGCTTTTTGCCATTAATATGTACAAAAATGTAAATTATAACGTTCTGCGTCACCTCGTCGGTCGTGCGTGTGTTTCGTGTTTTCTCGTCTTGGGGCCCTCTCTGTGGAGACCCCACTATCTCGGGCGTAAGGCGTACTCCTCATCTGAAATTCAGCCACCCTCCCCTCCCTTCATCAACCCTCGAACCACCATCACAATCCTTCATCTCTTTCTCGTCGGGATGGGGGTTTCGCGCGCGCGACGAAGGCGGCGAGCCGGGCAAAGTGCCAACGGCGTCTCCTTGCAAGCACTCTCCATGTCTTCTTCCATCCCACCTGAAGACGCGAGACTCATCGGGCCTACTACATCGAAGTACCGTCCGGAAGAGACATGTCTCAAAATAACGCGTTCGTGATGGTAGTCGCGGTCTCGGTCTGGGTCTCCACACCGCTGAGGAGGTTGTCTTTCTCCAGCGGGCGTGTGGTTATTCTGTGCGAGGTACTAGTATCTTCGTTGCAACAAGCTTCCGGGTAACCACTAAATAGGAAGAGAGGAAGACGATAAGCCCGTAAACGAACGCGCTTTACTGTATATGCTTTTCGGCTTCTCGGGTTTATCATAGGGCTGCGCTGTTTGCGGCACGGTCAATCTGTCCGACGCGATATTGAGTTCGTCTATATTTGGTCCTTGTTAAGGATCTTGATTGACGACATGTGGAGATTAACCTACCTTTCGATTCAGGTTGTTCTTTACTCCATGCCCTTTCTGCATTCGTTATTATCATCTGGGCACAAGGGAGAATAGGTAGGTTGGCTGCTGTGTTTGCGAATGGCTTTGCTATAAAGTTAAGTTGCATCCGCTTTTCGCTCGTTTCTGAGGAAACAGTGGAATTTTTGGGTGTGAGGGTGTTTCTGGTCATTGGGGATGTTTTTGGCTTGGATTGCGTTGTTGATGGGTTCTGTGTTGGCGTTGCCGAGTAAGTCCATTCTTTCGAAGGTGGAGGAACCATGAGCGCCGTGAGGTTTGGTCGATTGCTGATCTAAGTTTAGGCAATCAACATGAACTTGCAAGAAGAGGTGGCAAGGACGTTACTTGCACTTCTGGAGAATGCGTAGAATATGCAAAGTCTATGAAGTCGGCCCTCTCGCCCAAATATTCATCAATCGATCCCTGCGTGGATTTCAGCGCGTATGCTTGCGATGGATTCCGCGAGACTCATACTGTTGCTCCCGGCAATGCTGGTAGGTCTTGGACGTCTAAGTTCTGCACGCAGGTCCTCGAGCGATTGACTAATTGAAGGCACCACTTATAGTCATCGATATGTTCTCTATGATGGCTGATTCCAACGAGAAAATTTTACGAAATATCCTAGAGGGCGATTTCGTGAAAGAAACTGCCTTCCCGACCTCGAACAGAGATATTGCACGCGACAACTTCAACAAAATGAAAACCGTGTTTTCTTCTTGCATGGACGAAGAAGCTATCAAGAAAGCTGGTGTAGCGCCGCTTCGAACGCTACTGGATGAGTTTGATTCACTCTACCCCGTCAAATCAGGCGCATCGGGAACAAACTCTAGTTCCAGCAATGAGGAGCTGACCGATGTGCTCATTTGGTTGGCCGAGAGGATGACGCAGACTCTTATCAATATTGCTTTAGCGGTAGGTCCACCAGTATCCTTTGTTGATATACATTTGCTCATTTGAATTGTTTCCAAGCCTGATCTCAAGAACCCGCAAGCTTCCATCTTCATCAATAGCGTCGACCATGGCATACCTGGCAGCTACTACGACGATGCCAAAATCATGGCCAACTACACGGACACGTTGGTGCAGATGTACCGCACTGTCTGGGGCGAAGTGCAAAACAATCTCACTTCTAGTAATGCGTCGGCCTTGTATGTGGAGAAGGCGAAGAAAGTTATAAAGCTCGAGAGAAGTTTGACCAAGGCTTCGAATAGGATTGTAAGTCCGAGCTGAATAGAGATGACGACAATTGCAAGGAATCTCACTGATTTGCAATCTTTTGTGTTCGAGCTAATTGGTGTCCAGGACCCAGACAAATTGAACACACTCGCCGAATTGGACACGATTCTTCCACAAGTCTCCATGACAAAGCTGCTCAATGCTCAGTCGCCCACTGGATTCAAGATTGAGACTATCAACGGAAAGATTGCCTATCTGACACGTCTATCAACAATCCTCAAATCCACTCCACGTGAAGTCTTGCATGCATACTTTCAAACCAGTATCATAAGGAATTGGGCGCCACGCTTAGATCAAAGTTTTTATCAGCCTCTTACGTCATTCAGGAATGTTACCGGAGACGATTTTCACATGCCTCCAACCGAGCGGTGGAAATTCTGCTTGGGCGAGGTGCAGGATAATCTTGAATACATTCTCGGCTCTGTCTTCGTTGAGAGAGCGTTCAGCCCCGAGGCCAAAAAGATGGGCGATGGGGCCGTTGATAGCATTCTTAAGACACTCATTTCAAGGTTGGATGATTTGGACTGGATAAGCAATTCTACAAAGGTTGTCGCTAAGCAGAAGTGTACGAAGCCAACTTTCCGTGGTGAGTGGCTCCATGCTAACATATTTAGTGGGCACCATTATCACTAATATTGGCTATCCAAGTTTAAATCCAAATCTCATCGATGCAGGAGTGAGTCGAACCTGCATAATCTTTTGCCCACAATTTCTAAAACAAGCAGGACATCCAAGCTTTCTACAAGAACATGACAGTAACAACAAGCTACTTCAACAACTCCATAGTCTTCTCAAGACAGACATCCAGAAATCTCTGGAACAGCCTCCTAACAGGCGATCTCTTGGACATGACCCGCATGCGCGTCCCCGCCGCAACAGCATTCTACTCCCGCAACGACCACCGCATCGTCATTCCAGCAGGAATAATGCGAATCCCAATGTTCAGCCCGGACCTCCCTGAATACGTCTCCTACGGCGGCCTCGGCAGTATCATCGGCCACGAATTAACCCACGCCGTCGACGCCGGCGCCCAGCAAATCGGCGCCGACGGGGAAAGCACGAGATGGTGGGACAACGCCACAACGGCCAACTACGAAAAAAAAGCCGGCTGTTTCGTAAAACAGTTTTCAAACTACACGTTCCTGAATGAGAAAGGCGGGTCTGACAGAGTCAACGGCGAAGCGACGATGGAAGAGAATATCGCGGATACCGGTGGTATCTCTGCCTCCTATGCTGCGTGGAAACAGAAGGAGAAGCTGGGGGCACCGAATGCAAA
This sequence comes from Venturia asperata, assembly GCA_003689335.1. Lineage (NCBI taxonomy): Eukaryota > Fungi > Ascomycota > Dothideomycetes > Venturiales > Venturiaceae > Venturia > Venturia asperata. Next base: position 106,674 of record QWWL01000016.1, read on the forward strand.
GTTACCCGGTTTTGAATCCTTCACGACGGACCAGCTGTTTTTTCTGAGTTATGCACGCACGTGGTGTGCAGTTGTTGATCCGGTGCAACTGGCGCCGGAACAGAGATTCGATGTGCATAGTCCGCGGGACGTGAGGATTTTGGGGACGCTGGGGAATTCTAGGGGGTTCAGGGAGGCGTTTGGATGTAAAGTCCGGGAACCGACTTGTGAGTTGTGGTGATGTGGAGAGTAGTTTGAATGAATGAAACGTTCAGACTCTCGAGACTACTCACATTGACGGAGGAGTATCAAAGCATCTGCATCGTAAATGAAATAGTAATCCCAATGATCCCCTAATCCCCACGTCAAACAACGATTCCCGATTTTCTTGCACCGCAAAAGCGAAAGGCCATGTGTGGAAGACGTGGTGGGAGATTGGGTCAATGAGATGGAGGACATACTGCATTGTCATGTCGCCAGAAAGGGAGAGTAAGTAAACGACCAAACGGAGGGTAATCAGGGGTTCCCACAACGGGTGTACACCCGAGATCTCTTTTACGAGATCCATAAACGAGGCATAAAAGTATGCATCTGGAAATTAACATCACTGTGGACGCCTGGGTATACATGGGAGTTGGGCGTTATTCATTCTCGGAATGATGTGAACTTGACTAGGAAATAGTTTCGATACAAGGACTTCAACGGTAGAGATAGACATCGCTAGAGCGGGTGCTTCGTATGGCTTATATATATACAGAGAATTATGTTACAAGCTATTACACAGATCACCTAGGTCTGACGAAAAATATCAAGAAGCCAACGAGGGCAGCGCCTACAGCAGCGCCTTCTAGCGCAACGGTCGTAACGTCAACTTTTCGGACTGTTACTGGCTTATCGCTGAAAAGGTCCTGGATTTGGCGTTTAATTTGCTCTGCGCCGAGCTTCCCGTGATCGAGAATGGTCGGAAGGGCTGCAGATTCTGACCACGGCTCATCCATTGGAAGTATCGGTGTTTTCTCCACGGTCGGTAATGGTGTGTCTTCCGCTTTGATTTCTTCGACTGGAGTGGCTGAGTGCGTGAGGTTTTCTTCTGGCGCCTGCGCTGCGATAATTCTTGCGGGAGGTGTTTCTGCCACAGCCTCGAGAGGGACACCTGCAGGTTCGACAACCTGATCAATCTCCTTCTCAATCTCGTTTTTTGTGACGGCCGCCATGTCAGGGACTGTCCGTAGCAAATGCTGTTCTTCCAAAGCCTTTTTGATCTCCCTGACCATTCTCTTTCTCCTCCAAGGCTCAATGAATGCGGTTGTGGACAGTAAGAGCAATATGTTGACCCCCATAAGCACAAACGTGATCCACGTCGAATTCCTCCGAATGGTATCACTCCAGATCTGCTCTTCATGATATTGTTTCCTTTCCCTCTGTTCCAGTCTCGTCCTCGCTTCTTCCAATTCTCGTTCCATGGCCGCGACTTCTTCTTTCGCTGCGACGACAGCTTGGTCGTTTGCATGCTCGGAACGAATGAGGCCCATGTATTGCTCCAAGTCTGCATCGGACCACGCGTGTTTGCGTTCAAGGAGACGAACAACCTCTTTGCGGGAGGATGATTCTTTGGCGCGAGCGATTTCGAGGAGTTCTTTGGCTTCTTTCACGGCCGCGGAGCGAGACTTGACGAGCTTTTCTGATGGAATGGTCAGCTATTCAAATCGTCAAAGTCTAAAGGCTGTAAGATGGGTACCTTGCTCAATAATCTCCTTCCGCAAAGCAGCAATGCCTGAATAGTCTGTGCCTGTATATACATTGATCCTCTGACTTGCCAGAGCCAACTTCGGCATCAAATTGTCCATCAGTTCGTTGAAACGTGTCCCAAGCCTCGACCGCATGTGTTCTCGATATGAGGGAAGATCTTCGTCCGGTACTGCATGTACCTTCGGCCGCGCTGTTCTTGGGGATTGCGAAGCAATGTCGGCCTCTATCGAGTTTGAAGTGTCTGGATCTGGTAACAGTTTCTCTGGCTTGTCGCTTTCTACCCCGTTGATGTTCAATTTGTAAGATTCTGAAGCTTGCCGAGTCCCTAATGGTATAGTATCTTCCGGCTTTTCACCTGCTCTTGGGCGGGGAAGCTCCTCTGGCTTTTCATCCTTTCTCAGCTTCGAGCTTGAGGCGAATTGGCGATTGTTTCGAAGAGGCCATGACCGTTCGGAGATATAATCCGAGCTTCGAAACCTCGAATTGGCAGCTGTTGTCCGCCATCGGCACTGGATACAGATAAACTTGTATTGTGTTGAGCTTGTGCAAAGCTTTGCGGGGCGCGCTATCGTCCTTTGGATTGAGCGCGTATCAAACGACGACGACTTGGAGACATGCTGGAGAAGATTTCTCATGCTGAGAGACGACGACAGCCTGAAGGCATTTTGGCGAGCACGAAAGAGTTGGATATCGCGAGGCATCAACAAATCTGGCCTCAGGCGCGAGATATCGGGATGCGTTGCGAAAGTTGCCGAAACCGTCATAGCCGACCTCGGAGGGAGAGACTTTCATTGAGCTCCATATTAAATGACAGCACAAATATAATAGTCTCTACTGCGTCCCGGTCTACGAAGAACATACCCCAAAAGAGCTTGGAACTACATTGTTGCTGTATCACTCCAAAAAGTGCACCGGACCACCTTTCATCTTAGTACTGAGATGGCTTCCTATCCAGAAGAGCTCCAGGCCATGAGGTCGAATCCAAAATTCATATTCTTCACTGATTTTGATGGAACGATCACATTGGAAGACAGTGAGTACTTGATAATCGCTCATCTCTGACATTCGAAGTTCTGGAATCATTTCACGTCTATATCCGTTGTTTTCTGGAAAGAGAACGAGAACGAGATCGGCTATCATCCACTTTGTGTCAAATGCTTTCCGAGTCACCAGATTATTTATCAACTCACATCGTTCTCGATGATAAGTACACGAGACTAACAAAATCCAGGCAATGATTACATGGTACACACTCCTCGCCTCTCAAAACCCAACCACCAAACTAACTAGCAACCCAAAAGACCGACACCATAGGCTACGGCGTCCAAAAGCGCAAACAAAGTAACAAAGATACCTTCTCAGACAAAATAACCTTCCGCCAATCCTTCAAGGAAATGATGGACTCCATCTCCACCCCCTACCCAGACTGCATCAACCTCCTCGTCTCCCACATAAAACTCGACCCCTATTTCACGAAATGGCTCCAGTACGCCCGTGCAAACAACATTCCCACCATCGTCCTCAGCTCGGGAATGGAACCGATCATCAAAGCCCTGCTAAAGAATTTGGTAGGCGAGGAGTTGAGCAAAGACATAGAGATCATTGCCAATTCTGTTGCTGCGAGGCCCGGGAAGACGCTCGAGGACGAGGGGGGATGGGAAATTGTTTTCCATGATGAGAGTGGGTTTGGTCATGATAAGTCAAGGGCAATTCGTCCCTATTCCAATCTGCCAGAGGGTGAACGGCCCGTTCTGTTTTATGCCGGTGATGGGGTTTCTGATCTCTCTGCCGCGCGGGAGACGGATCTGTTGTTCGCGAAGCAGGGACGCGATTTGGTGGATTGGTGCATCAAGGAGGATGTGCCATTTACCGTTTTTGATGATTGGGAGACTATCGTTAATGGCGTCCAGAAGATTGTGTAAGTTTTTGCTGCTGTTCGGTACTTTTTATCTTTGTTCATCATACTGATGATGCGTCTAGCGAGGGAAAGACTACAGTCCAAGATGCGGCAAAGGAAGGGCATAAGCTTCACATGGCTAGCTTGAAAAAGTGACCTGCCGGCACTCTGAAGCAACATCAGTCTGGCAACACCACGCCTCATCTCCATGACTAGAGCTGGGCGCTAGTCTCCCAATACTATTCATATTTCAGTCGGTATACTCCTTCAAAGATTAGAATCGAGTTCGGGTATAGAAGATAGAAGATAGAAAATCCTAGACCTACGCGGGAGCATGTGAAACCTGGTTGTCTTTTCGCGTCAAATTTGATCATCAATTGCCCTTGTGCAACTGTCGAGCAGGAGGCTATGATGTGACCACCGTATCATGGACCTGAGTCTTTAGAGAAGAAGAGAAGGGATAATATTGTGGAAACTGTTATGATAGAAAAGTATTATACCGCCCTGAGTCGGACTTCAATTCCTTTTCTTAGGATCACTACTCCCGGAACCTCATGTATCTTTATCCGAACCCATTTCCGCATTTCCCACATGAAACACCACGGGAATCAGATTTGGTGAGACGACTCGGAGTTGATCGTGACTGTGAAAGAAGAAGATCGAGTCAACCGGTCCACAGTCTACGCGACAGTTCTGAACTATTCAATTCGCGGCCATCGTCCGCAGACCCCTCATCCGAAAGGTATTGCAATCTGACGCAATCCTCTGTTGACAAAGCTGATCAATCAAATCAACTCCAATACCCATGCCACCCCCCAACTCCCCACCTAAAACTCTCCATAGCTCAATCCAAATCTAATCCATTATATGTCCTACTGTGCAACCTCGCGCCTCCTCGCCACCACAAAACGTCTCACAGCTCTCTCATCTCAACTAGGAAAACCACACCCCGCAGCAGCAGTAGCATCACGAACAATGTCCTCCCTCCCAAAAACCATGGAAGGGATAATCATAGAAAAGACGGGTGGAACAGAAGTCCTCCAATTCAAAACAGATCTGCCAGTCCCGGTGCCAAAAGAAGGAGAGGTATTGGTGAAGAATGAATACGTGGGCGTGAATTTCATAGATACGTTCGTTTCCCTTTCTCCTCCTTTCACTCCCTCCACTCCTCTGCCCAATCTAACAACCATGCGCATATAGATATTTCCGCTCAGGACTCTACCCAGCCCCCAACATGCCCTACATACTCGGCCGCGAAGCCAGCGGCGTGATCCAATCCATTGGCTCCGGAAACGTTCATTCTTTAAAAGAAGGCGACCGCGTCGTCGCTCTCTCCGCTACAACCTATGCCCAATACACCGCCTGCCCTTCTCAAACCGTTTACAAGATTCCCTCCTCTGTCTCTACCTCCGACGCCGCAGCCGGTCTGCTCCAAGGCCTCACAGCCCTCACATTAATCCGCGAAGCACACCTCGTGAAGTCTGGGGACTGGGTCCTCGTCCATGCCGCTGCAGGAGGCGTCGGTCTTTTGCTTATACAACTGTTGAAAGCTGTGGGTGCGAAGGTGATAGCGACCTGTTCGACGACGAAAATTGAGTTGGTCAAGAGTAAAGGCGTGGATATTGTAATCGACTATAGCAAAGATGACTTTGCACCTAAGGTCAAGGAAGCAACTGGCGGCGCGGGCGTTGTCGCTGTGTTTGATGGCGTGGGCAAAGCAACGTTTGAGAAGAGTTTTGAGTGTGTGGCTAGGAAGGGAACTATGGTTAGTTATGGGAATGCAAGTGGTGCTGTGCCACCTTTTACTATCGCGTAAGCGTTACCTTTTCCGCTGGAAGACTGAATGTGTGGCTAACTTGTGTAGGCGTTTATCTGCGAAGAATATCAAGCTGCTGAGACCTTCGCTGTTCGGCTATCTTGCTACGAGGGAAGAGTTCGAGACGTACACCAAAGAGCTGCTGGAGTTCATTGAGCAAGGCAAGTTGGACATCAAGATCCATGAGGTGTACCCATTGAAGGACGCCGCAAGGGCGCAAGATGATCTCGAAGGACGAAAAACCACTGGAAAGTTGTTGTTGAAGCCATAACGCGTTGGTGGGACAAAATGAATGTTTGTTGGGATTGTCAAACTGTCGTTCTTTGGCAAAACTTTCAATTCGGATTTTATCATACACCCCAAATCGATGGTGAATTTTTGACAATTCGAACCCGGAGGATTGCTGGCATCCTATCATGAATCAACTCCGGCTGGATAGTTTTGAAGCCATGGTTCATCTTGGGGTCATGTGTAAGTCCAGGAATATCAAATACAAGATACCGCGTGAACAGATGCATTCATGGAGCCTCTCATTTCTTGTGGTGTCTGCTAGTGGTAGATTTTCCACACAACAGCCGAGACCAAGAATATTATTGCTCCAAGAAGCATAATATCATCCCCAGTGAAGGGTAATAGTCGTGGTCGTTGTACACTTGACAATCCTTTGATCTCATCCTCGAACCTCTGCGCCATTGTTTCCTTGGAAAAGAGGTCTTCCACTCTCTTACGGCCCTTTTCTTCCATCTTCTCCAAAGCCGTGGAGTCGAGACCGGTCAAGACCTGTTTCATAACCTTCGTCCATTCTCCAGGCTTCAAGACATCTCTGAGCCAACCTGTTTCTCCATCCACGACTGTTTCTGTTGGTCCGCCTTCGTTCGCAGCCAGCACTGGGACACCTGCCAACATGGCTTCCAGCGGCACAATTCCGAAATGTTCGTTTCGTGGTGTATATACTAGTAGGCTTGCTCTTGAGAGGAGAGCTGCTTTGAGGGTATTCGGTACAGAAAGGAGGAATAGGACGGAGACATCGGAAGGGAGGATGTGTGCGCTGACCACCGTCTTGAGAGTCGCGTGTTTGAGGTTCAAGGAATCAGCTAGAGCCTCGAGCTCGGCATGGTAGGAGACGTTTTCGGAAACTCGGCGGTCGTACCCACCTGTGCATTTTTAGTATTTGGCAATTGAAATTTAAATGTATGCAGTTTTACCAGCGAGTACAAGTCGCGTGCCTGCTCTTTCTGCAGCAGATAAACCTGCGTATGCCTTGAGAGCGAGTCCGACGTCTTTCTTGCGCTCAAACCGATTGATGCTCAACAGAACTTCGAGGCCTTCCCACAGCTGATTGTCGTCTTCATCTTTGGGGGTTGCCGGAGTTGTGTCCACACATGGATATACAACAGCTGGTTCTCGTCCTTTCAATCTGGGAAAAGCCTGATCAAATACACTCCTGGTGAATTTACTGTTGACCACAATGCCGTCGCTACATCCAGTGCTCCAGCTCTCTATCCAGTCGAACGGTCCTCTGTATAGTGATTTGAGCCACCCTCCTTTCTTCGCGAGAAGCTTGTCCGGGAAATGGCAGTAGAACAGGACTCGGGCTGCAGGATAGACATATCGTAGAAGTGGTATTCCGGCACTCAATTGATCCACCAGGAAAGTCGAGGGTTTAAGCAGTGAGAGCTCCGAAGATAACAAGGCGATCTGTACTATGAGGTGTATTTGACGCAAGATCGCGCATAGAATCGAGAAGCGTCCAAGGAAGGAAGAAGGTATTATTGTGTTGCCCCGTACTCGGACATCCAGAGTGCCTAGAAAGCTTTGCTCAGCTTTCTTCTCGCTTGATGAGTGTTGGTACGTGATTAGCTAGCATGGAGAAAGCTTACCGTCGCGAGCTTCGTCGAAACAGTGCTGTGGATCGCAGTGCGAGGTGAAGATTGTGACTTTGTGTCCTCGATTCTGTAGCCCGACGGCGGCATCTATTACGAGGCGTTCGGCACCGCCAATGCCCAGATCGGGGTGAAAGAAGACGATGTTCATATTGAACGCGAGAGGTCGAGGTCTCTTCGGGTAATCGTTGTTCGATGCATAGAGAATAAAGGATAAGCAATTGAAGCGGAAAGCTCAAGTCAACAGGATCTCCGCGATGATTTAAATGCTCTGGCCAAGCTGAGTACAACGGGTACTTGGCGCTTCCTACTGTGAGGAAACACGATACTTGTCGAGGCGAAGGGGAAACAGAAATCGCGTGACTCGCTGTAGCTACCTAGTCGGAGCCTGAGGTCGGTGTTTGCCTGCTTCTGGAGCCTTAACTTTGCACTGCTCGCCTTCTACACTCGACATCTTCTGAAAGCCACTCTCGAATATCAAGCATTCCGACCAACTCAGCTTCGGAAACTCGGAAGTCGAGATGCCCGTACTAGAACCAGGATGCTGCGACTCTCAACGATGAACATACAGCCGTGCTTTGAGTGAAATACTCACACCTCAACAACATGGGCCAAGGCTACTCCTTGACGAGCCTGTCAGCTGGCTCCGCAACTATCGACGTACCAGAACTCTCGGACTTGGAATTTGAAAAATCTTTGGGCAATGCTCGTTTCATGAAATGCATTCGCGCTCGTCGGAAAGATGGTCTTGTCGTTGCAAAGATAGTCATGAAGCCATCGCCAAACACGAAATGGGATGAATATGTACAGGAGCTAAACAGTAAGCGACATGTAGGTGCGTGAAGAGCTTTGAGGCTGATGAGACGTCCAGTCGAACGCAAGGAGCTTTCGGATATTCCGAATGCCTTGGGATATCATCGAATACAGCAGACCGGTATGGCTGGTTACCTGGTACGACAGTACATACACAGTTCGCTTTACGATCGCATGAGGTAGTATTCACTTCGCTTGTTTCAAGCCAACTTTGCTTATGATATCAGCACTCGACCATTTCTGGACCCGATCGAGAAGAAGTGGCTTGCCTTCCAACTTCTGTGTGCTGTGAAAGATTGCCATGGAAAAAATCTGTATCACGGCGACATCAAGACTGAGAATATCTTGGTCACGTCGTGGAACTGGCTGTTCCTGACAGACTTCTCATCCGCATACAAGCCAACATATCTTCCAGAAGATAATCCTGCTGACTTTAATTTCTTTTTCGATACATCTTCCTCATCTTCGGCCAGACGGACCTGTTACCTTGCTCCAGAGCGATTCTTGCGGCCTGGAGAAGAATCCGCAGGAAAAAGCAAACTCAACTGGGCCATGGACATATTCAGCGTCGGATGCGTGATTGCCGAGCTTTTCATGGAAGCTCCGATATTCTCTCTTGCTCAGCTCTTCAAATATCGCTCAAAAGAATACGATCCTAGCGCACATCTAGACAACATCAGAGACAAGGATATTCGAGAAATGATCGCTCACATGATCCAATTGGATCCTCAAGATCGCTACTCAGCGGAGGAGTACCTTAATTTTTGGAAGCAGCGAGCATTCCCGGACTACTTCTACAGTTTTCTGCACCAATATATGAACCTCATCACGGATCCGACTTCTGGACGACGTCCTATCACCGCCGGCCAAGAGAACCTTGGTGAAGCTGATGATCGTATCGATCGAGTCTATCTCGATTTTGACAAAGTCTCGTTCTTTCTTGGTTTTGACACTGGCCAGAAAACAGAGCAAGACGATAAGTCTGCATCTGAACTACCAAAAAGTCTCTTTCCCTTGCAGATCGATATTCCAAACAACCGTCATCAAGCATCAGCGTTGATTCATAAACCAGCTGACAATGGCAGTCTGCTGTTCTTGACTCTCGTGGAGGCATCAGTTCGTAGCACAGCTCGCGCAACTGCCAGATTAAGAGCCATTGAGCTTATGCTGGCATTTGCTGAACGTGTCCCTGACGAGGTGAAGCTTGATCGCATTCTGCCCTTCTACATGGAGCTACTTAGCGATGAGCAGACCGAGGCCGTGAAGGTTGCAACCCTTCGTGCGATCACCCAGTTGGTATGTTGAAGACTCCTAGCAGGCTTCGATGCAAGCATTGACCAGACTACAGCTCGAACTCGTTCACACTCTTACTGCTGTGAATGCTTATGTTTTCCCCGAATACATCTTACTACGCCTGACGACGCACGTTCTGTCGCCCAAGAAAAATCCTAGCGCCTGGCTTCGAGCTACCTATGCCTCTTGCCTTTCTAGCCTTGCGGCCACCGCTTCAAGATTCCTAGATATGATGCAAGCTCTTCGGTCTGAAGGCTCTCTTGCCGGTGGTAATAGCCAATCAGAAGTCGGGAAACTCACCAGCTCGTCGTATCAGCACTACCAGAATCTCTACGATTCTGCCAGGAGTGATCTCATGGCCCAATTTGAAGTACACACCACAGCTTTATTGACCGACACAGACACTTCTGTCCGCCGAGCGTTTTTGGGATCCATATCGACATTGTGCGTCTTCTTTGGAAGCACTCGTGCGAGCGACGTGATTCTCAGCCACTTGAACACGTACCTCAACGACCGCGACTGGGAGCTCAAATGCGCCTTCTTTGAAACCATCGTGGGAGTCGCCACGTATGTTGGAGGACCGAGTCTGGAGGAATTTATCCTTCCTTTGATGGTACAATCGTTGACTGATCCCGAAGAAACTGTGATTGAGCGAGTATTGAGGTCGTTCTCCGCAATAGCAGGACTTGGCTTGTTCCAACGATCAACGACGTGGGAGCTTGTTGACATTGTGGGGCGATTCTCGATGCACCCCAACACTTGGATCCGTGAGGCCGCCATAGAGTTCATCTCGGAGGCCTCAAAATACCTTACGATGGCAGATCGCCATGGGATAATCATCCCACTCATCAAAGTCTATCTCATCGTAACGCCTTCAGATCTCTCGGAGCTAGTCCTGCTTGATGTGCTCAAAAAGCCTTTGCCCCGCCTCGTCTTCGATATGGCCCTGACGTGGTCACTCAAGACTGAGAAGGGAGTATTCTGGAAGGCGGCCCAGTTACAACGCACTTTCACATTTGGCGCTGGCGATCACAACTTGCCTACAGTCTCGGGTCAAAATCTTGGTCCCAGAGCCTTCAATCGGATACCCAAAAATGAAGAGGACGAACAGTGGATACAGCGTCTTCAAAATGCTGGCATGGAACATGAAGATGAGTTCAAACTGGTCGCCCTACGCGAGTTCATCTGGCGCGTCGCCCACAGAAAATCGCAATTGGACGCAGGATCAACGCCTTCCCAGCTGAATACGGTGATCCAACTGAGTTCGCTCAAAGCCACAATGAACAACGTCGTCTTTGACCAAGACCCAGACAAATACAAACAGGCGGCACGGCGGCAAAATAGAAACGACCAGAAACATCGTACAATCGCAGAAGCTCTTCAGGATGCCACTTCGCACTCCGCCAACAGCGTGGCTATCCAGAATGGAAGCAGCGAGACTCCCCCTCAACCAAGCCACGTAACAATCACCTCTGGCCCGAGGGTGTCTCAGGATCCAGATTCGCATCCGCAGACTCCTATTGGAATTGATGTTCCAAGACCCAAGAGGACATTGAGTCCGATGTCTGGCCCAACAGTGGCTTCCTCGATTGATTCCAAAGCTAGCTTCAGACTCACCGATCACAATCACCCCATGACTCGAAAAGGTAGTGCCATGAACTTGATGGGTCGCGCAGAAGCAGGAAGCAAAGCCATTGCCGAACTAGGCTTTACGCAAGAAAATGCTTTTGGTCAGGTTGCTGCTGGTGCTTCTGGGCGTGAAGCAAAAGGCAATTCAAGTCTCACGCCACCAAAAGATGCCTTTCCTCATTATACAGCCCGGGCGAAACAACAAACCGCTCACAACTACTCTGGAAATGATCCAACTGTACTGCGTCTTCTAGATTCTCTTTATCTAGACACTTATCCAATCGATTACGTAGAGTTCGGACCGATGGTTTCTCATCACAAAAGGCCTATCAAGCGAGCCGGTGGCCAGGCAACAACAGGTCCATGGCGACCTGATGGGAATCTAGTTGCTTTCCTGGGAGAGCACACAGCGGCTGTCAATCGGGTGATCGTCGCTGCGGACCATGCTTTCTTCATCACCGGTGCAGATGACGGTATGGTCAAAGTATGGGATACTTCACGTCTGGAACGCAATACCACCCACCGCTCGCGACACACCTTCAAGCATGCTCCTGGCGCAAAAGTGACCAGTCTGACATTCATTGAAAGCACACACTGCTTTGTCAGTACTGGCAGTGATGGCAGCATCAATATAGTTCGCGTGGATGTTACCCAGAAACACGATGAGTCGTCCCAAAATTCTCCTCGGTATGGCAAACTGCAAACTATCCGGGAGTACAGCTTCCCAGATGGCGAGTTCTCCGTCTGGTGTGAGCACTTCAAGGAGGGAACCACATCTGTCCTGATCCTTGCTACTAACAAGTGTCGTATCGTGGCCTTGGAGCTCCGAACGATGAAAGAACTCTACGCACTTAGCAATCCGCTCCATCATGGTACTCCTCTCTGTTTCTGTGTCGACAAGAAACATCACTGGCTCCTTGTGGGAACAAGTCATGGCATTCTTGATCTCTGGGATCTGCGCTTCAAACTGCGGCTGAAGGCATGGGGATTCCCGGCCGGCTCGCCAATCCACCGTATCTCACTAGTGCCGAGCAAAAGCACGCGGCAGCACAAAGTTGCGATCGCAGGCGGCACGGGCCAGGGAGAAGTGACCATCTGGGATATGGAGAAGGTGCTTTGCACGAACGTTTACCGCACAGGTCTCAGTAAGGAAAATACTAAAGGTTACAAACTTTTGGAGAGTGACGAAGAGAGATCTGGTGGAATGCTTGGGCGCTTTGCCACATCTTCAGAACCAAGTAGTAATGCTGGAGTGGATCGCGGCATCCGAGCAATCGCTATGGGCTTACATATTGTGGAAGGCAGCGATCCGCGATTTTACTTCTTCGTATCGGCAGGACCCGATTGGAAGGTCCGATTTTGGGACTCGAATCGGCACGAGTCTTCTATGATTGTCAGTGGAATGGAACTAGAGGAGGGTAGGCCATCATACACAGTATCACAGCCCAGCCATGATCTTACAGTCGTGTCGGAAACGCTCTCACCACCACCGCCCGTTTCAGGATCGAACACAGCGAGTACACCAGTCGCAAGTCCAGCGACAGGCGCTGTGACCGGAAGCCCAGGAAAGCGATCGGGTCGAGACAAGGCCAGGAGCAGCATCATCTCGATGCAGCAACAACATTTGCTCAAAAGTCATCTCGACACAGTGACAGATGTTGCGCTTCTGGAGAGTCCATATGGGATGGTAGTGAGCGTTGACCGGTCCGGATTAATTTACGTCTTCTCTTAGGCGGGCGAAGGGTGTCGAGTTGTGGATGGGTGTGGGCTTACGTATCATGTCTTCGTGGAATACATTGTTTTAGCCGCAAGTTGTCGATGGTCATACAGGTGGTGCTTCATCGATGTTGCGATGTTTCGAAATGGCCCATGACTCTTTCACTGACAACTTGAATTTTGGGGGCACCCGCTGAATTTTAGCAACTCGCCTCTGGATCATCGTGTTTCAGTTTCGAGTCTCTGACTTCACCACGCTCTGACGGACATCTGAAGTACGCACGAATAAACCAGTACTCTGTTTTAAGGTCCAGATTATACGAAGGAATCTCACGAAGCTTCCATCGCATTACGCTTTTCGGAATGGTCTGCGAGTCTCATGTAGGTCGAAAACCTGGTTCGGATGACGGACATGATCTAGTTCTGGTCCAAGCCATCTGGTCGGACGTATCGCTTGCCAGCCATGAAGAAACACCAAGTCTGGCATTGGGCTGCCTGGTGTATCTGCTCTACATGTCGCCTTCGGAAAGTTTGCTTTCCGCAGCAGCCTTATCGGAGAGTTCTCACGGTCAGAAACAATTAGGACTGTGGAGCTGACTTGGAGTTTGTATATATCTTCTGGTGTCCATCTTGCTGGATGTCTCTTTTACTCTTCATTAGCAGTCCAAGCATCAATAGTCTTGTCCGGACTTCCATCGGGATCACGATCGCTACTCTACTTGTTTCCAGCTTCCTTCTCCTTTGCAAACACGAATCACGTATCACACACGGCACGACAAGCAAATCACGAATACGAAAACCTCACGATATAGGATCAGGCTCACGAGGACCACAATCGTTCTCATCTGCTTCTGCATTTCTCTTCTCCAACGACTTCTGACCTTGACGAAAGAAACGTTATCAAGCGTGAAACCACCAACCAACCAAAGCATGGATCAAAAAAACCACTTCTATAATAAAACCCAAGCTTTTCACGATCGTGAGTCTTCTTCCCTCCCATCAAGCCAACTTCTCTGCGTCCTGGAACGCTAAAAAATTTCGTCGAATTAGCACCCAAGAAGACTTTCTTCTCCCCATTTCTGAACTATTTCCGTGCTCCGTCGGAAGAAATTTGTTATCGCGATGATGCGGCTTTGAATCAGAGAAGAGAGTGGATGACGACTCCGGAGGAGAAGGGCAAGGGGCGGACCTCGGAGGACGGGGCTTGGGTTGGTAAACTTGAGGTCGGGGTTGGAGGTAATGATGGACTGGCGGAGGGTACGAAAAGGAGGGATTGGAGGAGGCCTAGTTCGTGGGGCTAGGGGATGTTGAGACGGGTTTAGAAGAAGTAGAGAATGTTGTAGACTGGCTTTGGGAACTGAGTTTGGGAAGGTGGGTTTGCTTTTGGGTTCTGCCGGTTTCTCGATGAGATGATAGCATTAAAACTGCCGCCGTTATTATCACGCTGGTTTTACTACCTTTCTCTTATACTATCGTTCCTAACCGTGTTTAACAGGTTGAACCCATCGATGCTATTCCTAACGTTGGCGAAGCGGAAGCGGAAGCGGCTGTTCCAGGTGTCAATTGTTTCGCGTCCCTGGCCGCGTGTATCCCAAATTGCCACACTTCAGGGTATACCTGTAAAAAATGGAACAACCTGTCCTGCTGCCGTATGGTATGTTGCAACCACATCCGCATGACTGGAAGGGCTAGACTAATGCCTTCCTCTAGTAACCTTAGCTGTTGCCCACGGGGTTATGAGTGCTTCTGTATATTATGTGTCTTGCTGCGGCTAGTAGCTCCGTAGCGCACGATGGAGCAACGGTATGGGTATTTGTAAAGATATCCCCTTGCATTTTGACCACAGAAACGCTGCTGTCATCAGTGTGTGGACTTGCGGCTTCTTCCAAACTAGGACTCCGGGACACAAATTCGACCAGATCTGAAGGACTTGCATATTGTTTTTCAGTGAGATAGAAGTGCAATTGGGCTTGATCCGCGTGGTTCGTCATAGGAAACTATACTGTATATAATTTTGGGGTTGTGATGAGCGCTTGACTGGTGCCCTCCCGAAAAAGAGCGCAAACTTGCGCGTCACCCAAGCATATGGTCCCTGGCTCAAATCTACGTCTACCTACAGTACAAAAGACTCCCTCCCTCACATCTTACAGTTGAGTCTTAACAACAGCTCGATCATTCGCAAACCGATCAAGTCAAACACTTCTTCGAGATTTCAGCCCGACAGATCGAATCGCAATGATTTTCGCACATCTCCTACCTTCGAAAGAATCATGCGCAGTAGCATGTGCAACTACTTTACTCTGGTTAATCTTCGAGACAGGATGACCACAGGCCTCGGACTGGAGGCCAGATACCTAATACCCAGCTGCAAACGTTCAATTACTCCTCTTCTCAATCAGTGACCTCGTCACATCAACAACAAACTCCCGGATTCTCTCATCGTGGCAAGGCAGAGTGCCGGATCTGAATCATTCAGAGTCTGGCACAGATCAACGGAGTCCAAGTGTTTGGCATATTTTTCCGCGCTATCATAATTGTGGCCTTCGCGTTCTCGGGCCAGAAAGGGTAAGGTTATGCCCTTTAACAAGCCACGGTCGCTAATTATATTCAAAAGATCGAAACCTGAAATACCACTCGAGCACGGCCATTGTCCTCCCGTCCACCCACACACAGGTTGATCAAACAGCTATGGGTTGGTACAGCAACGTGAACAATTGAGGGGTCCGGAATATGCGGTCCGGGTTCCTCACCGCTGGCATGATCGCTGTTCTCCCGAGCGCATCGTATAACTCCTCCATCAGATTTCAAACGATTTATCTGGATTGGCTCTTTCTTTTACTGCACCCAGCGCCTTTTGGTCGTCTGGACTTCCTCAAATTCCATCTGCCACGGGATCGTAGCGAAGGAAGCATAATTGTTGCCAAGGATCTTTTTTTCATATTGCAAAATCTCCCGCCACCTTGGCAGGTTCCGAGAACAATCTACCTATCAAATCCATGCGGCCTTGGTTCTGATCACGCACATACCCGGTCTCTGGCTCAGAAGGCCGATTATGTCCTCGTTTGCAATCAACATTGGGAAAATGAATGGCGGCAGCAATTGGATATTGGCCAACCGAAAATGGCAAGCCGCATAATGGTCAAAACTCAGCACTTCAGATCGCATGCATAACGAGCCGTTATCCTGCCAAGTTCTTGCTCGTGAAATGTGTATGACTGAACCAGGTTATCGAGCAGTGTCTCCGACCTTCCAGCCATTCGATATTGATGTGGACGATATCCCTGATATCCCGGACTTGGTGTCAGATTGAAGTTTCTTTTCTGACCAAACACAACTTTCGCTTCGAAGTCCCGCAGCTGGTGTGCAGTCTCCATGGTAGTGGAGAATATACTTCAACATGCCACTGAGAGTACTCGGAGTGAGAGACTTTGATTGAGATTCTTGGACCTCGCTTCTCGGCTATCTTTGACTTATGCCCAAGATGTTGGAAAGGCTGCAGCAGCTCTGCAATCGAGAAGTCTTTGCCCGCAAATTGACACCATAAATAATCATCCAAATCAGTCGCCTAGGATATCTCCACGGAACAATGCAGGAAAATACGAGTGTCCGTTGGCAGCGGTCTTGGTCTCAGCCTAGGCTTGCAGGAATCCATTCTCGATGGTAGATGAACTGGGTCAAAAGCCGCAAGGTGCAAATGGTGTATAAAATACCGAGGGCCCATCTGTTTGCAAAACCACAATCCCATTCCTTCTGCCAAACTACATCACCTTAACAATCCCCGTTTTTCTGTTCAGCATTTTCTTCGACATGAAATTTCTCTCCGTAACCATCGTAGCTCTTGCTACCCAGGCCATTGCGGTTCCACTCCCCAACGCGGGTATGTAACACTTCTCACACCCAAGCTTACGCCGGTCTTTCAGCTCACCCAGCATCTTAGGTATCAGCTCTGTCAACGGTTTGCTTGAATCCCGCAATCACAAGCCTGGGCATACGGGGAACATTATTGATGGTCAAGAGCATGTGGATGTTGTACTCGAAGCCCGCAACCACAAGCATGGGCATACGGGAAACATTATTGATGGTCAGGAGCATGAGGATGTTGTGCTCGAAGCCCGCAATCACAAGCCGGGGCATACGGGAAACATTATTGATGGTCAGGAGCATGAGGATGTTGTGCTCGAAGCCCGCAATCACAAGCCGGGGCATACGGGAAACATTAGTGATGGGAAGGAGCATGTGGATGTTGTGCTTGAAGCCAATGACTACTAGCCCGGTCGGAACGGAAAGTTTGACGACGACAAGACATTGGCAGGCTATGGAACGGTTTACTTCGTGAACGCCGGATGGGACCGATGAACCTGGTGGTATAATCTGGGGATTCTGGAATCTCGAAGAATAACATTCCTGCCATGATCGGATATTGACACGGTGTTGTTTTATACTACGAGGACAGTACAATATTATTGGCTGATCCTACTTCATCATTTCAACTTGTGTTTTTCTCGAGGTGTTCCGATTCATCTTTCGCTGAAGGACTTGCTCCTCTGCAGTGCCGACGATTCCATTCCTCTACACGCGCACGTAGGACTTGTTGTGGCTTGAAACATTCAGCTTTTCAATCATCCCTTGGTTCCCTCTTGTCTCCTACTCTCCCTCCCCACCTCTCTGATTCTCTCTCAGATGCCAGGTGGGTCAAGTTAAACGAATGCTATGTCTCCATATTGCTACCTTTTCTACCAGCCAAACGTTGCAGGTGACGAGGTAGCCTTGACGACTGACCAACGCGGAGGGGGCTGATTTTTGTGCAGAAGGGTATAAAGATAGGGACTGGAATCGTGATTGCGGAGTCCCGTAATTGGGCGTTAATTCTGAGAAGGATAAGGGGCGAGTAGTGCTTGTAACTTCGCTTGGTGGAGGTATCTTATCTTCAGATCGGGTACCGTGGAAGTCGAGGGAGAAACTCATGGTCACTGAGAATGAGGGGTTGGACTTATTTTCCTTCTTAGTCCTGGAGATATCTTCGGGACCATGTACGTCTTGGCTTGGATATTAATTCCTTGGCTTATTTGATTGACCTGTTTGAGTAAGAATTACTCGTCGGTTGGAGTATTAACGCTAGACAAGATTTCTAATCTGGCAACTCTTCTTTCTGTGTGAATAGCAGCAAGTGGCTTTGTACATACAAGAAGAGTGGGTACGAAGCAATCAGTAGTAGGCCCCTCGAAAGTAGGGAAGAAGATGGCATTTCGAATCTGAAACCTTGATACCATATTCTGTGAGGCCAGGCTGATTATGGTGTAGCATAAACACAGCGACATCTGGCTCTGGACGTGTTCTCAACGCAAGAATGATTTGGGAGGAAGTGTATAACGATCTTCACGTCGTATTTCGAGTCGGCGGTTGGGCAAAAAGCGAAGCTGAAACTTGGGTGTTCGTTTTGCAGCCCGACTTACGGAGGTTGAAAAATCTTGCGTCTGCACCGGAGCTAGCACTGCTGGTGTGTTCGGTATGGATGAATTGTAGATGGACGGGAAGTACATCAATCGCTAAAACTTTTGATCGGAGGAGTCACCGGACGCGCTCAGGTTAGGAAAAACAAAGTTGTCGGGATTTCATTGCTGAAGTCCTTTCGAAGGCGTAACTCGGACACGAATTACGAAAGTGAACAACGAGAACGCTAGAGAAGAAAGTGTGGATGCAATCATGATGACTCTGGGCATGCACAATGAATTTAAGGGTTTATAGTGGAAATTGAAAACTCATCTCGTTTGGCCGGGGGCTCCTCTTAGTCCGAAGTCATCGTATCAGTTCAGAACTTGTCCAAAAATCAGTATGAGACTCGGAGTGGCTGAATGTAAAAATACGTTGGGATCGAAAGATCACAAGCAAGTCTCCGATGAATATGCTGACAATCGAGAAGGGATCAGATCTTAGTACGGGCTGATAAGTTGTGCATTTTCGGCAATCTAGCGGTGTGGATATTGTCAAGTATTTAGACCTCGTTCCCGGAAAGGTCGTCGTGAACCCCTCCGAGAGGATATCGAAAGATCAAGGTTTCGTGGCTGAGCATGTACTAATGGAATACAAGAAAGATTCAGGCTTTGAGAGGCTTGCTAGGATTCAAGGATTGCTGGCAGTGGTAACAAAAGCTCAGGAGGCCGTGATGGAGATGAGGATAGAGAAACACCTCAATCGAGCCTCGCTCATATGGCCGCACCTTAACATAGTCGGATAGGTCACATGATGGAACAGAATACTATCTGCATCGATTGCAAATGTTTCTTCCACTCGAACCAATCTTGTATGAAGACGAAAGGGCAGTATAAGAGATTTTCTGGTATCTCAAAACATTATCGGCCGAGTTATATTGAGTCTCAATCGCGAGCATCTGGACTGACCATCATCAGTAACTTCCTTGAGGGCTAAAGCATTTGGTGCTTACAATCCTAGTCCATGCTTCGCCTGCCTGTCTTCCTTTCTGAGATTCTGAATTCATCGTTTCTTCAAACTCCCTCTCGTTCAATCAAGTGAATGTCGAGAAAGGTACCATGAGCAATATCGAGCCCTACTGTACTAAGGCGATCGAATCCAGTCCCCGGATGATGCTCAAACCAGATCGATGACCTCCTCAGGGAAGTTGCCCCAGATCATCGCTTTGTTAGGCAGTCTCCCACTCACAGGACCGAGTAATTTGACCCTCCTCTTTGTTTCATCCACGTCTATGGCGTAAACATAGCCCATCACGCTGGCATCCCGAATCATTTCTTGGCTCTCGCTTGCCTCTGCATAAGTAACTGCTAAAAGAGAATTCTGTAACATTAAGCTGGGTATGATTTTCTCGTACAGAGTTCCGGTCGGTTTTCCTGTTTTTGCTGGGTCATATATGTCGTCCTCTTCGTCTAGGCCCGGATCGAATGAATGGGATGCATTGGAATCGATGATGTGGTATATAGACAGGTGTGTGAAATCGACTTGATTGGTGTAGGGTGAAAGATTGACGCTCCCATGCCCGAAGAAATATTCACGTATCTGTTGCTGGCGCATGTTTTTCATGTAAGATTCGTCCCGATCCACACAGCCGCCTGACTTGTCGAGGCGCACTACCGTGACTGAATCCGCGAAAGAGGTGGAGAATCGGCGCTTCATCTCATTGAACAAGCGTTCGGCGCCAATGACCAAAATAGCAGTCACTGTTATTCGTTAGCTGGTCCTGCGTGAATAGTGATACACCAATATTACCAGAGAACTCGGAAGCAATGTGCTGAATAAGATCATAGTTGTTTCCTTTACCCGAACTGATGCTACCTGGGGTATCAATAAAGACGCCCGAAGGCTTCACCTCTTCATCGTCGTCCATACGACCAGTGACTGCGAGTGCTAAACGCGTAACCAAAGCTTTGTATAATTTAGGGTTCTCTTCAGCTGTTGAGCAGCCAAAATGATATGCCAATGGCATCTTAACAGGCAGAGCGCTTGGCCCAGAAATAGGGCTGCTACCCCATCCTTCTTCCACGTCCAAAAGACTTGCAAAGGTTGTAGCACTCAATGCGCCTGGCACTGTCATCATGCCTTGCCTAGGGTCTAGATTTACAACCGCAGGCTGCCAATCACTCTTCAATGCATATGCCGTCAGCATCTTGACCAAACTCGTCTTTCCAGAATTCTCTGGTCCAACGACAAGTACCCTTGGCCCCAATTCTGTCTTGCTCTTAGCTTCATTCCGCAGGTTGTCCAGCGCGAAGTGTGCATTCGCATATTGCACCATGGGCGTCTCCTCCGCCACGTATTCACCCTCAGTATCTCCCATGATCTCCAGATTGCAGCCCTGCCACGTAAATATCGCTGCTTTTGTGCCCTTGAAAGTGTAAGGGGTGTTTGGAGAGAGATCGGTCCCGAAGAGTTCTGCGGTGCCCGTCAGAAGCTTGATCGTAACCAGGGAGGCGCATTCGAATCGGTATTCGGTCTCTGCGGCTAGACTTTGAAGCCTAGGGGCTGCAAGTGTCGGTTCCAAAGCCTGTGACGGATTCTGGCCGAGGCCTGGTAGAGACAGTCCAGGAATGGACATTGCGCCGGCCCGCCGAGAAGAAACTGCTTTGTCCAAGAACTCTGAAGTCCAGGTGGTTAAATGGTGTTTGGCGATTTTGGTGCAGGTTGTTACTAAGAAGTTGTCGCGTGTTCAAGCACTTTCCGTTCGGTGCAGCTGCTGGGTGACAAGGCCGAAGTGGAGAGACTGGTGCGAGCTGAGAAGGGCTAGATTGTTCCTTTGGCGGAGGTCTGGTCCACAAAGTTGTAACTGCACTGGAAGCTTTAGTAGAGATCGACCTTCAGCATCGACCATACACGTGATCGGCGGCCTCAAGCACCCGGCGAGGACTGGGAACCTTGGAAAATGCCCGATTCCGAGAGGGCTTCCGATGCCACCAGAAAGATGCACATTTCTGGAAAACCAGTCTCCACAAAGTTACATACTCACGACCTGAGACTCTATCAAAGAGTATTGCATGTATGACCTGCCAAACTACATTATTGCTCTGGCATACGCTTGTGACTAAAATAACAGCTTCTAGGCACTTTAATTGTGGCATGGAGATTTGGAATTACGCCAGTTTTCTGGTGGGCTTTAGTCACTGCCAGAAAGCAGAACACTTCATCTCCCATGAACGACAGTCTTCAAATACTTGTTTGACCAGGCGGTCTCTCTACGACGATCCTTCTAATCGAGATTGAGTCGAGCGATAACCCTGTGTCGGGACCAAGCAAGTCAGAAAAGCAGCAATAGATGAGCTCGTCTAATTGAAAAATGAATTAAGAGGTCTCCATGTTTTCAGCAGCCAATCTCTAGAATAGTAACGCCTGCCAAACTTTTAGGGGTATCAATCATCGTATTCTGCAAGCAACTGCTCCAGGATCTTAACTGTGCTTCGGACTCCTTTAAGCATGTTTTCATCGGGACCCAAACCAGGAGTGAAAGAAGCGTGAGCGAAATCAATTAGTCGCACAGCATACAAACCAGGTGTACTGTCGTCCTCGTCATCTTCATATTCATCATCCTCATCGACCGTACCTTTCGCAGGTCTGCTGAGAATCTCATGAGCTTCCTCGAAGGCTTCTCTATGCCCTTCGTAGACCAATAGTATCGATGCAGAGTACATCCTGCTCTCAAGTGATTCCAGAGCAGCTTGTATGCCTTTGACCTCTTCTAAGAATAGTCGGGTGATGAGATATGCCTGCTGCTTGCCAATACCAGCATGAGGTACATGCAAGTATTTCCTGAACCCCTCGATAACGTTGCCGGCATTGAAGTGGCGGCCGTATAGTTTGTTGTAAATCACGTAATTGGATTGTTCGTCAAGCTCGTGCAGCTTCTGTCCATTCTCAGAAGCGGTGAAATCGTTCAAATCCTCAACAATCTTCCCTTCTCCTTGCCAGATGCGCATGCCTGCGATCCTGAAACCGAGGGAACCGCTTGTTGTCTCGCTGCTCACTTTGTCAAGTCGCGCTCGTTTCTCAGGCTTCGCGGCCTCGTCCCAGAGACGGGCACCGAGCTTGAGATCCAAGATATTAGGTTTCTTGAATTTGGCCGCGACATTCTCAAGAACAATATTCAATCCCGTATCGAGTTTCTTTCCCTTCATGGGGCCAACATCGTCGATCGGAAGGCTCGCGGCGCTGCCAGGCACGGAGGAAGAAGGAGCGTGGGTTGCTGGATGATCCAGCAGCTTGAGGCCGACTATGGGAGGCGTGACAATAGCGGCAGATGGATCTGGAGGAGCACCGCTAGGAAGATTGAGTGTGGCATCTGCGATTGAGGCACTGTGTTGCAGAGTTCCCATGAAGCGTGGCATGAAGCTTGCAAGATCTGGATGGGAGGCGGTAGCATTTTCGTAGAAGGTCACCTCTGCCTGCGTGCAAGGCTTAATTACGAGGTCGCCCGAAGGATCAGAGAGTACGCCGTCACTACGAGTAGCATTTGTTAGCAAATTGTCCCTCATAGGTAAGGATGCACAATCTTCTTACTGTCCAGCAGCGGCATGGTCGAAGGAAGTGAGAGTCGAGGGGTCCAAGTGCAAGGCCATGAGTGTAGATTGATGCAGTAGGAATGCCGTGGGAGCTCCGAAGCAGACAATGCTTGAGGCGCTCACATGTTGGCGGGGAGTGTGCCTTGCTTATTACCTGCGGCCCATTCAGGTCGAGTTCCAAGTTGTTTATGAGCTGTCCGTTATCGGCTAATAAATGCAACGTCCAATGTCCACAGCCCGACCAATGTCCCTCCACCAGAGAACCATAAACGATCCTGTCTCAACCTTTTTGCCCTTAGCAGACAATGGCTTTCATCGAGCATCGGGCAGCCATCGTAGCGGAAGATGCAACGGAGCCTCAGAGGGGATCTGGAGTCCGGCCATCAGAACGTCCACTTTCCGGATCATGGTCGATAGACGGGAACCAGATGCCCAACACGAGTCTAATTCTCAGAAAGAAGGCGAACGATGACAGCCGAGGATAGCGAGCGATACAGTTGATTTCGGGAAAGCTCATGGAGCGAGCGTGAACCAACGTCTGCTCACCGGAACGTCCACCGACTCGATCATGATCGACGAAGTCTAGCTACTCAACGTGATTTCCCCAGCTCAGGGACAGATTTGAGAGCTGTGGAGGATGTCCGGTGATGGCATTGCCCATGACCTTCAAGAGAAGTCTGGAGAGAGAGCGCGAATCTGCCTCATCCCATTGGTAGGCAAAGGTCACAACAGGACCTTGGGAGACTCAACTGTTCGATGCATTCCTAGTAAACGAGGAAGGTGGCTCGAGATGGGAGGAGAAAACCAGCGACAGAAGTTCCTCGCCAGCGTAGCGAGAGCTTGAAGGGAGGTATCTGCTTCTTCAATCATTGCACGCACCCACCCAGTGGCTGACTCCATCATAGCTACAACCCGTTGACCAGCCATGCTTATGGTTGCTAGCCGTTGGCAATAGTGAAGCTCGGGCTTCTTTGACCTTCGCCATTGCGATGCAGATCTCTCTTCACACGCAGCTATTTCGACAAGCCCGAATGGGAGAGAAGTGTAAAGATGCCCACAACAGCATGGTATGCCAGCAGAATCTGTGGATACATGCGCATCTAATAGACCTCGTGATTGAAGTCATATAATTCTTGGCTGTCAGGGTTCAGCAAATGCGCAGCCTCTCACTTACTCAAGCACATCAAACCATTGTGCACATCCAGTGCAACGTGATACCATCCATGCCATCAAGGTTTGTAGACAATCCAAGTTCATGTCCCTAGCCGTTATAGAGATTTGTTCACAATCCATCTTGAATTGTCACGTTGCATGCACCCCGTAAGCTCATCGTCGTGCTACGAGGATCATACCCCGGTCGGATTTGCTTAGTCGCAGTAGGTTGACGCCTGTCTTTATATACTTCCACCGACGTGAGGAGGTTCTCCCAGAACACAAACTTTCTTCACCTCAACATCGTTTCTTTCATCGCATCGAAATCCACTTAATCCAACATCATGTCGGGCCCTCTATCCATCCCAGAGCCCACAGGCGATCCGATAGTTGACGAGACCATACTACACGAAGCGATTAGACGCCAGGTAAGTGAGACCAAGCTTCTGTTATGTTGACAACAAGCTCCTGTTACGTTAAGAGGTTACTCACCTATCACAGGTGGACTATTATTTTTCTATGAGACATCTAAATTCGCCCAGTGGCCTCGACTTACGAGATAAATACATCGGTATCAGCAGAGGCGAAAACAACCCGGTACCAATCACGAAATTCACCTACTGGCCCCAACTCAGAAAAATCTGCGGCAAGTTCGGATACAAGTCCAACAACGTCGAGGGAAAAGTAACCGTCATGAAAGCTCTGAAGCACTCCAAAATCGTCAACATCATCGACGAGAAGACCGTTCAGCGCAAGGACAACATCATTGAATCCGATGATGACAATGACGCGTGGGACGCCAATGACCGCCAGCCATTGTATGTGGCGCCTATCGTTCATAGGCCTGTGAGACCCATGGTAAATATCGATCATTTTTCACTTCCTTCCACCTCTGACACCTTCCAGCGCGAAGCCACTGGCTTCGAAGATAACTTTGCCGACGCTCCCGTCACTCCAGCCGAGCATGAAGAGAACAAGGATTGCTATCATCCAAGTCGCCCGGTTCACGATCGCCTCGAGGTGGCCATCCAGCGCTACAAGGCTCGCCGCAAGTTTCACACTAGCCATTCAACTGTCTTCAACGCGTGGCTCAAATTTGGTGGCGTCGAGACTGGTGAACGCAAGTTCAATGGAAAGCTTGACGACAAAGAAGAGATCGAAGGCATGAGTGCTTTCGATAAGGCCGTCGAGTTCGCCACTCATCAAGTTGGCGAAGACAAGGGCGATCCCAAGCTATGGGCCGTTGACTTCGTAGGCGTGGCCGAAGCGTATCTGTGAGTTTCACCCGCACTGCGATTTACCCCATTCAGCCAACAGAATCCGGGTCATCTCAAGACCATCCTAGTCGCCACAACCAACAATAAGACTCAACGATGCCGTGTAAGTCGTCATATTCTCCTTCAGGGCTTCATCGGGTCAGGGTCTTGGTTACGCAGTTTCTTGATCTGCATATTTCGTCCATATTAAACCCTCCTCGATCTTTTGGTATGGACGCTGTCTAATCGCTCTCAGCTCCTCCGAGTTCCCAAAGATCTTTTTCAACCCCGATGCAGAACAGATCGACCTTCAGTGTGCTGTAATGACGAACTTTTATAATTACCTCATGCACCACGATGTCTGCCCAGAGTACCAGAACGCGATCATAGCTGCGCGTGCCGTCGTTAAGCTTGGTAGGAACCAGCTAATTGCAATCCATAACATGAGCGAATTTTTCCCTGGCGAGTTCAACGTCGCGTGTTCGGTTCTCCTGGAGGGACATCTGGCTAACAGCCGCGGTGCCTCTTATTCTGCGCCTGAGGTCGAGCTCGAGTTCGGTGATATCCTTTGGGATCCAGTCCGTGAGTATCTATTAAGCCCCGAGAAAGCGAGGTTGACTATCAAGACGGCATGTTCCTGCAGTTTGGCCCATGATCAGTTGTTCGACATTGTTGCGGAAGCGTGAGTACATGGTCCTCCCCACACAATCCCTTTCCAACATACACTTATGGCCAATAGTGGTGACCTATCCAGCATCATGAGCATGGCTGAATCGTTCGAACTTGGTTTGGAGGTAGTTGAAATTCACCGTCCTACTCAAGTAGACATCGACTGCTACAACCAGCTAAACCTGGACGAAGTGCAGATTCGCAAGAACGTAGTGCTCAAGCCCCTGGGCAAGCTCATCTGCAAGTCCTGGAGGATCCCGTCATACGAAGACCCCGACCTTCCCGAGCACCTCCGCAACTTGACCTTCAAGGACGCGCCAGACACCTTCACATTCTGGGTTGAGGGCGACATCATCGACCACATGTACTGGCAGTTCAAGGAGCTGGTGCTCAACGAGAAGAGCGGGAAGAGAGAGGAGAAGATCGTCACCCAGGACTTCGTCGGCATGAAGATGAGCGCCCGCGTTCGTCGTCTCCGGGTCAAGGGTGTCGAGGAGTGTCTCTGGGTCTTGGATGGAGTGAACAACATCTTTTGTTCCTTCTTCAACTTGATCCTGAATGATCTCATGCCTAAACCATGGAAGGGCGTGCGCAAGTTGAACCAGGAGGAGCACGCCAAAGAGCTAGCCACTGGTTCTGATGATGGATTCTGAACGTTTGTTTG
The DNA here is from genome assembly GCA_003689335.1 of Venturia asperata. Taxonomy (NCBI): domain Eukaryota; kingdom Fungi; phylum Ascomycota; class Dothideomycetes; order Venturiales; family Venturiaceae; genus Venturia; species Venturia asperata. The sequence continues at coordinate 133,209 of QWWL01000016.1, forward strand.
GCATTGACCGAAACGTAGAAGTGGAATGTTTCTTCCGACTTAGGGGCGCTAGGTACCTGATGAACTTGAACCCGGAAATTATTAGGAAACATGATAGCCCTGATCTTGCACTGTAACATGATTTTACGGATGAGCAGGTGATTTGACATTTGAGCGATGGGCTGGAGAAATCATTCTTATAACCACCGCCAAATCGGAACGGACACGGCTCTTTCTAACCAGAACTGCACAGGTTCTTCCACACTTCCGATTGAATCGGTTGGTAGCAAGCCCCTAGAATTATTCTTAACTTCACTCCCATCACATTATTTTTTAGTCTGGGTTGGCATTCTCTGTCCTTCTCAGAAAGGAAAAGGCCCGACATGGAGAATGAACGGCGGAGGCAAGAATGCTTTTACTTATGCCGGACTGTTCGCGTTTATACCATCCCAAGCACCATGAAGTCCGAATTCGAAAAAAAGCCACACCACCTAAACGTCAACATCACTCCCTCCACATATTCCCCCTCAAACCTTTCAACGCCAATCCTCCAATCAAAAATCTCCATCCCCTCCTTCTTCCCAAATCCATAGCAGACTCGATAGAAACCTCATCCCCAACCCACCCAAACCAGGTCATCAAAGCCCCCTCAAACACAGAGAAAACGCCTACACACACATCAACACAACCCCCCACCCCACCAAAAACAGAAAGACCCCACATCTCTCAAAACACCACTCCCTCCTCCCCGCGAACCCCCAAAGAAAGAGTAACCAAAAGACAGGGCACAGGTCCCCCACTCTCCCCCACGCCCCACAGAAAAACGGCCTCTCGCCACTCAAAAAAACGCGTGCAGTAGTGCTCGAAACCCTCAACCTCCCACGACCATCAAGGCAAAAAATGCGTCGGTGATTTTCCTTTCAGAAACCAGCAATTTTCCCCACCAACAGCCCGCGTTGACAGCTTATCTTGCATTTCCTCTCGATGGTTAACCCTCTGCTCTCCCATCTCTCTTGCCCGGCATGGTAGATATATCACTAAAGTCAAGACGGCAACAGATGGACGTGTTCTTAATCCTCTTGATACATGAAATAAAAATGGAAGGAAAAGGTGGGGATAGCGCGAGAATCGAAGAATTGGTGTACAAGAAAAAATTGCCTAAATAGCGACGCGTGTGAAAGATCCCACCAAGACGGTATATGCAAACCTTTTGGACCGTCATCAAAATCGTGTCGCCCATCCCGAGTCCCATTCCCTCTACGTCAAAAAAGTATCTTCCGAAATCATCATCGTCGCTCGGGACATGCCTTCATTCAGTCAATATACACAATGCAATTCCTGCCCTTCTTGCTTATTTCTTCGTCGTGACAGGCGTGCTTCCTCCAGCCCCGGGCTCAAGCGTATGCTCATGCCCTTCCGCCCTCAGGATTCGCCCCGTTTGTTCCTCCTGTGCACAAACACGCGCGTTCACTACCCACGGATCTTGCAAAACTTCGTCGAGCGTAGCTCTCGTCTTCGGATCGAGATCCAGCATCCTTGACACGATATGCCTCGTTTCCCTAGGCAATAAGCGCAATAGTCTCCATGGCCCTTTGATGACTTGTTGCTGCTGCTGCTGTTGTTGCTGAGATTTGTCAGAAGATGATTGAGAAGATATCAAACTCTCGGCTTGAGAGTTAACGGACGACTGCGGTTTATCAGAGACGGCACGGGAAGATCCACTTTCTTCTGTTGATTTCCTGTGGTGGTGGTGCTGGCTGTTATCGTCGTTGGGGTCCGAGGGTATCCTCGAAGATGGTTCTGAAGCAGGTTTATTTGGATACGGACCACTGCGCTTCTCCTCGTCGGTCGGTTCCGTGACGAAGAGCTTGTATGAATTATCCGAAAGTCGTGGAGCCTTCCAGGGGAACCGACGAAGGGTCATACAGCAGAATATGATGGCCATCGACCAGATATCGGTCGGTTGTGGGTCGTACTTGGTCATATCGTAGACTTCCGGAGCCAGATACGGGTCTGACCCAACAATGCCTATGTGCTGTGTGAGTCCCATCTGCGATATTGCGATGAAGCGCCAACGTACCACTCGCCAGAACGACTTGGCTCTCAAAAGGATATCTGAAAACAACCGCGCTGCCAAAATCAATGATCTTCATGATGCCGTGCTCGTTGACCACCACGTTATCCAGTTTTAGATCGCGATGCGCTAAACCCATACTATGTAGGTAGGTTACCCCTCTTAGGATCTGCAGCGTAGCACATGCCACCTCCTCTTTACTCATCTTTCCTGTCATGACGATGGCGAAAAGATCATAAGGCGCGTATTCCATGACTTCGAACCACTTTCCCTTCTCTTGAACTATATCCATAGTCTCGATAATATTGCCATGATGCAGTGTGGAGCCGATACAGAACTCAGCCGTGACTTTCTTGTTGTACTCGCGCTCACTTTCGTAAGAATGCCGATCTCTGAACTGCTTGACCGCAAAGGTCACGCCGTCGCTTTGACGCTTCATTAGTCGCACTGATCCACCTGCACCAGACCCAAGGACTTTTCCGAATTTTCCGTATCTGCTCTCTATACCGTGATCGTCGGCGAAAGGAATGGCTATTGAGTTGCGATTTGATGGCGGGGTGCGGGTTCCGGATCCGCCAGTTCCAGTCTTATTCATTGACGTAGACGACCTGGCGGGGGATTTGTCGTCTCGCGATTTGTCCTTCTTATGTCCACCGAGCTTGAAGAACCGCTTCAAATCAGACATCGATCCGCCATGATGGCCGTCTTTTCCGTCATGTTTGCTACTACCAAAAAATCCCGTGTGACGCTTGTTCTCAGCCCTGGTACTACCACCGCCATTGGACATGGGAAGCTGTGTGGTAGAATTGTTACTGGAGGGAATGAATGCACTCTTTGGCCTGTCACTTCGGCCACCAAAGATGAATCGATTTTCAACTGCATCTACATTTCGCCCCTGAGGCGCTCTTTTATGTCGTGCATATGGATCGTTCGGATCTCCTGCCGGCGTAAAAGGTCGGGAATATGTTGAATTTGTACCAGCAATTGATCCTGGAGTTCCGGGTCTCGGAGTGCCAGTAGGACTTCCGTCATTTGAAGGTGGTAACGAATCGCCTGTTGCGCCAATGCCTTGATTCGGTGCTTGTTTTGGTAGAGACGGTATGGCCCCGGAAGTACCGTCGATTATTGATCGAGGACGGGAATTGGATGAACGTGGGAGTCGGGCTTGCGCGGCTGCAGACGGTCTGGCTTCGACTTGTGGAGGTAATGAGGTGGGTGGAGCTTCATGAGGAGGCGAAGTTTGCGGAGTCATTGCCGAGGCCGGATCCAAAAGCTTGTCGTGCGCCGATGCAGGTCTTATAGCTCCTGAGCCAGAAGCAGCAGGAGTCAGAGGTGGTGTATGCATGGTGGATACAGGTGGGGAGTGCCTCGGTGTTTGGCGGTCTGACTGTGGCTGGCTAGAGCTGTTTGAGGGAGCCTGTGAGACATTAGCGATTGCTGAGGGCACGGTGGAAATCATGAAAGTTATGGTGTTATCCTACATGCCTGCAGAACAGACAGTCAAAGACTAAGTGAAAGACTCTCAAAGCTTGAGATGGTCGAGGACCTGTTGAGGACTCCAGTATAGACTCACTCTTGATACAGGGAGAGAGACGGGCTCGAATGCAAAGTCTCCCATCCTCTTGGATTGTAGCCTCGACTTCTGCAAACTCATCGAGAGGTTGCGTAATTCTTCTTGTGCCTCCCTGGGGATGTCATCTCTTGGTTCTCGGCCAGGGAGTGTTCCAAGTGGCTGTGAGCGAAAGGTTTGTTCGGGCGAGATCTCCTGTTTGATAGAACTGAAGCGCACAGTCTTATCTTCGGGCTCGGTGGAGCTCATGTTGGCTATGTTCTGCTATTAGCATGGGTGTCTTAGCGGCGGCCGGCGCGGGTTTCTCGTCTGTTTGCAACAAAAAGCATCTGCGCTAACAGCGACCACGTCCTGGCTGTTTGAAAAGACGTGTATCCAGGCGTCGATGTTCAGATTTTCGCCTGTGGTGGTCTGCTGTCCGATTGCGTGAACGAATCGACCTGATATCATCATCATGCAGCCGGGCATCGGCGATGTACTTGGCCAGGCTCGATCCTGACCACTTTCTCGGCCCTTTTCTTCCCAGCCATATACCGAAAGAGGAAAATTGTAAACTCACATATATCAAGGCCGGGCTGGTTGAATGTAGCGGGCTCAGCGAGTGACTGATTTAGAGTATGCCGAACCTCTTCTTGCCTCAGCAGTATGTAGACGGGACGAATGCTGACAGACTGAATCGGATGCGGATATAAGCTTTACGACGCGGCAATGGTGAGATTGAGAATGTAGCGAATGAGAATGGGTGGGCGAACGCAGTCGAAGCGCGAATCCTCTGGCTTTTTGATGTGTGCTCAGCAACGGGAATTCGGCAGGCGGTTTTCGTAGACGACGAGGCGCGTTCGGATGTGGTCGGACGGGAGTTGGGCAGTAGCAATGGCGGGTCGGAGTTCGCTGGCGAGGGCTCGACTGTAGATGTATTCGAGTTTGAGCGGGCGGAGAGCTGTGGGCGCACATGTGAGAGGTCCAGTATGTCGAATATGTTTCCTACGGTGCAGGTGGTGGTGGACTGGCGATGACCAGCGAACTGCTTTCCACTGTCCGATTCAACCCCACATGTCGGCCAGCCCACTCTTGTGCCAGGCCCCCGAGTCCCCGAGCGAGGGCGTCACTGCCCGCTGATGACCTGGACTGACTGACTTGGGCCCTGACTGACTTCCGCCCTGACGCCCTCCATCTTCGCCCGCTGCCCCCTCCCCCTCGCAACACAGCCAGTACACCCTATCCTATCCTTCATCCGCCTGTTCCCTGCCGCGAACATACATCACCACACACTCGTCGCCCCGTAGACCCCTCCCGCTCATCATGTCCTGGGGAAATTGGGGGAAGCAGCTGTCAGTGCTCTAGCTTGTTGCTGTCCTCCGGCCACTGAAAAGAGTTAACGTTGTGCAGCCTGGCCAACGTCGCCGGGACGCAGGAACCCATCTATGGCCCCGCTGCCATCCAGCCCGTCAAGTCCACCGACGCTGTGCCGTACACCGAGACGACAAAGCAGGACCTGAAGTGGAAGGTTTTGAGCTCGACGTCTGTCGAGACCCAGACCTTTTACTTTACCACAGACAGCGGCCATATCGCCTTTGCTCAAGTCATCTACAGTAACGTCGCGTGAGCAGTTCCCCTAACAAGAATACAAGTGCTGAATTTAATACCTTGCCCGTTGTGGTTGCCAGAGGCATACACACCACATGCCAGTTTAGTTCCAAGATCCTCTACCCCGACGGCGTGACCGCTCCTCTCTTTGCCACCGACGCCCTCAGCAACCATCGCTTCGACAAAGAGAAGTACAACTTTTACGCCGACAATGTCTCGGTCGAGATGTCCGCCGATGGCAACAGCTACACCATCAAATCTTCGCGAAGCACGAAGAGCATCATCAACGTTACCGTCACAAAGCTCACCCCTGGTTTCGTGGTTGGAAACAATGGCACAACGAACTATGGCGACAATCCAGACAAGCCATGGGGCTCGATAAGACACGTCTTTTGGCCACGATGCCAGGCCAAAGGAAGCTTCATGACTCCTGCAGGAGAAGTCAGGATGGATGGCAGAGCAATGTTGTCTCATGCTTTACAGGCCATGAAGCCCCACCACGCAGGTAAGTCGCGACCACTGCCTGCGCAAAATCCCTCAGCTAATCGCAATAGCTTCAACTTGGAACTTTGTCAATTTCCAATCTCCCAACTACTCTGCCATCCTTATGGAATTCACAACCCCACCATCCTATGGAAAGACCACTGTCGCCCTCGGCGGTATAACTTCAGCCGAAAAAATCATCTATGCAGGCACAGGTTGCACAGCTAGTCACATCGAAATTAAGGGCGATCCAGAAGTCAATTGGCCAGAGCCCAGCGCTGGCTCGTACTCCTGGAAAGGCAAGGCAAAGGATGGAATTGTGGTCGACGCAAATTTGATTGGCTCTCTTGGTCCCAGGCGAGACAGAATCGACATCATGGCCGAGGTCCCCAAGTTCGTGAAGAGCATTGTTGCTAGCGCAGCGGGAACCAGGCCTTATATCTACCAGGTTCGTATGCGCGCTTCATGTGATGTGTGATGGCTAACATTTCACAGTTTACACCTAAGATGACGCTCAAGCTCAAGGTTGGCGACAAGGAGATTGAGGAAGAGGGCACCATCTTTACTGAGGCGACTTTCATTTCGTAGGAGTGAAATGTGGAATGCATTGTTTTGCTTGCTGGATGTGAGATGTGGATTACGAATAATACCAGAGGTTTTATCCTTGGATACGACCCTCGCTTACGATTTGATGCATCATGGAATACGAATGGCTGGAGTTTATCGGCAGATTACTTGAACCACGCTTTTATCTACATACTACACTATCCGATGCTCGTAGCAGCCATACCCCTAATATGAAACCGTTCTCTTCGCAGTTGCTTCTTCCGCACACCGACCTCGGAGGTCCTGATCTTTGGCTTACGCGTCGTAGCTGCTATGTCGGGATCAGAGCAAATTCTGTAATGAAGAAATTTATGACCGGTGACGTGTGTTTTTGCTCATCCCGTCTTCTCCACTGATAATAATCTTCCTTGTCCGAACGAGTACCGAAAACATGCCGGGATGAATCCGACATCACGTACCGCCAGTGACACGTACCATGGGCTTGATTTTTGAAGTGGTCGGTGGGTCTTTTGCGAGTACATACAGTCGTGATGCTGATTGAGGTTCACTATTGAGTCTTGAATACATTGGTGGCGATACATGGGAATTGATGGGTTTTGAGTCGTGTATGTTTGGGGAGGGGAAGGGTTTTGAGCATACGCTGCTGTTTAATAAAAACTGAACGCTATGGAGACGCGCTCGATAAACCATCAAAAAAAAACGTCAAGATGACCCGGTGCTAGATATCCATGGTCGTGTGCACTGGGACACCGTCGTATCGCCAAAATTATATCCAGAGCCGCTTCGATGTAATAAGATCTCGATATTCTCATCATGCCATCACTCCTTGAGCAAGGCATTCCTCAGCCTCTCCATCTCCTGGTCCACTCTCTCCCTCTCTTGTTCCATCATCTCCCTCTTCGCCTCCAGCGCCTGCAACCTCAACATGGTCCCCCGCTTATCCTTTGCGTTCGCCTCTTCCACCTGCTGAATCACGGGGTCAATCGGCATCATGTCTTCTTCGCCAGGCATGCGTGGGAAACCGGATATACCGGTTGGCAGAGGGTGTTGTGCTGACAGTCCACCTGCGTCCTTCGTGGGTAAGAAGCCCGGGCTGTGCTGAGGCGGTGGGGAACCTTCGTGAGCGCCTGGCGAGGTGCGATCTGCTGAGTTGCTGGCGCCGGCGCGGGATTGAAATGCTAGAGTCTCGGCTTCGGTTGGACCGTCGACGTATTGGACACCGTCTGGTCCTTGATAGATACCAGGTCCGTAGTGTTGCATTCGGAGTTGGTGTTCGTGGAGCGCGGTAAGAGATGGGAAGCCTTTGCTCTTCTTCCGTCGATGGCAGGTTTTGCATGGACACATGTACAGACGTGATGAATGGTCGTGTTTCTTCTCCTCGTGTGCTTCCTTCCTGTGTTTGACTAATGCCCTGCCATCTGAAAAGGAGAGGTTACATCCTTTGAAATTGCACGTCTTGACGCCCTCGTATTTCTCCTTCTGCTTTTTGAGCTGAGAAGCGTCGAGCTTGGGGTAGGCTTTCCTCAAATGTTGCGCGAAGATGTTTATGATTTCGCGGCGTTCGAGGTATTTACCTCCTGCTTCGGTGAGCAGATCCGGATTTGTACTCGGTGCATTGGATGTATCCTTCAGATATGCCAGTATAGGACCTGATTCCCACGACGCAAAGAGGGGGTCGCCAACCAAGCTTCTGATGCCCGAATTCCTCTTTATGCTGTCGATGTGGTCCAAGTCATGGCTGTGTGCCTCTTTACTCCTCTCCAGTATGCGCACACCGTTGGGATGAACTGTAAGGCGAAATTTGGCAGGACATTGACCTGGTTCCCGACGCGTGCGTTTCCGTCCGTCGGCCTTCACGTCGCCATGTTTCCACTTGCGTTGGAGCCGGCATCCACCCCAGAACTTCTCAGTGTTGCCGCTGGCAAGGTTGGACGGCGCATCCTGTTTGCTGTGCAGACACCAGACATTATCTATGAACCTGTTTCATCTGATGAGCATGGCACTTTGCACGACAATTGGAGCAATGCATACGGCCAATAGCGATTCCAAGCCTTCTGGTCAAACTGGACTGGTGTTTCGAGCGCGAAGAGGGCGGCGCGATGGTGTGCAATGTCGAGCGGGATTCGCGTCAATGGCGACACTCCATCGTCGAAATGATCCTTTGTTTTGAGTGGTGAGGCTGGAGACAGCTCGGCTGTAGTTGGATCATCCATGGCACGGCTACTTTGCAAAGTATCCAGAGTATCTGTGGATTGAGGTGGTGTTATTTCGTGAAGGCACTAGCGGAGAAGGACAGCCCAATTCGGACAGCCGATCAAAGATAAGTAAATGCCGGAGGATTCCATGTGACCAGCAGCTGCAGGACAACACGGAAGATGGTTCAGCATTGCGAATAATTGTCAGATGATATCACAATTTTTCCAAAGCTACCCTGAATATTCAGAGGCTCAGACGAGAAGATTTGCTATTTCCACGGTCTAGTTCAACCATTCGACAAACTCAAATGTTACTTTACGATGATAGACAGAATGCAACAAGAGGATATCATTTGTACGGTCTATTGTCCTCGTCTGCAAGATCCTAGGAGAACGATAGCTGAACGCTACAGAAATACGTAGCTCATTTCCCGCTGGAACGATCCGATCCTGGCCATGTGTATCCGGTCCTTTCCCTAAATGCCCAAAAAATGCCTTTATCTTATCAAGCAAAACGCGCGTTCAAATTACCACCTGGCAACGTCTCCCAAGCCGCCAAATTCCCAATCCCCAAGTTGTCCATCACGATCGGGCTGTACGCCAACGGGGCAACCGACATATCCGGCACCGCCGATGTCATGTAATTCGGATTTCCCGCGGCATTGGGATGATTACCGGTCGTTGCAAGATGGTTGGACCCATTCATACCCTGCGGGATCATATCGTGGTGTTGCTGACTGACATAAGAGGGCAAGGGACTTGTCCGAGAATAATGACTTGAAGCAGGCGAAGGATAAAAGTTCGGCCCTGGCGAAGTCGAAAGATTTGTTGGTGGTGTAACAGGTCCACCGTTCCAGATATTCGCGAAGCCTTGCTCCACCTGCGCTTGCCTTTGGAATAGCCGTGTCAGCATTGGTTGCGAGTCACGTTGAAATCTCTCGCGATGGTTGACACCGCCCACAATGCCAAATCTGAGACCAAAGTAGGACAAGATCTCGACGAAGTTATTGATGGTGTCGATGGCACGTGTCGTCTGATCTTTTGGTAGACCACCGGGGGTATCTCCTGCGGGGTAAGGGATCGGTGGTGGCGTGGTCGCTTCCTGTGGAGCTAGAGGATCCACTTCAGCGTCCAATGAACTGGTAGCAGTGAGTCGTGAAACGGGCGTCGAAGACGTTGGGCGGAGGAGCATTTCTGTGCTCTTGGAGAGAACGTTCAAGAAGAGTGTGCCCGTGGTGTAGACACGCATGGCATCGTAAAATGAGAACGGATTCTTGGCCTCTGTTGGATTCGACGTAATCGATCTCATTTTTTCAGCATACGAGATTGACTGTTCGAAAATCAATCGTTGAGCATGGTCGTTTGGTTTCGGGCATCGTGGGCTTGGCGATAGAATGTAGACATAGGTGTAAAGGAGCTCGATCTCGAAGAAGTCGCGTATGGACGGTAGTGTACCAGATGAGAGCTTGCTAAACCAATCGCTCATTTCTTGGTAGCGTGGCCATATGTAGGAGTAAGGGTCCGCCCAAGCTTCCCTACCAGATTGAAAGAGCTGCGTATAGCACGCGGACTGCATTTGCCTCAACTTGAACAGATCCAATGCTGACTCATTCGATTGAACCCACATGCTAGGCTGTCGAGGACTCGAGCCTGGAGACATGGGTCGTGACGCGAAAGGAAGCGCAACACTTGAAGCATCGTCCGAAAAGGAGAACGATCGCATTTGGACGATTGACGTCGATCTAAGCAAGTCTTAGTGTGATGCTCTTCGAGAAATAGTGATTCTCTCAACTCACCGATCAAGTGCGTAAACACACCAGAACACTCTTCTCCGAAGCTCCAACCTGCTTCTCGACATGTTGACAGATTTTGATGGGTCCTGGTGCATGCCAAGATCAATCATCATGCGTGATGCGGCTCCTATCAACGTCCAGCTGTCGAAATGCGCAGGGTCCAGCATCGCGAAAATGACCAGGAGGAGGAGTGCTTGAATACTCCAGACAGAGCCAGGATGCAGGACCTGCTCTGCAAGACCTAGGGCAGCACATATATGACCAACCGCATCAGAGTAATACGTATCTCCTCGTTGCTGGGACTTCATGGCAGACGCAATCGCAAGAACCAAGCGAACATTCCAGTGATCGAGATATGTTGCTTTCTGTGAGTCGACATTGTACACAGCGTCCACTGAGGAGTAAAAGCTGGTTTCTTCGATAATGGGAAGAACTAGATGCGTGGTGTTCAGGTAGTGCTGAATCAAAGGCTGCACGGAATATCTTGGAGGCCAATCCTTGCTCATACCGACTGGCAGAGGCTCTTTAGTAGCAGCCCCGAGAATCAGTCTTGAGTAGGAAATGGCGGACGTGAATCCATAGAAGTCTCTTGACGTGGCATTGACAGTCCTGTGCGATGTTAGCTCAGCTTCCCGTCTATGTGCTCAACCATCAAATGACATACAGAAAACCGAAGTCGGATACAAGCTCATCAATATCCGACAGTTCTTTTCGTCTAGCAGCGCGAGCGTTCTTGGGTTTTCCATTTGCGTCGATGGAAATTCTTCGAGGGGCAAGTACTGCATCTAGCATCTGTAGGGACGATTTCCGCCGCGCTCTGGCTTCTCCTATTTTCCGTTCCAGTCTTTCAACGCGCGCTTCGAGAGTTGCAACATAACTCCTCTCTTTTCCCTTTGCGAACTGGTCGTTGGTGCTGGAACACTCTGTTGCCCGATTTGATCTTTCGCAAGCACTACATGCGGGCAGTTTTCCATCACACTTGATTTTGGCGGTTCGACATCTTTGACAGGCGGCGACAGGTCGGCTGACACGGAGCAAGGGCGTGTCAAGCGGCATGAGTAACTCGGCACCAGGAAAGACAAAGTCTTCTGTACGCATGTTGAATTAGTTCAGGCGCGGGTGGATATGATAAGGTGAAATTGAGCACTCTCTGCGAGTCTACCATGAACCCGCAGATGATCATGAGATGGAAAGAGGCAATAGAAAGACCGGCATATTTCAACTAGAGACGCAGAAAAGCATGGGGAAGAGTGCGGGAGGATGCGATAAAGCGAGTATTTCAGGGACTACGAGTACCGCAAAGATCAAGCCGCGGTACTGACCACACGCAAAGACGAGGATGGCCGGTGAGCAGGAATCGATCAGGAAGTTTCGCTTACCTTGCCTGTGGCGCTAAAGAGACCCCGTGGAGCCCGTTCAAACAGGTCGTGGTACACAACGAGGCCTCAACCGTGGACAATGGAAGGAGGCGCAGATGTTGGAGGGCCAGGGACCAGCACAGCACAGCCTTCGAGACTTTGACCGCCGGGACAGCGGGGAATGAGAAGTCTAGGATTCGTCAGCCTTGTCGCAGGGACGCGGGAGTGTATGCGGTCCACACCTCTTCTCTGCTAAGGAAGTGTCCCAGATTTGCTTGCTGGAGAGGGAAACAATCACGGCTCGAGCGGTGTAAAGATGGGAGGTCGCACTACTCTGCCCAGGAGGCCGAGCCGAAGGGCACTGCGGCCATGGCCATGGCCCAACCCCAACCCCAACCCCAACCCTGCGTCGCGCTTCTTGATAGAGGACACGCCGTCGTACCGGGTCCTTTCTATGCACGCCCCCTACCGAGGCCACAGTGCGGTGGACAGACACACGCCGTCCCAAGACAAGCGAATCGTGGTTGGCAGTGGGAGTGGGATAAAGCATCTGTGGCGTGCTCCTGTCGCTTGTGCTCACGGCAGATATCAATACAACTTTGGTCGTCAACGGCTGCCACCTGCACGTTGTCCAGCTCCGTCTTCTCCTCTCCTGGCACTAGCATTGAGGTCCAAACTCGCAACTCCTGAAGGACCACCAGTTCGTCTGGTCTTTGCACTCGGCACCGAGGTTTCCATACGCCAGCCAGCGTCCGCCTTATGCGCCTCCCGCCAAGGGACGTGGAGCTCGTGGCTGTTTGTGACACTCATACGTTGTTGTATGAAATCATCTCGATACCCCTTCTAAGCGTGATCCGCCTTGAGATGCCCGAGTTCCTGGAGTGATTGATACCTTCTAGATAGAATACCGGTGCTCTCGCCACAAATCCCTTCTCCTACCATCATGGCGTCTACGAGCGAAGACAACGCTCCACTGGCAAGTCTTTCGAATTCTCGAAGGCCGCCAATGCAGGTCAAACGAGAGGGTGCCGCACCTACAGCCAGCGAACCGACGAGCAGCACCACTCGGATAGCGCATACTTTGACGGCTTGTTGCCGCTGTAGGGCTGTACGTATCTGCCATCTCTGGTTTTCAAGCAACATTTATTAACCTGGAAACAGAGAAAGACCCGTTGCGACCCGGGATTACCAAGGTGCGGGCCATGCGAACGGACGAACTCTCACTGCGAGTACTTTGACCCAACCAAGGGTACAAAGATACCGCGGAACTACGTCGTTCACCTCCAGCACAAGGTTCGGGAACTCGAGAAGCTGCTCGAGGAATTGGACAAAGATGACGGAGATCCAGAGCCCGAGGAGATTGTGCGGCACGGCGCGCGAGTACAACTGCAAGACCACGATGACTCCAAGTACCTGGGACCGTCGAGCGGTATCGCCATCACTCGGCTAGTGATGCAGCTGGCGAAGCAGTTTACCGATTCGCGAAGCATAACAGACATCGTGGACCAGAACAAAGCGGTAGACATAAAGAAGAGGGCCGAGGAAGATCTGGATAAACCTACGTCGATGGTATACCCGTTGATCAGTGATGTCGCGGCGACGGAATTGCCAGCGAGAGATTTGACAAACTTGCTGGTCGACCTGTTCAACTGCAAAGGTAAGACCAAGTGTATCACCATCGCGACTGACCGACTGACGGCACCCAGTCATGGCCATGTACCCCTTCTTCCATGAACCAACACTGGCCCAAGACGTGGAGGACGTGTACAACGGCTCGACCGACGCCTTCCAGAACTTTGCCCTCCGGCTCGTCATCGCAGTCAGTCTGCAACGAATGGACACTCAGTACGCAGGTCTCGCCGACAGCTACTATCTCGCCGCGCTCAAGTATCTAGAAGACGCAGTGAAGCCCATGAATGTGAAGACAATCCAGTGCTTCATGCTGATCGGCGCTTACTCGCTTCTCACGCCCACGCGGACGGCAGTGTACTATGTCATCGGACTGGCGGTGAGGCTTGCACAGGCACTCGGTCTTTGCGAAGAGAAGAGCCTGGCTGCTCCCGTCAATGGCAAGCCCCCGAATGCCCTTGAGGTCGATATGAGGCGGCGTGTCTTCTGGAGTGTGATCAACATGGATTACGCTTTAGCTCACAGTCTTGGCCGATCGAGTTGCTTTGCAACATTACAAGAGCATGTCGACGTGCAATGGTATGAGACTGTGGATGATCAGTTCATCACGACAGAAGGCGTTCGGCCTGGAGCGCCAGGCTCTTTGAAGAAGTGGATATCGATTCACTTCCACAAGATGAGACTACACCAGCTTGAGATACGAAGGAAGCTTTACCAAAGGAAGAGAGATACACCCAAAGACGACTCAGACCCATGGTTCCACGAAATGGAGAGGAAAATCACTGCATGGAGAGATGCCAGCCCAGAAGCAGATGTCGGCACTGGGCTGAACAAAGCATGGTACGTGATGCACTCGTTGGTCTTTTGAGTAACCCTTTGCTGACGAAACGAAAGGTTCATCGGTCGCTATAACACAATGATCGCAATGTTGTTCCGGCCGACTCCACAAATACCCAGGCCGAATCTCGTTGCAGCTCAACGATGCTATGCTGCTGTCATCTCAAACATCTATATGCATCGCGCCCAGATCCAGACTCGCAGCGTCGACATGACGTGGATCTTCACGCAAGCCATCTTCATGACCATCAATACCGTTCTGTGGACGCTATCATATTATGAAATACGAACAGAACATCCTCGGGAGGAAGTGAAAGAGCATCTAGATGTCGCTTTGCATTGCATCAAACAAGCCGTCGAGCGGTGGCCTGGCGTGGCCTCCGCGATCGAATTGTACGAAAACCTCATCAGAGCATGCATGAAGATCTACGACAAGGATGGTGATATTCCAATAGCCGCAGGCTCACCCGCCGAGTCAGGAGCCGGCGGCAGTCGATCACAAACGACTAGCCCTGTCTTTGCGCCATTGATCCCTGATGTTTCTGTCAAGCAGGAATTCACTCCGCCACAACCGAAACCGCAACTGAGGACCCCCAATGAAGAAGAGCCGCCTCCGTTCGGATTCGTTCGCCACCCTTCGTACTCCAGCCATGGGGGGGCACAACCCACGATGCAAGCACCAATGACTCCTGGCAGCCTTGCTCCCTTTTCAGCTTATGACTCCCCCGATAGTCAAAGGCCGACGGATCATCGCTCCTCCACGCACTCCTATGGCAACATATCCACCTTCTCATATGACTCCGAGCAATTCAATCCTTCCCAATACGACAACCCACTCCCAACGTACAACAACGAGTTCAATTGGAACCCCAACTTCAACCTCTCCCAAGGCGCAACTCCACTCACGATACCGGCACTTTCGCCTTTCGACCAGCCTTCAGGCACTGCAGACATGGAAATGATTAACAACCATCCCATGTCGCCCAATTACAGCGACTATCTCTACCCGCCAAGTTACGACATTGACCGTTCCGGCACCGGTCTCAACCAGGAGCAGCACTCGGAACTCATGCACAACCTCGAGATCGACGGTATGCGAGACATCCAACAAATGATCACGGCACAGAACGGCGTCTTCTACCCTCAGGGTCGTGGCTTCTGATCCATCGGCAGGCGTTCTTGGACATTTGTATTTTTCTTCTCTTTGTTGTCCTTTTGTTCTGTGTATCTCTATATCTGTGGCTTCACGGCAGGATCTCTTAGTCTCCGCGAGCACGCATGTATAAAGATGGGAAGGCGACGTGAATATCTATTTGTCAGCGCGTAAAGAATGGGGAAAACGAAGTGATGTGCGAATGATGTGATGATGTGGAACGAGGCTGACTGGATAATCGTCTTTTTTTCCCTTGCGAATCTCACTTGCTCTTTGCAGCGTTTCGTTTTGTGCGGATCAATCGACTTGAGCGTGTTTCGCGGCATGTACTTGCAAGAACTTGAAGGAGATTAGCGTAGAATCTACCTTGAGCGGAATCGAGAAATATTTGACGGTACGAATCAGTGATTCTGCCCACTAGCAAATTACAATCTATCAGAGACTGAACGACATGTATCCATTGACGGTGCTCACACCAGAACGATTCTTCGCGAAGTGGACTTTTAGACTTAAATGGCGTTCACGGTGGCTTATACCAGCGCGATCCTGCTCAATACGGATTCCTTGACTCGAATGCCACGGCATTCTTGGTCCGGAAACTCCAGTCCACGCCTGATCGAAGGGTGAGGATACGGTGAGCCCGAGGAACCTTAATGGAATGATGATAGTTGATGATTAATGGTTCAGATCGTTGTTTCCGAGAAACGACGCGTCTTCCAATCAATCCCATGGTCTGTGCCCACGCGATCTGCTGCAACGCGTCGAGCAGCATTTCATGCAAGAAACAAGCACGAGAACAATAAAATGCTCGCCATCCAGAAGCCAAAGACTCAAGCTCAGCAGTGTACTCCGAACTTGCTTCCTTGCAAAATAAATCATGACGGACCTGTAAACGCTTCAGAGAGATATTGGAAACCGGAGACAGCAGAAGGTAACCTAGTAGTCGCCCCCAGCCTATGCATCTCATCGTCTTTAACAGTCACAGATGGCTCTTCAACAGCCTACTTTCGCGGAAGAAAGCTTAAAGGCAAATCGATCAAGCTGCCGGAAGGATATAGAGGTAGATTTTGTCTTGCGCAGGAAGACCGGTGTCTAATGTTGATCAGGAGCCGTTTTGAGAACCACAGACAACATCCTTGCCAAAGCAACGAACCAAGAAATCGAGGAGGAAGAAGAAGACCAAGACTCGTCCTTGGAAACGAGAGAAGTAGAGCAACTGGCCAGCTTTGACGAAGTCGTGGTATGGGCCCACGAAGCAATACCAGCGTCCGACGACGCATACTCAAAAGGACTTGGGGAGTGGATCTCTTTCGCTGAAGCTGTAAGTTGTCTTGCATCCCTCAATGCTCATAGTTTCGTTGTTGATTCTTCTTTCAGATGCATTCTACAGCCGACGACAAAAAAGATGTCCCATATTCTGGCAGGCAAATATGAATCAGTGCCCTTGTCTTTTGCTTCCCGGGACATCATTGGTCTCTATGTAGTGTTATAGCGCCGGAGTTTGGTTGCGTCGATTCGCAAATCTTTGCAGATTATTAAATAAAGACATTCTTGTTGAAGTGAAGAAATCTATGCTATTGCGACTTGCCCATCATGCACGGCAATATTTGTACCAACTCACCAATCTTGCCTATATCAAGCCGAGCAACCTTCTGCGCACAGCTCGTAGGTTCCCATCAATTCAAATATACTCATATAGTTGTTGATAGCATCTCCATGATTTATTTGGTGTCTATAGCAAGTGAAGGTATGCCCTGAAAGATAGGGCAAATCTGGTAATTTACTCGCCTCTGCAAGTTTCGCTCAAGATCCTGCCAAAAATGAAAGCGTCGCCCAGTATCTCAAAAAGGGAGGATACCTAACTATAGCCTTCGCTGTGATCAGGGATATCCTGTCGAAGGTCGTACCAGGGCTCGAACCTGGGTTATCGGTATTTCATGATGTAGTTGTCACTACCCTTCTCAAAAACCGATGTGCTAACCACTACACTATACAACCGGAGTTGAGCGGGAATCTCAAAAACGTGCTATATATTCCTATGTACAATATCTCGCGATGTGCACTGCAATGCCCTACATGCCGAATGTCCAATCTATATTTAAGGTCGCAGATACTTTCTGATCATGAATTTCCTTGCAGGTCGAAAACCACCATCCTGTCATCCCCAAGGCCCAAAACCATTTTCCACGTAAACTCAAAGGACGTCATGGTTGCCACTAGACTTCCCAAGAAACATACCAGCCCCACGACTTTCCCTAAACCGTCCAACCCCAGATCCTCCGTGTTTACTCTCCTCCTCCACCTCCAATCGAAAACAGCAGAGACCTTTATTTCCCATTTCCTTTGCTCTGCCAAGGCCGTCCTACAATATCCTCTTGCAACACAGCCTCCCTAAACACCACCCCAAACAAACCACCACAACGCCATCCCGCCGCCCACCAAATCCACGCCATGCATCCTCCAACCACCACAACCACATTCCCATCATGACGAAATTAACCGCAGATTCTCAGCCCTCTAAGTTCGAATACCGCATCGGTCGTGGCGAACAGGGCGTTTTGACGTTCGAGCCGTATAAATCCGCGTTACTCCCTTTATGGCGCTTTAAAACAATTGATATCGCCACGAAGAGCTCGGGGGAGTTGTGGGAGAGATTCGAGCGGTATGGGAGAGAGGGTGATTTCGTGGGGATGGATATGGCGAGGAAATTTTTGCAGATGGTATGTTGGATTTTCTTTTTTGATGGGGTGGATAGGGGAGGGATAGGGTGTGTGTGCGAGATTTTTGATGGGGTGGGAAATCTCTTGATAAGGTTGAATGTCTACCCTCTGGGTTCTCATATCAAATCCCCAATTAAGATGTTTGATTGGAAAACTTCACGATTTCTACACGTGGGTTCTCGGACTTCCAGCTCTTCCACCCCCTTCCCCTCACCCTGTGCACTTCCCATCCCACTAACGAACAACGCCTTAGGGCATGACCAGAGCAAAACGCTACGCCAACCACGCCGGGGGCAAAAAGTACGACGCAAATCGTAATGTAATCGCCAAGAGCACAAAACACAAAGACCACGAGGAGAAACTTGCTGCGTCTGAGATTTTCAAGGAGGTGTGGCAAAGGTGTAGGGAGCATGAGGCGTATCAGAGGATGAAGGTGGAGTTTTTGAAGGAGCAGAAGGAGTGGGAGAAGGAGAGAAAGGGTGGGGGAAAGTGATAGGGAGAGTCGGTTTGGGGGAAATGATAGGGATTGGGATGGGGAGCAGAGTGCTGGGTGCTGGGTGCTGGGTTGGGCGGTGAGGATCTGAGCGACGTTCTATGACCGACATAGAACGGTCAGCGCGCTGTAAGAAATCGGGCGCTGGGAACGTTAATTTTAAAGACGAATCGAGGGAGATATTCGAGGCGTCGGGACCAGGACGAGAGTTTTCAACAAGTTCGAAATCGACAGGCGAACGCAATGCTGGGCGGTACTTCAATCAACGAGAAAGCAACCACAGTACTTTCGACCATTGAAATGACTACCCGTAATTGACGTACAGCCCAGTCAGGGAGAATAAAATCTACAGTATACCCACGGCGCACAGCACCAATAATTACCAAACGCTAATGCCCTAGACAGCATACTTCTTATACTTATACCCACCCGCTCTCTCCGCAAATAAGCCCTCGGGATCCACCGTCCTTTGCAACTTAGCAAACGCCTCGCTTCCCTTGTAACTCCCCAACACATCCTGATCCGCACCAGCATCATTCATGAAGTACGGGTTATACTCCATGCCCTGCCTCAGAACGCCAATCTTCTTCATATCCCCGAGCAAAACCTGCATCCTCGCCTCGACCTTGTCTGTGAACGCCTTCGCCCACGAAGCCATGACTTCATCGTCGGCTTTGTGGGTGTAGACAGCGGGCATTTCGAGGACGTAGCGGTCGTGGTCCGTGGCTTTGAGGGCCATGGCGTTGCCGCCGCGGGCTTGAGAAGCGACGCCGAAGGCGCGGGGGAAGGGTTGCAGGACTAGATCTTGCATACCGTAACCGCGCATCCGGGGTTGGTAGGTCGCGGTGACGTTCTTAAAGATGTCGTCTATTTCGCCGAGGAACTCGGGGTACCCTGGTAGGACGGGGAGTGTCGCGGTCTAACGGGATGGGCCAGTCAGTACTCAAGGTTTGCTATTTGGGAGGGCTTCATCAGGGGGAGTGAGAGACTTACGCGGAATCCGGTGCGCATTGACCAGTATGGCCATATCGAGTCGGTTACGCTAACGAGTTTGTCGTAGGCTGTTGTGCCGCCAACTTGCAAGTATACGGGCATGTCGTTGAATTTCTTTCCCCAGGCTTCCCTGGGCATGATTTCGCCATCATAGAGAACGGGGAAGACACGGAGAGACTTCTCGTTCTCGTCAGTCACGGCCTGATTGGCGCTTCGGATTGCGTTGAACAACGCTGCTGTCCGGTCGTTGAAGTGTGTGTAACCGTTAAAAGCACGGAAAGCGGTCTTCATTTGAAGCTCCTGGGTCATGGGGGACTTTGGGACTCTCTTGGTGATAGGGGCGGCTCCTGTATCTTGGCCTACAATGCCAAGGAGAGAACGGAGCGTGACTAGATTTTCTGACCTAAAAAGGTCGTTCAATTCACTCGCGCTGAGAGAAGCGCCAACGTCCGCGCTGAGAGCATCGAGAGTGTGCATTACGGAACTTCGGCTGTCGACCCCGCGTCTTAGCCTATTCGCTCCTTTCGCTCTTTTCGCTGAAGGGATTTCATGCGGTTGCCCACCAAATGGCATCAGAGTGGCTGCCTTTGGGTCATTGGCAATGTTGGCAATGAAATCTTGGGTGGCGTCGTTGAATTCCAGACGAGTGCAATTGTATACCCTAGCGCCAACGTACCACTAGTCACACAGCATGAGTCCTGCTTGGCTCTCTTGATTAAGGGAGAGGGATGCACATACCTTTCCAGTTGCGTAGGTATTCACGGTGAATTTAGTCACGATGCCTTGTGTTGGTTAGCCGAGAGTGAAAAGAAAGACAAGCTGTATGAACTTACCGAATTGACTTCCAGCACCCCGCATAGCCGTGACAAGATCAGGATGCTGTTTTTGATTGATGTTGGCGATCGTGCCATTGGCAAGCACTACCTCGTACTCTACGACGTTCTACTCAACACTCTTGTGAGCATGCAGTCTACAGGGAAACGGGACATATTGAGACTTACATCCGCTCCAAGACCATACTGCCCGCTCAGAAAACTCACGCCACCTTGAGTGAGGAAGCCCCCAATACCCACTGTCCCAAGTCTTCCGGCGACGACCATTCGACCAGTACCTTCCAAAGTCTTCATGACGTCCCACCAATGCCTGCAATCATGTCAGCTCCTATTCTCCATTCCCAGGTATTACAGACTACGCACCCCCCAGGTTTTAAGTACGCAACTCCTTTCTCTTTATCCAGCTCCGTACCTTTCAAATTACGTAGTGCTATTAGCACTCCATCAGCGACGGATGCTTGCCCCGGGTTGGGGGAATGGCCCCCGGACTTGACAGCGAAGGCTACGTTTTTGAACTTGTTCAGCACTTGAACGATGGAGGACACCTCAGCAGCGGAGGTCGGCATAGCAATGCAAGCCGGTTTGAGTTCTGCAACACCAGCATGGAAGTAGTCCTTATTCTCCGTTTTGTATCGGGCGCTGTTTGGGAGGAATACTTTGTTAGAGAAAGCTGCTGATATGGCCGAGCAGGCTTCAACAGTTGCTGCTGAGGGAACAGCTTGCACAAAGCTTTCGGTAAGGAGCGCAAGAACGAGTGTCGCTGTAGAAAACATCTTGCTCGAGTAGAGGCTGAAAACGAGGGTCCTGCTAAAGAATGTGCGTGACTACCATGACCATTGGTTTATAGAAGACTGAGAGAGCCGCTAGCGCAATGCATGATCGTAAGCAGAGCTTCCACGCCACTGTGGTACTGCGTTTCACTTGGAAAACGTGCGGTAGATGTCTCTTGCAACACTTCTTGTCTTTGAGGAAAGTTTACAACGTACGATCAAAGCAGGCCCTAACCGAAAAGAGTAAGCCAATTCCCCGAATAGACCAGTACCTAAAGGATGTTGCTGCCTCCGCGACAAGAACAGGGGACGGGGGTTGAGGCCGTTCAAAGGGCCTCGATCCAGAACTTTACCATTTCTAGAGACGGATCTCTAAACAAGCTCAGAGAAGCTCGAATCCAGACCAAAGCGCGAGACTTACTTAATGAGGAGGATCCGCCAATGCTATGGGCGATATCGATTCCTGGCACATCGAAAAGGAAAATGGAGGCCAGCGAATGAGAAGGGTTGCGAAGATTGTCGAACGCATGGTTAGCAAGAGGAGCAGAATCAAATCAACACCAACATCAGGTTAAGAGCTTGTATATCTCCGTTTTAGGTGTCCCAGTATTTGTGTGACATGACCAATCAAGTTCGCAAGCCTAAGAAAGCCAAACTTTATAATTTACATACCTTATGATTCATGATAGGTACGTCACTATATAGGAGTCACGGAGTCTCGAATCTTCTTATTGCAAGTCCCCACACTCTGCTGACTCGTTGATATGAATGCGAAACAGGGGACGCGTATACGCCTGCCGAGCTCATAATTCTGAGCGAAGCTTGTTCTTCAGCATCCATGGAAGTCACGACGAGCCTCCCTAACGCTTTCGAGTGCGGTGAAAGGCGTTGTGCTTGTTCTTGTGCTTGAGCCCGCGTGACATGAAGCAGGACTCCGCGGATGCAGATGCAGATTCTAAATCGATGTCTGCCAAGCATCGGCAGTCCGGGAGCGTGATCATTACAACGGCTGTCTTCCCTGGGTGCCCGTCAGCATCTGCATAGCTATCACATAGTAATATTGTATGTCAATCCGAATTTCTGCAAAAGGGATGCCTAAGTCTCTCATGTACGGACCCTCTCGTACTGCCAGCAGCCCAGCCAGGCACTGGTCTTGTGATGCTCTTGTCCTGGCCATCACTGGCACACGTAGCGAACCTTTCTTCCTCTGGGCTACAATTCATTGAAACTTGATATCTCCGCGAGCAGTGAAGACCTTCACCCTCGTGGCCCCTTGGTCTTTGTTGCCCCCGCAATGGATCTCGCTCTTCACATCCATGGTCGCACTCGGCTGAGCAGCGTCGCTGTCAACTGGGCGCCGACTGGCCGCATCTGAGCCAACTGGATATTCTTGACGTTCTTTATGCAGACACGGATCCTGGTCTTCCTTGGCATCGACCGATTTCTGTATCAAGGACAGTAGGTTTGAAGTAGTTAGGTCAAGAATCGTATTGTGTTGAGAAGACAATCGCTGGAGATATTAGGACTCGCAGCGAGTATTCTATATGTATTGTACAGACCAGTGGATCACATGGCGATTTGCCCGGAAAGTCTTCGGACACCTCAAACTCAGCCCTCGAACTCGGATGTTCCGTGTCTGCGGGCCAGGAGAAATTGCGAGGCGTAGGCACTAAGCCACACTTATTTGTTAGCGAAAGCAACATTCTCCCTAACCTTTAAGATATGTCGCATCACTACAAACTACTGATACGACTATACTTCCTAATTAGGCCTAGACACGACGTTTCTTATCACTAATTTGAGGTGTCCGAAGACTTTCCGCAATTTGCCTGGTACCCGACATGCCTGACATTCTGCTGACAAAGTTTCACGTGATCCAATATTGCGGACTTGGAGACGCGAATGAAATAGACAAAGGCGTGAAGGATGCGGCTAGTGAAGACCAACAAGCGCTTCACAGATCCGACCGAGTAAAATGGTGATGATTATCCCAGGTCACGAGTTGCCCTTGGACCTACTACTAGTAGTATATCTTCACCGGCTACGAAAGTAGTAATGTAAAACTGAAGGTGGGTGGGTGGCCACCACTTATCTAATACTGCTGCCGAGCCCTGTAGGGGACACACGCACACGGCTTCAGCTCAGCCACTGCAGCCTCCTGCACTCGGACTCCTCTTCCCACTGGCAGCTGCAACACCAACAAGAGTCCATCATCGCCGATGACTTGACTGATGACACGGATATAGACACGGCCGCTTCGACTCCCCTCACCGCTGAGATGTACTGGAGCCTTGCAACGGCTCCGAGTCATCGATTACAACCGTACAAGAACTGTAGCTTATGGCTCAGACTGCCAGGGAATTCGATATGATAGCACTCAGCGAGCGTTGGCGACAGAGATGCTCGCTTGAGATCGTCGATGTGATGGATGCAGGCATTGCCGTGTGCATGACAGTGGAAACCGTACGAGCCAGGAGCATCCACCCGCATCCATTTTAAGGCGGCCGTGTTCCAGTCACGACTGTAATCATCGCGTATACTGCTTCAAGAGGCTGTACCTACCTGCTTGGTTCTTCTCTCCCGACCGTCCTCTACTTTTCCTTTCTCGTGTCATCATCAGCAAGACCAAGGCAGAGCTCCATCCCACTTTGCCCTGTCAAGCTACCAGCAGATTAGAGTTTTCCCCATCCCACAACCGAAATTTCTTTCCAATGCCTCCAAGGACGAAATCGAAATCACAGCCGCCTGTAAGGCCCCCACCACCGACACGCATCGTCTCCGGTTCAGATGGCCAAGTCCATATCCAAACTTCCCGTTTGTTACTTCGAGGCGCCCAACTCCAGCACGCCAGCGAACTCCATAAAGCTTTTGCCGACCCAGATGTGATGAAATACTGGTCTACTGCTCATCACACTACGCTCGAACAAACAGAAGAGTGGCTCAGAAAGATGACTAGATCGCCCCAAAACGGCATAACCGACTTCATAATCTCACACAACGCCATCGCGATTGGAAAAATCGGGATTTGGGCTCCAAGTCCTGCATCTGAACTTGCTGAACCACCAGGAGGTGAAATTGGGTTTTTGCTTGCAAAGGAACATCATAGAAAGGGGTTCATGACCGAAGCTTTGACTGCTCTGCTTCCATATTTTGTCAATTTACTCGGGTATGAGAGGATTACTGCTGATGTTGATCCGAGGAACGATGCCAGTATCGAGCTTCTAATGAAGCTTGGGTTTCGAGTCATTGGAAGAAGAGAGAAGACATTTCAGATCAACGAGGAGTGGATGGACAGTCTCGACCTCGAGCTGTGGGTGCCGTCGAGGGCGGTTGAGACTCCTGCGTCTGGCGTTTTGAAGTGACGGACAGTCCAATGGAATCTCGCACGATGGCATCGAGGCTACAAGCCTTTCCTGTTTTTCTGCAACTCGAGCGGAATGGCGGTATACGGCATACCTCGCAAAGAAGTGCTATTGGGGTCTATGATACATGGCGGGAATATGGTAGCGCCGCTCATCTAGCGACATCGACACAAGATCGACCGAAGTTTTCAATGCAGCTATCTTGATATTCAACACCTAGAGCATATCGATTTGCATTACATGATACTGTTATCAAGCTCATAAAGGTCTCCATAGTGCGGCGGATATCTTTTGCTCAGAGACCTTTCGTCATGTTGCGGACGACAACATCGAATGAGATGCAGTATCGGCGTGGAGGTCTGTCCTGGCGGTGTGAATTTTTGACGCTGAAGCAGACTTCATTTGGCTACTTGCTGAATCGGACTCCCGATGAACCGCCTTGGGCCGACTTTTGTGTAAACAGTGAAGGATACGAGCGAGCCCTTCGTGACGTGAGATGCAGAAGGACTTCACAAAGAAATGAGTGTGGAAGAAAAAGAAATACAAAAGATGGGGTGGTCCTGAAGACACCAGTACTTCCCTGTGAGAAACAGGGTCCTCCTAAACTCTGATGGGGTGCGTCCAATGATTATCCCTCTCGCCTTCTGCATCTCCGCCTCCGCCTCTTTCTACTATTCCCCTCTTCTCTACAACCCACGTCTATGCTCCTTCGTTAAATACCAAGTCATCATGGCACTCAAAGACAACCACGAGAGAGTCCTCGAGAGTAAAGGTTCGTTGGAAAGATCAACAGCAATCAAGGCCAAGTTCTCGTCTTACGTCATCACGTTCGAATTCTCGGCCTCACTCCCACTGCTAAAGAAGAATGCCCATGGTTGATTGCCATGCTCGATTCTGGAGAAAGCAGAACTTATTATAGCAGGCATGTTTCCTCGAACCTCTCCAATCTGGCTATCATGTAGGTGTTCTTGGACACAGAATGGCTGAAACGAACTGTCCAAATGTCGAGCGTGGGATTATGACAACATCATCCTAAGCTAGCAGTCTGCATTATTTCTTTTTAGCCTTATCGTCTTCTTTTCTCTTCCTTAAATATGTTCAGGTCGTCTTCTCGTTCATTATCGTCTCTCTCAGCGTCTTCTACAATGGCCAAGACGAGACTTGCAATCATCGGCTCCGGCTGGTCCGGATTCACGCTTTCGCAAAAGGTTAATCTCGCGCTCTACGACATAACCGTCATCTCTCCCGTACGAACGTTACAGTACACGCCACTTTTAGCTAGTGCTGCTTGTGGCCTCTTCGACTTTCGATTAGGCGAAGAGCCTTTGCAGCGCAAAACTCGAACAGGCTTGAAGTACTACAACGCATACGCCGAGCACATCGACCTCGAGAAGCGGGTCATAAAATGCAAGCCTGCCCTAGAGAGAAGTCTTGCCATGTCCAAAGGTGACGGAGTCTTTGATGTCGAATACGACAAAATCTGCGTGGCACCAGGATGCAGCATCCAAACCTTCGGAACAGAGGGAGCAGAGGAATATTCCCTGTTCCTTCGAACAACCGACGATGCAAGATTGATACAGCAAAAAGTACTCGAAATCCTTGACACGGCGTCTCTCCCCACTATGACCCCCGAGCAGCAAAAGGACGTCCTCAATATTCGCGTTGTCGGCGGCGGCGCCATCGGCATCGAAGCAGCAGCGGAAATCCACGATCTCTGGGACCACGAAATGCGTTTCCTCTACCCGCATCTAGACGGTAAAGTCACCATCACCATCCACGACGTCGCCGACTCCCTCCTCTCCACCTTCGACTCCGCGCTCAGCGAATACGCAACCGAATCCTTCAACAGGAAACACGTCAAGATCGCAACAAGCTCGCACATCGAGCGCGTCGAAGCCGACGCCATCTTCACAAAGGAAGAGGGCCGATTACCATTCGGCATGTTGATCTGGGCGACCGGAAACAAAGTAAACCCCATGGTCGAGACCCTCGACTGCAAAAAACCCGAAAAAGGGATGCCGCGCATCCTCACAGATTCCAAACTCCGCATCCTCCGTCCCGACGGCTCGCCCATCGAGTCCGCATTCGCCCTCGGCGACGCTGCAGACATTGACGGGACAACCCTCCCCATGCTCGCCGAAGTTGCGCTGCAGAAGGGCGAGTACCTCGCCGAAGTCCTGAACAAATCCGACATCATCGGTGCGCACGTCCCCACGTTCGAGTACAGGAACAAAGCCACGATTGCGTATCTGGGCAGTCACGATGGCATTGTCGGTGGGAAGCAGAAGTGGACGGGGAAGAATGCCTGGTTGGCTTGGAGGAGTGGAAGCATGATGTGGACGAGGAGTTGGAGACGGAGGGTCATGATTGCCATCAATTGGGTGTTTATTTGGATAGACGGGAGAGATATTGCTAGGAAGTGAGCGAGTGGGGGTTTATGACCTGGTCGTGTGGATCTAATGTTGGGGCCATGGGTTAGTGCAGAGCGTGGTCACTGAGTGGCTCTTGTCATGAGTCAGTAATAGCTAGGAAAGCTTGTATAGGGATAGATCATCCTGGGTATCAAGACCTCTTATCTTTGAGAATGGCGACAGCGGTCGATGTGTCCTTTGACTTGCCAGCTGTTGAAATTATGTTGTTGTGAATCTCTTGTTGGGAGGGCGAGGCGAATTCTTACATTGTCAGCCCGTCAGGCTGATAGGTAATATCATAATGCGACATCCAGGAAATAAGAGTCCTTTGGGTCATTGGGACACTTGGTCGAGTTGAGATGGTCGAATCCAGCGCTGTTTGTTTTGTGATCATTCCGGCCCACAGTGCCCAACAATTGATATTCTCTTCTGAACAGAGATTTCTGGAATTCTCATTTCGTCATGCCATGATCAACAAAGTGTATCCAGAATCGACAGTGAGGATGTCTCCACAAACGCTCGCACAAAATGCTTCCAGTAACAACAACTCATTCCCCATTACGCCTCTAGCTTCCAATTTCATGCACAGGACTATGCGAGCCTAGCTCAGTCCTTGGACTGCCGTAATTCATCTTCTTGTCACCATACTGAGCCACGCCATTTCCTGCAAGCTCTGCCACCTGATCTGGCTGCTTCTTTCTCTTGCGCCTCTCGGCAATCAACAAGCCAAGGGTGATCATGAATAGAAGGCCCATGATGCCTGCGACCACGGCCGCTCCAATCGTCCCCCCAGAAACGCCACTGTCCGAGGAGCTCGAAATGATTACCGGTTGCGCGTTCCCGGTCGACGTAGCCTGTCCATTGCTTGTGGACGTCGTGCGCTGTCTACTGCTTGCGGTGGACGTGCCTGAAGCTGCTGTGGCGGTATTGGTCGTCGCTTTCGTCGTAGTGTCCGCGATTGCGAGTTTACTCATGTCGGCGAATTGGAAAACATTGTCGCCGTCACAGTTTGTGCCATAAGAACCCCAGCTGCTTTGGTTCGCGCATACGAAGTGGTAGAGGAGGAAGTAGTTGCCGCAAGGGAGGATATCGTTGGTGGTGTTTTGAAGGCCTGTCAGTCCGATCAGCTCCATTGCCCTCTCTACTTGAAAATTCCTCCCTACCAGCATTCTTGCCGCCGTCGTTCTGGTTGCAATACTTGGGACATGCGCTTGAGCCCCAGGTCTTGTCCGTACACGACCCGCGCTTCAGATAGCCCAGGTCGTAGCAGAGTCCGTTAGATGTACATTCCGTGCCGATGGGACAGCACGCGCTCTGGCTGCCAGAAGCGCACACGGTCTGGTTCGCAGCTGTACTTCCATCAGGCCAGTAGCACGTCTTCGACATGGTGGTAAAGACAGGAGGGTGAAAGGAGGATATCGAGGCTCACGATCACACCGTGCAAGGGAGATGGGAAATCGCGAGCAGCGCTTCCATTGTGGAGATGGCGAGGTATCAATGGTCAACGGCGGAGATGCCGTATCCAACAGGTCGTACCTCTTAGAAACCAGTCCGCAGCCTCTTCAAGCCATGATGGGATGCAGTATGGACGGGCGAGAGTTGGCCAATGTGAAGGCCCAGAGGCTCGGTCGAAAATTGTCGGCCCGCCCCTTCGCGGCTTAGCGCTTACTATCACTAGTATCTATGTATACTAGTGGCACATTTCATCTGCAGGAGATCAACCCGCCTGGCCTTCTAAAGTCTTCCGCTCCTCATCTTTCTTTGCTTCTTATTCCTTGGAACTAGGAGGTACCACGCCGGTCTCGAATTTTTAATGACCTCCCGACTCGCTGACATTTCCCATCCGTGGACGTGGATACGGAACCAACAGCTTCTCGCCATCGTCTTGGGAGACTGTATGAACAACATTTTATCAACAATCGCCATCGTCATGTCACTTCCATGCTTACGGCAACCACAGGCCATCCGAATCTGATCCACGTACAGACATTCGCTTGATCCATGAGCTTTTGTCAATAATCCTACCCAGGACCTGGGCAGCTCCTACATTCGCTTATCTTTATCACAAATCTTGAGCTATTTGCGTATCTCGGCTTGGTCGGCCAGCTTCTTCCGCTTCAGCAGTCTCCAAGGCCATATCAGGCCTGTTCCTGGACATGCGCCAGTGGACGCCGCCAAGTTCGAGATGTGAGTCTCAAGAAACGTGCCCTGTAGGGAGCATCTGATGTTACTTGGCCTCGTAACCCTGCCTTTGGAGCGTGATGTTTTCGTCTCTTATCTGGAAACTGTATCGCTGGACGAACAACCAGAATATGTGGCTCTTTCTGTTGGGTAGGTAGGTGGAGGGCTTTGACTGCGCCTAGGGAAGAGTGCTACGAAGCCCACTATTTGAACATGTTTCCTCGAGACCGACCGATTGATGTGGTAGCACAAGATGGCAGTGTGTTTCTCAAGGTCGGAGGCACCAACAACACCGTTATATTCAGGACAGATGCGTTTTCTGACATGCATTTCTAGCCGCGCATCGTCAGCGTTGGCAGTACCGTGGTACAAGTCTGAGGAAGCGAGAGCCTAGAAAAGCAGGTTTATCTTGACGACACAGCATTTGAGACTCTGCCAATAAAGGTTGAGCATACCCCTTGCGCCAATGTCTCTTTTGGCCATCTCATTGCATCGCCTACCTTTCATTGGAGCGTTCGATACCCCCAGACGTGCTGTCCAAAGGCCTCGTCCTTCTGTCAGACCGAAAATACCATTGAATCACTCACCAGCCTCTATCTCTTGAGTTAAGGTGTCCGGCTTTCGACACGTTGCCGGCCAGAAGCCTTGGTGTACATCAAGTTAAGTGACCTTGCGGGTTCGTTCCCATCGAGAGATTCTTTCATATGACACCAATCAATCGACTATCAAGTGCATCCAGCCGTTTGCATATGTCGAACGTCCTTGTTTCGATGTCACATTTGCCTTGTCACCTCCTCTTCCGAATGCCCCTCCCGTCTTGAGACCGATATCTATTCCTGAGAACTCTTTTCAGGTTCTGTCAAGACAGAATGAGCTCGCTCAGCTAAACTCCCCGGTCATTTTTTGTTTTAGCAGGAGCGAATGAACACGCTGTAGGTGCAGTCCTGTAATGGCAATCACCAAGACCCACTTTGTGACTGAATGACTCTGTTAGCGTCAACAGGCCTAGGATTGGGAAGGCGCGGAGATCTGAAAGGGTCATCGAACAGGTGAGTATATAAGTGAATGCCTCCCCAGCTCTGCCTCTGCAATTCCCAATCCACTCTCCTTCAACAGCCACAGCCAACTACCACTCTTTACCTTCTTTCTTTCATCAACTTTCTCTTAGGACTTGCCTTCACTACTCTCATTTGCCAAGTTGACTTCACCCTCTCTTCGGCATCCACCCACTCATTTCAACCGGTCCTTCACAGGTCTCAAAAGGTAAGTTCTGGCCCTCAATCCTCTCAAGACAGTTTGATAACATGCTTCAGACTTGCAGCTATGCTGTTCACACACAGCACCACTGCCGCCATCTTGGCCGGCCTCGCAGCCCTGGGTAACGCAGCTCCAGTCGACACCGCTGCAGACATGAAGCCTAGGTCGCGTAAGTCTCTCCTTTTGTGCTCACCTCTCCCCCAATGGATCTTGCCAGTCGAAATGCTGGCATATTTCTGTGGATTTGTGCTTAAGCCAGCCAGCTAGGTAGCTGAGACGCACCTCCCATCTCATGCCGCAAGTACGAGAATCACCTCAACTGACCCAAGTGCCAGCCAATGCGCAATTCTCTGGCGATATGACCTACTATGATCCCAGCATCGGCCTGGGATCTTGTGGCTTCAGCAATGGCAAGGACGAACATGTCGTCGCCATCAACCACGGCGACATGGCCAACACCGCTAACCCAAATGCCAATCCTCACTGCGGCAAGTTTATCAACATTTACGATGAGTCTGGCAAGACTGTCCAGGCCAAGGTCGTCGACACGTGCCCAGTCTGTGCACCAGGGGCTATCGATGTCACCGAGTCCGTCTTCAAGCTTGTGCGTCCCAACGGCGATGGCCGCGTCCACGATGTAAAGTGGGACTGGGCCACTCCAGCTATGGTCAAGCGCGGCGACAGCAACACTGGCACCCTCACTTTTGACACGGCCATGGGTAATGCTGCAGGCTCGTGTGGGTTTGTCGGCTCTCCTAACGACTTCATGGTCAGCATCAACAACGCAGATATGGCCAGCTCGGCGACTCCAAATCCGAACAATAACCCAAAGTGTAAGCGCAGCGTCGATGTCACCTGGGGCGGCAAGACTGTTCGTGGCTACGTCTCCGATACCTGCGGCGGTTGTGATACAGGACTCGACCTCACGCCAGCAATGTTCACGGCACTCAGTGGCGGCAGCCTCGATCACCCTTTGACTGGTGCCTTCTGGACCTTGGTATAAGCAACCCTCTTCGCCTTTGAAGCTCTGGCTGGACCATTCTATGCGACTGACCTTGTCACTGCCATGCTGGTCATGAAGCAGCCTTGCTCACCTTCAATGATCCAGCCTTAGGCTACTGATTGTTCACTTTCATTTTCGGACCATGATACCCGGAGAGGAAATTTTATTTGCACGGCCTCTCGGACAGAGGATGGAAAATTTGATGGAGACGTCAGGGTGTGATATGCGACCATGCTCATTTGTGATTAGTTGGGTGTGATTACAAAATGAAATGTTTTTTATCTTACCTAGATTCACACCTTCCCACAGACAACATCGTCCAAAGCCAGCCCCCCTTGCAGCATCCACGTACTACCCAACCGTCTCCCGCACAATGCCCCTCGCCATCTCCACCAAACCCGTCTCGACAACCTCCATCCTCTCCTCGAAAATTTCCTCACACGGATACTCTTCATAGACAGTACAATAAGCGCCCCTAAACCCCGCCTTCACCGCCGCACTAACATCCCACATATGCGCAGCAGCAAACCACTTCACGTCCCCCTCCCCAAACCTCTCCAACGCCGGTGCATAACTCGCCAACGCCGGTTTAGCAACACCCGTAGCATCACACGTGATGAAATTCTCCACGGGCATATCAACGCCGCCGCGGATGAAGTATCCCCTCACTCTTTCTACATCGCCAGTCGTGAGACACCACACCGTGAACCCGGCCTCCCTCAACGCAGCAAAACACTCGGCCAAACCCTCCCTCAGTTCCAGTTCCGAGTAACCCTGAATACAGACGTCTCTCTCCTCATCTGAGAAGTCTGATTTTTGCGCCGAGAGGGGAACGCCCATCATATGCAGGGTTCTGTAGAAAAGGGCCGCGAAGACGGTCTTGTAAGGTCTGTAGCGGGTCGATAGGGAGAGGAATGTGAATTCCAGTTCTGCGGCCGTCATCCAGGCGTAGCCAAAGGCTTGCGCGTTGATGTTGTGTTTGGCCAGTTTGGGGCCTATGGTTCTGTCGATTTTGGTGTAGTAGGCGGAGAAGGAGACGCAGGTCCCTACGACGTCGAAGACGACGTGTTTGGCTGGCATTTTTTTCTTTCTTTTCTTTTTGGATGATAGATGGAGTTTGAGTGGGGTCTTTGGAGGCGATGTTTTCTTAGTCGTGATTGCAATTGTGGTTATGGTTTGATCGGGAAGATGGGTTTGGGGTCGTGGGTTTTTTTTGGTTAAGAGGCTCGGAACGTGCATGCGAAATCGCTGTGGACTTCGTGCCGAGAGTGAAGATCCTTGAGACCCTCCACTTTTGTCTATCGTCTACATGTGCCGTACACTCTCCCTATGCGCCTGATGGGACAGTCTCTTACAAGTCACCTTGAATCATCACCAAAGCTCTTCTCCCTTCTCTCGTACGGGACTACTTACAAGGGGCTATTTACCATTTGACCGATGTTCGTGGATTTCCAAAGTCGAAGCGATACAATCGATGTATCCGGCACTTGCACTCAAAAGGCAGCAACGAAGAATTGTTTTTGTCCAATACAATCACGTCCTTGGGCTTCCCAGCTATGAAGGCCTGTTTGGTTGCCCTTCAAGATTCGCCGCAGCTTCCGTCGTGTACATTCGCCTTTCCGTGCATCTTCGCTGGGAAGTGGTCTGTCCTCGATCCCTCGTGCTGGTTCTGCATCCGATACGTCCCTTCCATAATGTGGTATTGTGCCATGGGAGCTGCCCGTTTCGCATATTCGTCGATAATCTCTCCTCCTCGATATACGTTCGCGATGACTGTCTGTGGTGAGACGACTTTGGACTCAGCGATAGAGGTGAGGATGAGGAGTTTGTGTTTTCGTAGGGGGGCAGACAATGCTGCTCTGAGGGATCTCGGCGAACCCAATGATGTGTGCAAGGTAGATATTTCAATCGACGAACCGATTTCTCTAAATTTCAACGGGAAATTCGAAGATACTGCTAGGCTCTGTTCGTGATCTGAATTTGAAATGCAACGTGCGTCAATATTAGAATCTAATGAATTGAAAACCCATCACATTGCCACGTGATCGCAAACTGAATTTGACCCACAGTTTGGGCTTATCAAGTGCCCGATTACTACTAATCCTGCAACGCTTGGCGTAGGAAACGTTCGCTCCTTTGGCTTCGTCGGCGACCATCTGGCTGCATTAAACCGCCTCTTGCAGCGCCATCTCGACCAGCTCATGGTCCTCATCATAGGCGTTCATGGCGGTGGTGGAAACAAGCGGTAAGTAACCTCAATATTCCAAAAATAGCGATTTTGGCCGTGCTGGCGGCGAGAAGAGATGAGACGAATGCAGTTTGATAGAGATTGGCGGATATTTACTGACATCTGATTGGCTAGGAGCTTAATAGCCGCGGAAAATGCTTGAATTGGCTCGTTCCATTTTAATTTCTGTATTTAGATTTCCTGTACTTCGCATCGAAATCACGAACGAAACCCTATATTCGATCATTTTGGCGACACATGTGGCTCCAAACGCATTGGAGTTGAATTCACGAATAGGGCCCTATAGTCTGCCATTTACCTAACTGCGTAGTAACCTTGATCACGCTTCTACTGGCATGTATGTATACACCCTAGATCCCTCCCTTCACCGTCTAAGCGAAGACTCGGGAACCATTTTGGCTCAAGCTTGTCGATCCTGCATCGTTCTCGGGATTGCCCATCATTTTTGCAAGCACAAAAATACTTGCATAGTACCAAAGCAGTTATACGAGACATACAGTATAATGCGAAGCTTGCATACACCTCCGTTCCCTGCAAGACCTCGGATCAGTGACCGTACACAGTACCACTCGGAGCTGAATATTGCCACGGGGCGGCCCGATTGCGTATATTAACGGTCTATCCCTTGGCCTGTTGTCTGAGAACGGAGGGAGGGACTCCACGACTCAAAAGAACATAATCGTACCACAGTACTGATTGATCTATCGTGTACTGTGGTATACGCCCGCAATGGTCTGGTTCCGACTCCAGCATTACAGGACTATCGTATTCTCGAGTGTCAACGCTGTACTATGTAATCAAGTTGTTAATATAGGCAAAGCTTACACAGTAATGAACGCCCACACCGCGAGATAGTACACGGTAGGTTGGTGGAGAAGTGTAATTGTCGTCAACAGGGTGAAGTGTTTTACTGTGGTACAACACCTCCATGCCAAGAGCGTGGTTTATCAACACCGGGTCTCTGATTGGTCAGTTCCAGTATTAACCCGATTCATTCTGGTGCTGCCATTTCGGACGTCGTCGATCGAGTGTTGTGCAGCTTGATCGCTGGCAGTGGAGAAAGCGCAGGCAAGGAACGTCTTCAAAGGGACACGGGCAGCCTTACAAAAAGGCTCGTCACGAAAGGGTGGGAACTGGGAAGGGAGAAGCCCTCATTTGTGATGCCAAGCCAACACCCGGCATTGGCTCAGAACGCTGGTCAATCTCCAAGCAGGGTTGTTGACATCTCCGCATAAGGATCAACACGGAGAGTCGCTCGTGCCGGTATTTTTTGTACACCTCGTTCAACGAGGGTCCCGATGGCATGGCCAAAAGATCTCGGTAACGATCGCACGAAGCAACTCGACTAGGATGCTCGCTTCTCCATCATCTACATATTAGACGTCAGAAACCCCCGCAACGCTACCTTTCCGTCACAGCTTCACTTTTGTTACGCAATTCTCTCGAGAGCAGAACCTGCACGACCGTTCCAATATGGTGGAAATCGAAACAAAAAGCCTTGTGGCTGCGTTGAGTACTCCTACTTCACTTTTCGGCCTGCTTCTGTTGGTTGGGGCTCTAGCAGTCTACCGCTTTATCTTGTTCTCACCGGACTTGAGCCATATTCCACTGCTGGACGCAGAACTGCCCCAGGCTGAGAGATGGCGAAGATTCAAATATGAAGACAACCAACTTTACGCTCGTGGATATGAAAAGGTAGCTAGCAGACTGTCTTTCTTTCATTGACACTGCTAAGTAGAGTTCAGTTTAAAAGGATATATCGTATTGATACACCTGAAGGTAGGCAGGAATGGTTTGGTATACATCATTGCAGTTCTAACAAACGGCGATAGGTGATCTCGTCGTTGTCCCAAACCATATGATCGAAGAGGTGAACCAAAAGGACGTGGATATGAATAAACTCCAAGCTCTGAACGACCAGACCGAGACAGAGGTGACCGGCATTGTGGGCGTTACTCTAATGATGAACCATTTGATCAAGAGCGATTTAACATCTTCTCTAAGTATTCCTCACCACCACTAAAGCAGGGTGGCTTTTCTAACACATCTAGACCGAAACAGCCTACGTTTAGCCCGAACAACTCGACAAGTTGTGGCAGCCGAGTTTGGATCTTGCCCAGATTGGACTCAAATGACCCTATACCCGAAACTACTCAATTGCGTGGCTCTCAACGTCGCTGAAATGCTGGTCGGGCCAAAACTGGCCCGCAACCCAGAGTTTCTTGAGATAGCCCTTCCTTATGTCAATGGTGCTTTCACAGCCGTTTTTGCTTTGAGGCTCTGGCCAAAACAACTGAGGCCAATCGGACGATATTTCACGCCTGAAGTGAAGCACATGAACGAACTCCTGAGGAGAATGAGGAAGTTTTTGAAACCGGTCATCCGAGAGCGGAAAATCATATGGTCAAAGAACGAAGATCTTTCCGACGATTTGTTGACTTGGGCCATCAAAAAGGAGGCGAAGTGGCCCGGCGACATTCAAAGCGACGATGATCTATCTACGCTCATAATGACCATCTGTATGGCTGCTATGCACACAACGTCCAACACAGTCTACACTTTGTGAGTCTTTCCACCGTACATCGCCGAAATCATAGCTGATTGAGATCCTAGCATAAAAGACATGCTGACCTACCCTGGTCTTGTACAGACTCTTCGCAGTGAGATAGAAGAAGTCCTCGCGAAACACGACGGTATGCCCACAGTCAAAGCCCTTTATGAAATGAGACTCCTCGATTCCGCCATGAAAGAGTCGCAGCGACTGCATAGCATGGGACCTCGTAAGTTTATCCCTGGGTCTTTTCCACGACGCTTTTGCCTCTTGGTTGCCTCCCCAAATGTTTTGATGGGAAATTACCAGCCCACGTCCAGAAGCGTTTCCAAAATATTCTGGATAACAGACCCAGCAAACGTCAACAGATTCTCGAAGTTGGTTCGGAATCTAGAGACAGCGTGCCGAGGTCGGAGCTGAATATCTGGGAGGGCAAAAAGGGCTAGGTCTCGTTGCCTACACTGATATTCTCTTACTCTTGCTATCCCTCGATTTCACTCCGATCCATCACACCTAACACCTACATATAGTCTTGTACCACAACAAAACCCGGAACGGTGTCACTTTCTCGGACGGTACATACGTGCCACCCAACATCTCCTGCAGCACAGTGTCTCAAGCCCCCCAAGTTGACCCCGCCCTCTGGGAAAACCCCACAACCTTCGACCCCTACCGTTTCCTCAAGATGCGCGACGCCTCCGATGAGGCCGGCAAATACCAGTACGTCACCATCGGCCCAAATATGCTGTCGTTCGGCTATGGCAAGCACGCCTGTCCCGGCCGCTTCTTCGCCACCAACATAATGAAGAACATCATTGTCAGCATTGTCACAAATTACGACGTTGAAACGAAGAAACTGATGGTGGATGAGAACGGAAACCCTGAGGTTTTCTTCAAGAAGGTTGCGGTTTGACGTCAGACGTTCGAAGGCAGAAGCTTGAAGCCAAGGCCGGAGCTGTCGTTTCTTTAATTGATGTACTCGGGTCACGTCGATTCTTAACTTGGTGGTGTTTGTATTCTAGCGACTCCACATAGAAGAAAAAAACAAAAAAAAGAAATATAAGCGTCTTTGGAATACATATTTTGAACTGCGGGATGACGGTGAGTGATACCCGTGAGAAACAACGTTCGTGCCACTTGTCGCTTTGCAGGTAAGCTGTCACTCAAGCCGAGCGTAATTTCGATCACCCTAGGCGGTACTGGCTTCGTGAAGTGGTCTGTCGCATACCTATCATCACATCAACATCCCACCAACCAGCCAGCCAGCTTCCCCACCGGACCCCCTCACCACCAATAAACCACCCCAACTCCAGCCCATCGACGACTGTGAATGCGAAAACCTAGCCTTCACACCTCCTCCACCGTCCCCGCACCAACTGCTTATCTTGCCCTCACCCTCGCAAAATCTCCATAGCCACGAGAATTCTCGTTATCGACATCAACGCGCTGTAGCACATCCATCCAGCACTATACGCGCCCAAAAGCACGATGGAAAGACGAGACCGCTATGGAGAGCGGTGCGTAGATTCAACGCTGGATGATTGGAAAAGCGATCGCCTCATGTCTTGTACATCAATCCTACCCCGTACCCAAACAAACCCAGCACTCATTCTCCCCCCACCCTTTCATCGGATGATAACAAGACGAAAAGATACTCGCGATCGCGTCTCCACGTATTTCCATCTCCCCACCTCATCGAGCAAGATCGACTTCGCACCGGGGATGTCCCAAGCTCGTATTTTAATGAGTCGTGCTACGTATGCTTCTTGGAAGGGATGATGCATGGAAGCATACTGTGGTAGCCGGGTAAATAAACGTTGATTCGCAAACCCCTGTTCTCTCCCTTGACAAACCACACCCAACAAGCTACAATTACATAGAAATTGATTCTTTCGAAAGAGTAAAGAAGAGGAGATATGGAAAGACAAGATCCGAAAGGACAATAAGAGGGGAGTAGAAAGAAATGACGGAAAGACGGATAGATGCACGGGCCACGACAGGGGTGCCAATTGACGTTTATTTCCCCAGCTACCACAGTACAAGACGGGTAAACACGACAAAGCCAATACCGCTAGCCAAATCGATTCAGCACATCACCTCAACCATGTCCTCGAGCTGCGCATACTTAAAGGCGCTCTGTATCTTGTTTCCCCGATCGGCGCCAACGGACAACGATCTGCTTGACGAAGCTGGTGAGATTTAGGTATTAGATAACTCCAAACTAATCACGGAAGCGGCAAGATGGGACGAGGCCTTCCCGCAGTGATGGGATTACGGCTCTGTGGGGTCTTCCTCGTATTACCTCGTATATAGCTTAGCGGGGCTTAGTAACGGATATCACTAGCTAAACCTAGCCGGTAATATACCTGATATCCTCAGTACCGTTCACGTGATGATATGAGCGCCGTTGAGCCAATGATCAAGGAGAGAGGAGAGTACTTTCTTATCACCGTTATTACCGTATCTCTCTTTGTATAATCAATAAATCACCACTCAACACACATTTTTCGCCCTATCGTTACCAGTTTTTTTAAGCTTTATTTAGGTTCGGGAACAGCTGGCAACTGGATATCCAAGATATCCATGGATTAGCTGGTGAATTTGTATGGATGGTCTGGATCTGAGGGCCGGATTTAGTCCGGTCTGGTCCACTTCCATTGCTGCCTTCCCGTTGCCCGATATTCGTAGCCGGCTTGTCCTTTTTTTGCGGGGAGGGATGTGAGGGATGGATGTGGAGGGAGGCGAGTTCTTGAGTAGCCAGTGCGAGTCTAGTGTTTACAGATGATTTTTTCTGGAGTCGGCGTGGAGGAGTCGGGGTGTGAGATTTTGCTGATGGGGAGCGAGGGTTCGAAGGCTGAGATGAGGGTTAGATTTGATATGTGACATGTTGGTGGAAGGACTAGGGTACTGACGGAGCTGAGCTCCAGACTCGACGTGTGACATCCTAATGGGTAGATGAGGTAGATTATTGAAGGCAATGTATATATACATGTTGCGAAAACCTCCAGACGCCTCAACTCCGACAATTCGAGACTCCGTCGCTCACTTCTCAGACAACACCGTCGAGTAATCCCTGCTTGCGCCATACTACTCCTCCAAAGGACTGTCGCTTCTCTTCATCAAATCAATCGATACCTTCTCGCTCTCCCGCTTCGCAGCGACAGCTTGCTCATAAAGCACCTTAGCGGTCGCACAATAGGGCTGTCTACCGCTCTCCAACCCCGACTCCACGGCATCCCTCATCTTCGCGGCAAAATCTACACCGCGCAACCTTGCGATTCGCTCCTCCGTCACCGAAAAGGGCTTGGGTAATTCTGGGTAATCCCTCACCAAGTCTGGCGCAACAGCCTCGATTTTCAGATAGGATAGTACTAGTGGTGTGATATGAGCCGTGGATAACAGGATCCTCGGCATCCCGTGTCCGTTAAACCCGGCGGCGATGAAATGACCTTCCCTCCCCGGCACGGGTCCAACGAAGGGAAAGGCATCCGCAGTCGTTGCCTCAACACCGGTCCAGTTTCCGCCCTCTTCAGCTGGGAGGGCGAGGTCGCCTGTTTCGTTCCGAGGCCACGCGGTGATATGCGTTGAAGCCCATGATCGCATATATTCTGGAACACCAGGAATGAGAGCATCATCTCTGTCAGTATTTTTGATGTCTGGTTGGTGAGCGAGGACGGATTGGGCGCCGCCTAGAATAATGGTATTGTAGGGCGCAGGTAATTGGTTCCAGTAGTTGTTGATATTAGTATCCCAGTGTTGAGCGCCCGTGTGTTTGATGAAATCTTCTGGTGCTTTGATGGCGCATACGGTGGCCAGACCTGGGTAGACCAATTTTTCCAGTTCGGGCAGGAGGTGGGCTGCCCACCGATTTGTGGCGTGGATGACTGCTTTTGTTTTGACGGATCCTCGAGCTGTGGAGACGGTGATCCATCCTTCCGCGTCTCGGTCTGAGATTTGTTCTGCAGGTGTATGGGCTTGCAAGTTTAGCTTCCCAGTCGCCAGGATGATACGAAGTAAAGCATGGACGAATTTGTATGGCCATATTTGGCCAGCTGGGTGAATGATGGCTCCGACAGCACCTTTCATTTGCGTGTAGCACTCTGCAGCCTCGGCGACTTCGATCAGCTTGATCGCCCTGACGATCTCGTCTTCGCTACCATGATCTTGTCGCATGGCCAATAAGTTGGAGGTCAAGCGTTTCCAGGTTTCATCCGTCATAGCTGCGTCAAAAGTTTCGCCAAATCTGCAACATACTTCGTCTGTAATTCCTTCCTCAGCAAGCATCTTCTTGAAGGCGGGTAGGTGGGCCATTTCGTGTTTGATAAGATCCATGGCTACTGCCGGACCGAAGCGAGCCTTCCAGAGATTATATCTGGAATAAGCGTGCGGCCTCAATTGGCCTCCGTTTCGTCCTGTAGCGCTGCCGCAGATGTCACGAGCTTCCAGAAGAAGCATATTTGGAGTTGTGCCATTTTGTGCGGTGTACTAATGGTGAAGATTAGCATGTGAACATTGAGCTTCAAATGCCGGGCCTGGTCATACTTTGTGCAGCCAGTAGGCAGCGGTCGCGCCTGAATAGCCACTTCCTACTATCACGACATCGGTCTCTAGAGGGAGTGACTCAGTAGAGCGCAGACCTTTGATGTCTGATTTTGCAGCTTCGATCCAGTATGACTTCGTCCGATCGACGTTGGGGAGCATTCCAATGGATTGGATGACGTGTCTCAAATTCGAAATCGAAGTTGGTTCTTGCAGTACCAGAAGGCGTTGGTTGCGTTGATTTGGCAGTAGCGGCTGAAAAGTGTTGTTGACGACAGGCTTGACGATCGATTTGCAAGCGTTGGTTCGAGTTTAAATAGATTCGGAAGGTCAGATTTGGATGGGGAGGAGAGTCAGTTAGAGCTGGAGTTCAGTAAATGAAGTGGCTTAATGTTGGTCTATGATGAGCACACAGTATTGGAGAAGCGGGCGAGCACAAAGCCGTCCGTGGTCGCACCATCGGTACCGTAATGGCTATGTTTGCCACTCTGCGGCTGAGAATTATCGATCTTATCAATCTCCCACCCCTGAAGATCATGATGCTCTGACGTGCACAGTCATTCCACATTTTCATATGCCGTTTTCGGCCACGTGGACTTTGGAAAGACCGGACGGACAAGGGAGCGGATGCGTGCTGCCGGAGTACTTGGAGGGATGAATGGATCGAGCTCCACGAACCCGGCTTTGGGGAGACATGGCTTTCCACCTTTGATAGCAGAATTGGTTCATGATAATCGGGTACGGGTACGGGTGTTTGCCATGCGGTGTGGATGCCAGGGGCGGGTGCGAACTCGGTCTTCAGGCCCGATAGGAGCAGGTTTCACATAAGGAAGGTCGGACGAAGTCTCCACCGTCTCATCTGAGGCCGGGGCGGAGCGGGAACTCAAGGGCGGAGACGACGATGAGCCGGAAAGGGCTTGGTGGCGGGTGTTTGCTTGGGGAATGGGGGATGGTTGGGGAAGGGGAAGTGGAAGGGGAGAGCGACGGTGGACATGTGACGTCGTGTACTTGACTTGATGGAGCCTAGTCTGAAATATATGTCTTGGCCAGCGCCAGCATCCTTAGGCCCATCTCCCAAGCATACTGTAAGCAGTACACAATACACCATACCACCTACAATATACATTATCGACATGACCCTCCCCATCTTCGACGGAAGCCTGTCCGACGATTGATCGTGGCGTGACGTCACACACCATATTCCTCGCAAGGCCATCCAAACTCACCCGAAGCCATCGAATCTCATCCGAGTCCACCGGCTCGGCTATCTTTGCAATCTCGACCTCGAAAGGTCGGGCGAGCAAGTACGTCCAGTCCCACCAAGCTGTCCGGCTTCTGTGTCCCTGTTGGATCGCAGGAGCCTGTGATAGAGAGGCTGTCTAAGCTAGCTTATCTCAATGCCTGTATCTGTGCCAAGACATGTCTTCCTTCGCGTAAGTTGAAAGGCCACATGTGTACCACATATGGTGAACAAAGTTGCCGGTCCTGAGCTCACTCACCCGTTCAGTTCAAACTCAAGCGTCGAGCCTTCTCTTGCCATGGACTCCAAAGGCGTGGAGGACGATGCCAAAACAGCCTCCATTGACGTTAGAGGCACGCCCGTCACTGCTCTTGAAAATGATCAGGAGAATGTCATTGACACCGCATACCTGGCGAGCAGTGCCTTGTCGAAATTCTATCACAGTGTTCTATTCCAGATGATTCTCTTTGGAGCGTGGGTTTCTCCAGCTTCGCCACAAATGCCCGGATCCACGCTTACATTCACTCAGTCTTTCTTTTGTCGGCCCTGCGATGAGTGACGCCATATCCAATCTCGGCGGCGGAGGGCTCAGTACACCATTTCTCTCCAATCTGGCGAATTCGGTCGACTACGCCTCAGGATGCTTAATAACGCTATTTGGAGGTCCTTTGATCAACAAACTGGGGATCAGATGGGCCTGTGTTATTGCCTCCATTGGAATGCCGCTAGGCCCCTCTGGATACTACCAGAGTGCAAGATATGGCACTGACTGGTATCTGTTACTTGCCAAGGCACGTCGTCTTTTTTCGCTCCAAGGGACACAGGTACTGACAGAGACTGAAAGATAGTTGGCGGTATTACCGGTGGTTTCTTATATGTCGGCGAAACCACGGCCATGCTTTCATATCCGCATCAGAATGACCGAGGATTCTATCTAGGTACGTCAAGCGATACAGTTGATTAGAAGGCAGTGGCTAAGCAAACTCCAGGTGTTTGGTCTGCTATGCGCAATTCTGGCTCGATCATTGGCGGTGCTATCAATTATTCCACAAATTATGAGGATTCTTCAGCTGGAGGAATCGCCTGGGGAACATATCTCATTTTCGTGGCTTTTGCTTGCACAGGTATCATTTGGGCACTCCTACTCTCGCCCACAAGATTGGTCAGACGTCGTGACGGCACCAGAGTTCCCATATCTGGTACGACGACGTGGATGGGCGAACTGAAGGCTTTAGGCAAGCACATGCGAGCACCCAAGGTTAGCTTTGACATGGTTTCCTCCAGATCTTGGGAAACAGCTAATTGATGTTTCAGACGTGGCTCGTTTTCATCCCAGCATTCTACTCGTTCTTTTACGGAGGAACACTTGGAACTTATCTCTCGCTCCATTTTTCAGTTCGCGCTCGTGCTCTTTCATCTGTCATCACGCGTAAGTTCGCCACATACTTACAACGATACATCAAGCTAACCATAACACCCAGCATCCATTACGGTACCTATGGTAATAGCATTCGGGCAACTTCTCGACATGAAACGCTGGTCCCAAAAATCCCGCGCCTGGATTTCATTCGCCTTTTGGGTGATCCCTCAAGCCGCCTGTTTCATTTGGATCGGTGTAAATTACAAATCCTTTGGCAAGGACGACTCTTCTCTCGACTACATACTCCATGGACGTCGCTGGGCAGTAGCATACTTACCATACCTCATCATGTTTACCACCGGCTATCTTACCCAACTCTCCCTCTATTGGATCCTAGGCACGTTCAGCGTCGACACC
Organism: Venturia asperata; assembly: GCA_003689335.1. Lineage (NCBI taxonomy): Eukaryota > Fungi > Ascomycota > Dothideomycetes > Venturiales > Venturiaceae > Venturia > Venturia asperata. Next base: position 176,812 of record QWWL01000016.1, read on the forward strand.
AAATCCAACTCGCGAACTGGTGGGCTTTTCAGGGCCTTTGAAACTGCAGGGCAAGCCGTGAGTTACGGAATTGACTCCAGATCCGGGGGCGATGTCAGGACCGGTTTTTTCGTCAATTGTGCATTGCTTGTTATTTCGGTGCCTTGTATGTATTTTTTGATCGGCCTGGTGCCAGAGCAGCCGAGTGAGTTCGATCCAGACGAGGCCGATTCGATCGATAGTCGTGTCCTTGAGGGAGTTGGGTCGAGGTGAGTGCAATTTAGCCATTTAGCTGGCTTGCTGCTTTGGATAAGAACTTATACTCGGATCAAGGTATTCGTCTTGGAAGAATTTGATTCGATATTTCTTTCCATTCTTTACGGTCAACACGACTGAAAGCAACAGCCATGATGAGGACGATATACTTCTCCATAATTATGAGTAATGAATTATCTCCGCAGCTGGTCTTGTAGAAATCACTGCAGCGTTACGTGAGTTGTGGCACAAATTTTGAATTTCAAAATGACTCTCTATGAAGCCCAGAATACAAGTTGCTTAGGTTAAAGATGAAGTATCTAAAGAAATTAACAGCTGAACCCCTGAAGAAGTTATCAGTAAATGATTTGAAATCAATCTTGGGCTTACAGATTATGCACGTGACCCTCATGCCAGATCCAGCGAAAAGCAAGACGCAAACTCTCTTAACAACATCATCACCGAGGTGGGAATCAGCATCCTTCATGAGCCCCAGATACATTACAGCCGTCTCTACAAGTGTCTCCCTGTTGTCTCCAGCCGCCGCTCCCTCCTATCATACATCGCTTGGTCAATGGAGCTGGCGGTCGTAGTCGTCTCCCCTATGAGCGGTTTCATCCGATTCAGACCGCTCTCTTCTCATTCCTTGCACGGCTAATGAAAGTCGGTCCGCGGCTGTCAATAGCCGATTGGAGCGGCGCCCTTTCAGATGCCGCGGCAGTGGAGGATGGTCGTTGTCTGTGATCTCCCGCACGTTTAATAATTGGTAAACTGTGCTGACGCTTCCGAAACTAGCTCCGTGTACCATCAAGGTACCTATATTACAACTGCGTTCTAGTCCACCTATTGCTGAGCGCAAGCCGTGTAGGTACCTTGCTGGTCGGATAGGTGTGCAAGGGTCTACACGAGGAAGCTTGATGGATGCCGTTGCACTTAAAAGTCACGATGGCTCACCAGCTTTGACAACAATCGCCGCGGCTTTATAAAGCTGGTTTCCACGAGGCGATGAATAATTCTCACTGATAAAACTGTGATGCGCGGACAGAAGACCGGTATCCGAACATACAGTAGTCTGTTCATCTTAACAAGGTCCACCCAGTCAATTCCAGCCGGAGCCTCGATTCGGGAACTGTCTACTGTATATAACGCTCGAAGATCCACGATCACTCGGCACGGACTCAACATCTTGTCACTTGCTTCCGCGCGGACTCGCCCTTTTACTGGCGACCCTGCAACTCTGCAATCATGAAACGGCATCTACACTAGATTCTTCGGCGTAGCGTGGCGTGCCGCTACCCATTACCCGTCTTTCCTCCGACACGAGTTGACGAAAAGCTTAGAAGATGGCTCGAGGCCTATCCATAAAGCTTGGTGAACGCGAAAATGAGCAGTGCACCTTGCTGATCCGGCCGGAAGTATTCGCGTTCGCCTATTCGAACAGGCAAGTTCCCGGAAAGCACTATCTGATTCCCAGTAGACTTACCACGAACCTGTCCGTTATCTAATATTTTATTACGACCGTACCGTGTACGTCGCCCTGCATAGAAACGCCATGTAGACCTGATCCAATTGGATTGGATCCGAGTCAGCCGTCACGAACCGTACTATGCAGTACACCTCCACTTCTCCATTGCTCAGACGACTCTGCAAGCTAGCGGGGTAACTTCCGAGCGCCTGGATAGCTAGAAACATCAAATGGTAAAGATACTAATCCGTAGGAATTCGCAGGCTCTAGATTTATCGTGTTTCATGCTCAAGTTTTGCACTCATTCTGCAAACATTGCGGAGAGGAATATCACACCACCGCCTTATGCGACAAGCATGGGGAAGAAGGATGGAAAAGAGTCTCGAGTTGTGACGTCGCCTGTGACGTCGCCGGATACAGATGTGGAGGTAGGGATGGCTGTTGTCGAGGAGAAGGAACAACTCAAGCAAGGGCTCCATCAACGTCACATTCAGATGATTGTAAGCTATTTGCAACCCTACTCATGAAAAGATGTTAACAAACTCTTCAGGCGCTCGCAGGAACGATTGGAACAGGTCTATTCTTAGGTTCTGGTAAAGCGCTCTCTCGTTCGGGACCTTTGGGCACTTTTCTTGGATACTCCTGTGTCGGCCTGATGGTATCCTCTGTGGTTCTGGCCGTTGGTGAGATGGGAGCATTGGTTCCCCTTTCTGGTGGCATCGTACGCTATGCCGAGTACTTCTTCGATCCTGCCATGTCCTTCGCAAACGGATGGAATCAAATCTACTTTTATATCGTGTCGGTTCCTGCAGAAATTGTCGCGGCTGCTGTCCTGATCCAATTTTGGACCGTTATCAACAACGGTATCTGGATTACTGTATTCGGACTTCTCATGATCGCTACCGGCCTTCTCTTTGTCAGAGTCTACGGCGAGTTAGAGTTCACTTTTGCCATGCTTAAGATAATGCTCATCATCGGGATCAATATCATGGTAAGATACTTGATTTGAAAAGATGGTGCAGAAGTCTTTAACTTCGTGATAGGCTCTGGTCATCACATGCGGTGGTGGCCCAGATCATACATCCATTGGCTTCCGCTACTGGCGCGACCCCGGCCCGTTCGTCCAGTATCTTTCCATCCCTGGCGCTCTCGGACGATTTGCTGGGTTTTGGACGACGCTGAACAACGCTCTTTATGCCTATGCGGGCATTGAGACTGTTACATTCGTCGCATCCGAGACCAAAAACCCGAGACGTGCCATCCCAGCGGCCGCAAGGAGGATTTTCATCCGAATCGTTCTCTTCTATATCATCACTATTTTCATGGTTGGCTTGGTGGTGCCATCCAACGATCCCAATCTCCTTAGCAGCTCTGGAACCGGTGCATCATCTCCGTTTGTCATCGCAGCTTCCCGCGCCGGTTTAAAATTGGTCCCATCCATTATTAATGCCGTCGTTCTCACTTCAGCCTGGTCATCTGGCAACTCTTCCCTACTCGCCGGATCCCGCGTGCTCTACGGCATGGCCATGGAAGGACATGCTCCCAAAGTCTTCCGCAGAATCAATCGCTTCGGAATGTAAGAAGTCCCATCCCGAGCTGACGGAATGAAAACGATTTTAACATATCTCGTACAGTCCATGGGTTGCAGTCAGCATGTATGCCGTCTTCATGTCTCTCGGCTTCATGACCCTCTCCGACTCGGCATCCACAGTCTTCTCCTGGCTCCAAGACCTCGTCTCCATCGCCACGCTCGTAAATTGGATCATAGTATGCATGACCTACCTCCGCTTCCAATACGCCTGCAAAAAGCAAGGCATAAACCGCCACACCGACCTGCCGTGGGCTGCTCCCCTGCAACCCCACACGACATGGGTTTCCCTCATTTGCTTCATCACACTACTATTCACAGGCGGTTACGCCACATTCATCAAGGGCAAGTGGGATACCGAGACCTTCGTTTCCTCGTACTTCAATATTCCTCTGATCCTGGTGTTGTATTATGGATACAAAGCGTACCATAAGACATTACTGACGAACACTGTGATCCCGCTCAGCGAGGTTCCGGTGAGAAAGTTTATTCAGATCTGGAGGCAGAATCCGGAGCCGCCGGAGAAACCGAAGAAGGGATTAAGGAAGTTGAATTTTTTGTGGTCTTGAGATTCAGTGTGGAAGGCATGTGTCGTGGAGTCCTTTTTTGCATCGTATCATCTGGGATGTTCATTCGTGTTTTGGACGATTTGTTTGAAAGGCGCTAGGGGCATTGTTTTGAGAGGGTTCTATGACTGGGTCTGTTTATTGAGCGTATCGCATAATTCTGTCATGATAGTGACGGTGATAAGGTTGGATACCCGCTCGGTATTATACCCATCATTGAAGCTTCTTTCTTTGCATCAGTAAGTCATTGACTTCCGTAATACGAGCACCGGCGCGAGTTCTTGGTACGTTGCATTATATCAGCAGCGAGAGACATCTCCTGAGACGAAGGGTGTCCAATTTTTGATACATGGTCTTGAAAAGACTGTGGAAAAGCCATTTTGAAAATAGCCTCTTTCTTGGAGTGCACACAGCTGGATAGGGTGCGTCACGGGGTTGAAGTCACGGAACCCGAAGGAAAACAAGTATGCTGAAATGGATACTACGTTGGTAGTATGATGGGGTATAATCTTCGATGGCTATTCCAACATTCAATGCTATTGTTCGCCTCAGACTTCAATTCAAACTTCGTTCCCAATGTCAATGTACACCTACTGAAACTCGCCAAATTCGCCGTCGTCAAAACCCATGTCCGCGGCTGTCTGTTTCGGTAAGGAATGCACTTCTCTAGATTTCCTCCTGTCGTTCTTGACATCTCGCGCACTCGGAGGAGGCGGCGGCGGAATACCAAACAGCCCACCACCTGCACTCCCGGCACCAGTGTATTCACTTTCTTGCCCAACGCTGCGTCGAGTCCTGCCTCCAATATCAATCTTGATCATCTCCCCCTCTTTCAACGAGTAATCCTTTTTGACCTCCTCTTTCTTTACTTCTGGGACTGGTCTCCCCCTTCTGCCCGGTACTGGGGGCTTGTTCGTTGCCTCCATTGCGAGGACCTTCTGCACATCCTGCAAACATACACCGAAATCGAAAGCTTCGGGCCTTTCCTCAAATCCAATGCCAAGCGTGGCTTTCATGCCGCCCTCCCCCACCACTCTTATTGCAAAGAATCTCGACGAATCGAGGGCTTGTTCAACAACTGCTGGTGTGGTATATGGCGAAGCAGCGAATAGCTGACCTGTTTTGGGATCCTCCAGAAGTATCGTGGTTGATACCTTTTCTGGTGCGTCGACAGGTGCGGAGACGGGTGGTGGTATTGCTGTTTCGACGACTCGGAGGCGGGCTGTAAAGATGAGATCGGCTGGGTCCTGCGTCCATGTTGCTGCTGCGAAGCCTTTTGTAGAATTGATTGGCGGGATTCTGTAGACGTGGACTTTGGGGGAGATGTGGAGGATGCGCTGGATGGCGTCTGGAGGGTACGGTTGCTGGGTGACAGGATCTTTGTCCATTGTGAAGACCTGAGGGTTGTCTTTGTTGTGAGCTTGCTGTGCAATACTCTGGTTCTGTATAGGGCTTTCAATCGAGGGATTTTCGTTTATTCGTCCGCAGCGTCTGCGTCGTTTCCCCCGCCTGATGCTCCTATATCTCCTTGTGAGCGGTCTTCTTCCAGGAGTTCGAGAGTCTTGAATATGCCGATGGCAGCGAGGGCGACGATGGTTACGAGCAAGGACTGATCCCAGATGGAAGACGTGTATTCTGATTTGGTGGGGTTGGGCATTGCTCCATAATAGTTTGGTTTCACTGGCAGTAGTCTGGCACCGATGCGCTGTCACTCCGGCTGCCGCAACGAGTAGGGGGCAGGCCAGGCAGGGTGGCGCCAGGGATCGGCGGGTATGCGTCTAAAAAGGCCCCAGCCGATTAGCGAGCCCACAAAATCATATCAGTTCTGACTCCTCAGGAAAAGTACCGCACTCGATCCCAGGTTGTACTTGAGGTGCAAAGCCGCATCTGGTGCTTTGGAGTATCACTTGCCTGGCAGTTATGAAATGACTCGGGGCTCACCATAAACCCTCTTTCTCCTCCTCCTCTCTACCTCACCGACAACAAGTAGCACATGCTTCACTATTAGAGAAATTCTCCAGAAATCATTCACAGGCTTCACTACCACGGAATCTCTTCAGGAACCATCAATCATGCCCGTCTCAATACCCACACCCGAAGCCGAATTCGACATAGTCGCAGCCTACCGACAACTCATACAGTCCGATCCCGAACTCACAATGCCCGTAGCTGCTATTGAATCCCTCGTACTAGCCCTCTCCCACCGGCCGACCTCCACAGTCAGCGAGACTCTGGAGTACATCGAAGCACAGAGCAAACTCCTGAAAGAGAGCACCGCCAATCCCATCTCACTCTCTGCCGGGACCGATCTATTCGGACGATACCTGATATCCAGTCTGAAGCCCATCAATCACGGCGGAGTAGGCGACTTTGAGGATGTGAGGAGAAGTCTTCTGAGCAACGGACGGATTGTCGTGGAGAGAGCAAAAGCTGCGCGGGTACAGGCTGCACGCAATGGCATTCCCTTTGTAAGAGATGGATGCACTGTGCTCACAACCGGCGGCTCCCGTGTGGTCGGTGCCCTGCTACGCGAGGCTGCAGAGGCGAACGGTGGAAGTTTAAGGTTCAAGGTCATCTACGTGCTTGCAGATACAGACCAGGCATCGCAAGAAGGCTCGGAAACCGTCACAGCACTGAGAAGGAGAGGAGTACCAGTCGCGACCATAAGAGCCGAAGCAGTGAGCTATGCAATGGGGAAAGTAGATACGGTTATGGTGGGTGCAGAAGGTGTGTTGGCAGATGGCGGTATCGTTTCTCGGATCGGAACATATCAAATTGGTGTTCTGGCAAAAAGAGCTGGTAAACCATTCCACGTTGTTGCTGAGAGCCACAAGTTTGTCAACATATTCCCATTGGGACAGTACGATTTGCCGGTGCAGCAAAACGTCTTAGATTTCAAGATTAATGATGGACAAAGCGTCGAGGGAGAAGCACAGGACGAGAAGGACGAGGGCATTGAGAAGGAGCAAAAAGGAGAGACTGCTGAAAACGGAGTGAGGCCGCTCACTGGCGTTGCTGATGCAGTGGATTATACACCTCCGGAGTACATAAACGCTATCATCACGGAAACTGGTGTCATGACAACCAGTGCTGTCGGTGCGGCGCTAATCAAGATATGGTTTTGAATCTCCCTCGGATCTTTGTCTTACTGCAATTGTTGTGCTGACGCCAAATTTCAATAGCTTTTGGTGATTGCTCTCGCACCCATTGAGTTTTCAGGATGAAGTTGGCATATGGATGTAGGTCACTCACGAGAATCGGTTGTACACTGCTGACAGCTTCTTAAGTCAGCATCAGGCTATTCAATAGATCTTCAGCAACATCGGTTCTGCCTGGACATTATTCCCTTGTCAGTTTCTAGGCCTGCATCGTGTGTCCTGATGTTGTGAAGTTTTACCACGAACGCACTACTTCAACCTGACTTCTGTCAAGCCACCACTTATATTTTGAGCCATCGCATAGCCCCCACGCCTTCCAGATTGCGAAGTAAAAATGATACTAGGGGTAAGGAGAGAGTTAGGAATTGTCTGAACAGGTCTTTTGAGGTAGAGGGAAATGTAAATTTGGAGTAGTGATATCACGTGCGAAGTCGAGAAACCCTTGTTCACGTTGGCGAGTTAACGAGCTACCTTGTTGCTTTCATCCTACCTACAAGCCGCCTACAGTACAGATCCTTCGCGCCCTGCTGGCGCGTGGCAGTATTCCCATCAACAGCTTACGGCCAATAAGACAGGAGCATTTGAAAGCTCGCAGGCAAAGACCATGTCTGGCGTTTGCACCTTCTCCTCTCTCACATAAGATACAGCTCGCCATCTGTTGTGTAATGGAGCGATAACTTGACTTGAATTCATGCTGAGCTGCCACATCTAGGACCGGTCGCCGCAAACGAGTTCAATATGGGAGAAAGGACGGGTCAAGCTCAGATAAACCATGGCCAGACTTGAAATGCCAATCACCCGGTTCTGCTCACCGGCTTGATTAGCCGCCCAAACGAAGCCTCGTTCCAGCCCATTGGCACTGGTGAAAAGTTCAAGTATGCTCCTTGTAATATTGTTCGTATATATTCGCTGCCCGACGTGTGCTTTCGGTCACATTTCATGATTTGTGCCCGCTTCTCCGACTGCTTTCCGTTCACTCTACAAATCTTTCAGAAGGCTTTAGATCACGATGACCCTTACCACAACCCAAGCCGAAGCTCAACAGTACATCGATGAGTTGAGAGAAGAGCTCGGTGGGCTCACTGAGGAGCAACGTCAAAGCGGTCCCAAGTATCTCTTGGACATGGTGGATAACCTGAGGCGGAAATTAGGCGCCTCAACGAAGGTGTAAGTGCAACGCTCAGCTCTTTAGCCCACGCATTTAGTGCAGTATTAATGTAATCTTGCACGTAGCCTCGCCGCAGAACTTTATGCCAAAGACACACGCTTTATCTACGAACTCATTCAAAATGCCGAGGATAATCAATACTCGATCGCGAATGCATCCTCGGAATCTCCATGGCTCAAATTTGGCTTGTACGAGGGCCGGATCGAGATCGATAGCAATGAAGACGGCTTCTTCAAACACAACATCAAAGCAATATGTGCTGTTGGCGAAAGCACGAAAGCCGGCGCCACTGGTTACGTAGGAGAGAAGGGCATCGGCTTCAAGTCGGTGTACAAAGTGGCATCTAAGGTACACGTGCAATCCGGGCCGTTCTCCTTTGCTTTCGAGTACGACCGCAATGGAAATGACAACGGTCTTGGTATGGTGACCCCGATGAATGTCAACTCTTTCCACCTTCCCCCTGGGGTAAGGACGCGAATTACTTTGCATCTCGCACCATATTGCGATCGACTAGAATTGTTGAACGAGTTTCAGAGCCTGCCAGACACACTTCTATTGTTTTTGAACAAGCTCGAACACCTCTCAGTGGATATTTCCATGCCAGGCCTTTGCACAGAGGTTTCCTACTCAATATCCAGATCCGGAAGTCAAGTTAGCATTCACAAGATGACATTAGGGAATCCCTCAACCAGTAAATACTGGGTCACGAAACGCACCGTGACGGATATGCCCGAAGACGAGGCGCGCAAAGAAAAAAAAGGAGATGAAGAGCCCACATTTAACACAAAAGCGGATGTCGTTCTTGCGTTTCCGTTAGACGACCACGATATTCCCGTAATCGAAGAACAACATGTTTTCGCATTTTTGCCATTGAGAAAAGCTGGCTACAAAGTGAGTGGCTCTGTTCTATGTTACCGAGTTTTAGCTAAATATCGGCGTGCAGTTCTTGATTCAATCTGATTTCATCACACAGGCCAGTCGAGAGGATATCTTTGATTCGGCTTGGAACCGTCGTCTTTTGGAAGAAGTCACTGAGGCTTTCATCGAAAGTGTCGAAACATTCTTTGTGCATCCCACTCTCAGATACCACTGGCTGAGATATGTGCCAACGAAGAGAGTTGCAGACGACTTTTGGGGAAGGCTTCAATCGAAGCTTTTCCCCATGATAGCGTCATGGGAAGTTTTCGAGGCCCGTAGTCAAAGTGGAAATCGAAAGCCAAGTGACTTGAGAGAGGTCCCACATGAATACAAAGACGACAGCAAAAGACCTCTGCTACCAGACCTACCGAAAGGCTCTTGCGCTTACCTTTCCGAGAGCTACGACAAGGAGAAGGACCTCCCTATCTTGAGAGAATTAGGACTGGTTGATCTCACCGCCGCAGACTTCTTGGACAGGCTGGATCATGATCTTCGGCAAACTTCATCCGATTCTATGATGCGCTCCGTGTCGCCGGACTCTGAATGGCACAAGAAGATGGCTCAACTGCTCCTGAAATTTTCGAAGGACCCGGAATTCCTACAATTGATCAAAACCTTTCCTATCGTTCCGATCAAAACGTCGACTGATAAAAACCTGTCATGGGTAGTTCCGCGAGGTGCTACTCTCTTTTTTCCAACTACTGGAGATATTGACATTCCACCAAGCTTGCCGTTTAATCTTGTTGATCCCATGAGCCTGGCAGATCCGAAAAGGATTTTACTCTTTTCCCAGCTTGGTGTTCAGAAATGCGACCCAATACGTGTGTTGAGGAGTATTGAGCATAGCTTTGCTACTGGAAGCTTGACTCTGAAACAGGGAGTGGAGTTTGTGAGGTTCTTATTCTGGCACCATGCCGCGATGCCCCCATCCAGACTCAAGATCAAGTTAGTCTCTACGGAACTGACATGGTTCGATCCCGACTTGGTGGGTAGTGGATGGACGTATTGTTCTCGATACAAAGGAAAATACACGATGATCGAGATTCAAGGTCCATCACCGCTTCGATCCGCGGATGGAGACAAAATTGCCCGATTCAATTTTCCCCACGAGATGTACTACAAAGTCTTCGCGAAATGCAAGAGGCGAAACGATCTGACGGGAATTGAATGGTTCCGGGAGTATTTCGACTTGCAGAGCACTCCACAGCTGTTTCGCAGAAGACATGAGCAATTCACATCCTACGAGCTCGTTCATATCGCGGCACATCGCTCAGAGGTTCTTCTCGGGGTCTTGCAGGCCAAATGGTCCCAGTACAAACATATTACCAAATGGGAAGACGTCATCAACCTATGTAAAGTCCCCATTTTAGGCTCCAATGAGTGGAGAAATCTCAGCGAGACGTTTCTGCCTTTGCCAAAGCTCACTTCCGTTGTCAGCCGCCTGCAGTTAGAGAACGGGTTTGGCTTCCTTAAAGAGCTCGAAGGAATCGAGGAATCTGCAGAGAGCAGTTGGACCTTTCTAAAACATTTCGGCGTAGGTTCTGACGCCGATGTGTCCTTTTGGTTGGCGCTTTTAAGACACGCCTCCAACACGCGGGACGTATCGTGGAACGCTGTTCAGGAGATTTATTCATGTCTTCAACTGTTTGCGCTTCCTGGAGACATTGAAGCGATTAGGCAAGTGAGATCCTATGATCAAGACTATGGTTGGGCTGACCATCTCCAGGTCCGCATTTAAGGCCAATCTCATATGGAAGCCCATGCTGCAACACGAAGATCGCTGGGTTTCAACCGGATTCTGCGTATGGAGCGCGCCTGACTGGCTCTCGTATCCTTCCCTGCTCTGCCTTGGGAGACTCCCAGAATATGGTCAGCTCTCTGTATTATTTCAGAGAACATTGGGCATTCCCGATGCTAACCATGACCACTATCTCGATTATCTTGCGTATATCAAACATGGAGATGATGCTTCCGAAGAAAAGGCGTCCCACATCCCGAAAATTTACCAAGCGCTCCACGACGACGATCTTGATGACGAAAGGAAAGAGCGCATCAGGCAAGTCCAAGAGTTCTGTGGACAATGGATTTCCGCTGATATTTCTCAGCTTGCAGTTTGAGCAGCAAAGTCTTGTCTATTATCCGCAAAGCCAGTCATGGTACAGCCCATCATCTTGCATTTGGGCGGAGGATAACATACAGCTGCCCGGAAAAATTTCAATAGCCACAGCTTATAAAGGAAGGAAGGTGTTTTTCACCAAATTTCTCGGCGTGATGAAGCCGACGTTGGGGCTTCATATCAGTGCTCTGAAAGACAAAGTTGCCAATCGTTCCAGCAAAGAAGAGGTCGTCTTAGAAATGCTCAACATCTGCGCTTACCGGCCCCAGCCCAAAGCGCTTCAGGAGCTTCGCGATTGCAAATGCCTCCCTGTTCTTTACGCAGACGGCACCACTGCCTGGGTAGATCGTTCCGAGATATTCTCGGTTATCGATCGATGTGACTATAGCGAGCTTTTCGCGGGGAAGCTGACATTACTAGATATGTCACTGGAGGAGGTCCATCCTCTGAAGATTTTTCTGCATGGATTGGGTCTTGCAGATCGATATATGTCTACAGCAGTCCAAGAGGAGACTCAGACCCCGGACGGACGCCTCCATAAAAGATTGACAAACGATTTGAGAAAGAAGGCTTACGCAATATCCCGGTCAGTAGTGTTCCTCATTGATCGAGCGCTTAATTAAAGCAGGAATAATAGCTACGCCGCCCATATCGACCTCGAGCGTTCATCCAACGGACCTCTCGCAATATATAGGACCTTGCAAGACATGGAAGTGTATGTCAGCGGAAGCATTCCTAGTTCCTTATCGATCGAGCAGAGCAACAACATCGTTACAGTCGTTCGGGATACGGGCAACCTGCACGTTGAAGAGGATGAAGGAAAGCTACGTGTCTACGTCCTGAAGAACAAAAAGCGGCGAAGAGTATGCTTGGTACAACACCTCCCGATCGTTTTGCTAAAGCATTTCGGCGTGTCGCCTCTCGCGACTGGGACCGACTTGGGCAGCATACTAGTTGCAGGCAGCATATTCGAGGTCGATGAGCTTCTTAAGAATGCCGGAATCATCGAAGTCCAAGGCATCGAGAGGCCTGAAGGTGAAGAAGCCTCGGATGATGAATCTTGCGCGTCCGACGACGGCCAATCTGCATCTCGTGCTTTGACTGGCGTTATCACAATTGAAGAGACGTACTCTTCACCGGGAAGATCAGTAACACCGTTGACGAGTTTCGGTGGGTCTGTCGAGCGGCCTGATCTATACAAGAAATTGCTCCACGCTCTTACTGCACATGCAGAAAGACTAGCAATCGAGGGCTTACCAGCAAAACACGAGCCTACATCTACAAGAACGTCTGCATTCCAAGGACTTGCCACTGATCTCGCACTGTGCTCAGGTAATGCCGATGAGCGAAACTTCAAGATTGGAGCTGCTGGGGAATTATTCGTAAGTGAAACATAACCGCCACAGAAGACAAGAAGCGAGCCTTGGTTTCAGATATGATGGACCAGAATTCTCAGCATTCGCAAGAGAGATTTTGTTAGTCTTTATCGCCAGCGACTTGGACGCAAGGGTCCGCGCTTCATACTGACAATATCTCAATTGTGGAATTCCCTACACCGTTACATTTTCCTTCATCGTACCTCGCCCATTCCGAGGATATATGCACTAATACAATATAGACGTACCACTTCTTGAGCAAACTTGCATTGCCAAATTTCGACCGGACTTGCTGGCAAAGCACCATCCGAGATCGAGCTGCACTCCACGACGACTATCAAGACATCTCCCCCTGGTTTGGTCATGAAACAGCCGATATTGTTTATACCGATCATCAGCAAGTTCTGACCAAGCTGTTGGTCCGAAAAGGCTACTTGGATCCTGAATGGACATCGTTCTGTCCAACGTACTATATCGAAGTCAAGGCGACGACGGGATATCGGAACACACCATTCTTCTGTAGTCAGACACAACTCGATCTCATGAGAGCTATATCACACGAAGAAGTTGGAACGGTTGGATTGTCGACTTCGGTAAACATATATCTGATTGCTAGGGTGTTCTCGTTGGGAGACTCTGGAACTGGGCTGTACTTGTATGTAGACCCTGAACCGCCGTCTCCTCTTGGAGAGCTTGATTTTCAGGCAGAGAACGGTAAGTACGTTGTCATGCCGGTAGTGCATTAACCCTTCATCGGATCGTTGCATTGCAGCGTTTTACGGTCTTTTACTGCTTAGCTGCGAGTATCAAGAAAGCAAATGGTCTGAACGGGCATGTTCGACGCCATCGAGTTGGGCAGGAGTTTGTTCTTATCTCTGAAGGAATTACCATCATACGACGGATCGGATCGGATCCCTCTCGGCACTCTCAATCGCAGCTAGAAATCTCTCTCCCGCCTTCTCATCATTTGCAAACAAGTGATCCTTGACCATCCTCTGTGGCGTCTCTCCCATCCACTGGAACAAAGAGAAATCCAAGAATTTGTCCGCCCTGAAGATCTCGAGAACCTCCAATGGCTCATCGTCGCTCAGATTCTCGATGAAATGGCCCATGTTTTGCGGCACGATTCCGACGTCGCCGGCTTGGTAATCGAAGGTTCGTGCGGTACCCTGGGCAGCGAAGATGGTGACACGCGCGCGACCTTTGATGAAGAAGGACCACTCATCGGCGTTTGGGTGCCAGTGCATTTCTCGAAGGGCTCCCGGCGCGATATCCAAGTGCGCGGCCGCGACGGTCTTGGAAATGGGAAAGTTTGTTGAATCCGTGATTCTGACTTTTCCGCCCGAGCTGATTAAAGGTTCCTGTTCCAGCATCTTGTGCGTGAATTGCAGTTTCGATTTTTTAACGCCTTTCCCCGTTGGCTTCTCATCCTCGATGAATCCAGGCTTCGATCCTTGGAAAATATATTTTTCAGAGGTCGGCGTGTTCTTGAATACAGCCGGTCTGACCCGGAAGTTTTCGGCCAGGACGGCTTTGGGGGTATGCGCAACCCAATCGGTGAGTAGGAATGTGCTCTCCTCCGAGAAATTGCCGTCGTCGAAGATGAGGAGGAATTCTGTGCCGTTGGGACTGAGACCTTGGAGGGAGTGCGGGTGACCGGATGGGAAGTACCATAAATCGCCTTTGTGCAGGTCGTCGATGAATGACCCGCCTTCCGTGTCAAGCGCCGTTACACGAACAGAGCCCTCAAGGACGTACGCCCATTCAGCCTCCTTGTGCCAATGCAGCTCACGAATGACTCCTTCATCGAGCCGCATATTCACGCCAGCTAGCTCCTTCGACGTCCCGAGTTCTCGTGTCGTTGTTTGTCGCGTCCATCCGCCCTCCTGTCTCATCATGAGCTCGAATCACTTATCAGCATATACACGATTCTCACCTCGATCCTCACGTGCGAATCTGCATAGCTCCAACGCATATTTTGCATATCGCCATGATCAGTACTAGGCGGCCTCATCAAGTCGGGATTCTGTCTCGTTCGATCTTTGTTTTGAGGTCCTAGGATACTGGCTCCGTCTCCATTCCTGTAGGGCAGGGGATTCAAGTGATTTCCAATGGAGTCGACTTTGTGGTCGTAGCGATCGTGGTAGGTCGGTGAATACGGACTTTCTGCCCCTTCGTTTAAGAGAGGACGCTGTTCGCTAATGACTGGAATCGCAATTGTTGTGCCCATTGCTGCCAACAGCAAGCATGCTTTCGATGGGGCTGAGAAGCGCATTTCGACGACGATCAAAAGTATCGAGAGTTTTTTGTTTCAGAAATCAAGAGGCCGAGGTAAACCGTACAAAGTGCCTTTTCAAATATAACATGTTTTCTTTTCCTTTTGTTTGCCGGCGTTGTTTGCTTATGAAGCTACATAACGTCATTATGATCATCTCCTGTTTGGGATTAGTCGAATGTTAGTAAAACTTACCATCGCATTTTTCCGTCTACACCTCATCATTACATTTTTTCGCCTTTTGGACCTGCATCAGTCATCGTCGGAAGGTCTAGGAGTTCTCAATTGAATAGGATCGCCATTCAGAAAAGAATGCCCCACGACTCGCACACGTACGCCAAAGCCTGAGGACAACATCGAATTGTATCATCGATTTTCGCATGGTGGTTGTCTAGAAGACGATTCTCCATTCCGCTCCAATACAATCGCAGCAAACCATGGTTCCTGCGCGCCAAAGCTACGGCGCAATCGAAGAAGGACGAGCAGCAAACGGTGATGCACATGCAAACAACGACGATGCCCCCCTACTTCCCAAACAAAACTCAGTATCCCGCTTTTCACGCTTCCGAGACCACATGAACGAAGAAATCGACACGAAGCGCGGAGAATTCATCCTCCTCCTTGGCTACATCATCACCGGTCTCGTCGACGGCTCAGCAGTCTTTATCTGGGGCGCCTTTGCCAGCATGCAAACAGGAAATACAATCTACCTCGGCCTCGGCCTCGCGGACCCGAGCTCAGGAAACCGCTGGATAAAATCGTTGCTGTCGATGTCGTGTTTCTGTCTCGGAGCGGCGGCGTTCGCTTGGTACCATCGGTTCTTCGCGCCGAAGAAGAGGTGGGTCATGTTTTCGAGCTATCTGTTTCAGACGCTGCTTATCGTTGCGGCGGCGCTTGTTGTCACGCTTGATGGGACGACGGAGGAAGATAAGGAGAAGATCAGGTGGGCGGTTATGGTTCCTCTGGCGTTAGTGGCGGTTGGGAGTAGCGGGCAGTGTGTCAGCAGTCGGGCGCTTGACAAGAATAGTTTGACGAGCGTTGTGTTGACGAGTATCTACTGCGACTTGTTTTCCGATCCGCGATTGCTTTCGTTTTCCGGAAATCCTTCGCGGAATCAGAGGGTGGCGGCTCCCATCGGTGTGTTGGTGGGAGCATTGGCCGGAGGATTCTACGCACACAGCTCGATCGGATTGCCAGGGGCGTTGTGGACAGCGGCTGGGTTGAAGTTCTGCATCGTGGTTGCATGGACGGTTTGGAAGATTGCACCAGATGAAAGTGATTAGCGAAGCCCAATATACTACCACGATAATCGTTGAGACCGAGCTGGAGCGAATCGAACGTCATCTTCGCTGTCATCTCTGCTGCATGTCGTCTGATTGTGATTTACGAGTTGAAGATGATCATGATCAACGACCTTTCTATACTATTACCGTTGATTTCACGAGAGAATCTTGTAAATAAGGACCATCCTGGAACTAGGAAATCGCACCATATCGACCGTGTCATCTGGCAAACGGTCGAATTATGTGCTAAAATTAGTAGGAAGTCGCAAGACTCGGCCGTCCCTGCTTTTTGCTGTAGTGTAGACTTGTGGTGTAATCAAGGTGCAAGACGCGTCCAGACGTGAAATCGTACAAACTGTGCGTGGTTGTTGTAGGCTAAGTGGTGACAGAAGAGGGTACATGAAATGTGCCAAGGCATCCCGAGGAAGATGCCTTAGGCAACCTGTCTCACCATCAGGTCTTGGCTACATACGTAAATACGACTCCACAATTCCTGCCTCTTCCTTCTTTGCTATTACACATTATCATCATGACATGATCCAAAACCGCATCAACGACTCTCTTACAGAACTCCCCCTTACCGACGCGGAGCAGAAAGCATCAATTCAAAGTCTTAAGACAAATACTGCAGCAATACACACCCAATGCTGTTTTCGATTGAGACTGGAATGGGCGCCTATACTTCTTTCGCCTCGCGGCTTCGCAGGCTTTGGATCACTTTCACGTTGCACCGATTGTAAATGGGAATGGATGACTTGTTGTATTTTGGAAAAAAGAGCGAATTCTCCAAGAAGCCGCCCCGCAGTCACCACCCATCAGCCTGCCACCTCAAAGCCAGCCACAGGCGATTGTCATGAGTACGAAGCCCTGTAACTGCCTCCCGAACGGATCGCCCTGTCCATAAATCTAGAATCTGGCAATGTACCTCTCGATTCCCCCGAGTCCATCATTACAACAAAAAAACGTCTCCTTGGCCGTCTTGCACGATTCGTCCTCTCCATCGCAACCGCAGGATCCGGTCCTCTCCCCTCACGATATGCAACCTGCGCTCTCAGATTCCGCTGGGCAATCATATAGTATCCTTCCTCCTCCTGGTCCCGTTCAGCCCTCCTAGCCCTCCTAGCCCTCGCTCTCCTTCTGTGAGCATATGCTCTCGCCGCTTCGATTTCAGCTTCGTCGCGTCTGGCAATCTTGCACTCGACTTGGTAACTGTGAATCTGCTTCAGCGACGATTCGCGGAGTTGCGGAAATGCCGCGACGATCTCCTTCAACACGACTCTTGTTATTGCGATCGTCTGTTCGATGACTTCTTCTTTCTCATGTTCTGGAGGTGTGATTACGTCGTCTGAGCTGCCGTAAAGCCAATAGCGCGGGTCTTCGTAACCATACAGGGGATCACTTATTTTGAAAAGTGCTTTCCGTTGTGCCGTGACCCATTGTTCGTACATTTTGTATTCCGCCCAGATAGCTCGAGTTTCGCCATCTTGGGAGCGGCATTCTGTCGTACTGAGAATGATATTGGTGTAATGTTCCAGGATACCCCTGGTGGTTTCGCTTTGTTTGAAGTGGTTCTTGTAGTCTGATGGAATCGGATATTCGAGGCTGAGGATGCTGGGATGAAGTTTCGTATAGGATCGATCGACTTTTGCATTTTCTATAGCCGCGAGTCGTAATTCTTCTCTGTAGGCTGCTTTGCCCGCTTGATATTGGGCGTTTTGAGTCTGCTCGTCTTCAGACATTTCAGAAGATTTGATGTCGACTTCTGTAACTTCTTGGGTAGGTTGAACCTGCGCTTCCACAGCAACTGCGCCAAATTCTACAGTGCTGTCCGTAATCTCTTGGGAGATTTCGTTTCGCATTTCTGTAGACATCTTGTTTGTAGGTCGCTGTCGTGTTTTTCGAAAGTCTTGTGTTGTAAGGGTTTGCTCGTACAATATCGGGGCCAAGATCTGGTAGATGAGAGTTGCGGCTGAGAAAACTTTTGTCTATCTTAATCAGTTGTGAATTTTGCGCAAGAAAGGGGTTTTTCGTACAATTTCAGGGCCAAGATCTGGTAGATGAGAGTTGTGGTAGAGGAGGATTTCGTCTCTTTTAATCAGTTGTGATTTTGGCGCAGTCTCAAGATCTGGTAGATCAGAGTTGCGGCTGAGAAGGCTTTCGTCTGCTTTAATCAGTTGTGGACTTTGCGCGAGCAAGGGTTTTCTCGTACAATTTCAGGGCCAAGACCTGGTTGATGAGAGTTGTGGTCGAGGAGAATTTTGTCTTTCTTGATAAGTTGTGAAGTTTGCGCAGTCTGATCGAGGATGAACTGGAGTTGCTTGGTCGCTCGTACAATATCGAGACCAAGATCTGGTCGATGAGAGTTGTGGTTGAGAAGAGTTTTGACTTTGTTGATAAGTTGTGAATTTTGCGCAGGCTGTGTGAGGATGAACTGAAGATGCTTCGTCCGCTGGCGCCGCTTATAAAATGGCGCCCTTGGTCAAAGCGAGCCGATTTTGTATCGAGCGTGTGGAGCTTACCACCTTGTGGCCTTTTTCTGAACCTTGGTTGACGATACAGAGTTTTTCTTACACCTTGAATGTCGGTAACAACCAGATTTTCCGACCCTCAAATTGAAGTCGGCGATATGCAAGGTACTTTTTAACAGCATAATTGTGTCTCCCGATTTTCCCTGAACGCTTCTAGGTAAAGGCGCAGTTGACTTTGATAGCTGAAGGTATGCGTGTGCGTACCCAAGACAATTGCAAGCCTCAGCGTGGTGGGTATTTATCGCTTTGAGGCGAAGTTTCCACCTCAACGAACCTAATGTAATTCCTAGCTTTTACACGCGCAAGGTTATCGCAAACCGAAATATAAAATAACGCTCTCAAGACTTCACCGTCAGGCCGAAGTGTAAGAGGTGCGCAGGCGTGAGGTGGCAGCGAAAGACTACGCAAAGCTCGTGGCGGCTTTTGAGGCCCTTTACAAAATTCCTGGTGCTGATTGGATGTAAACGAGTGTTGATTGGCTCGAAGATGACCCCAATCCCGGCGTTGATGCGTTGATGGAGAGAGCCTTGGGTGAAGCTTGCTGAAGACCATGGATTTATCTCAACAATGTCGTCAGTATGGTGGGGGTTATACTTGACGATGTGCTGTACGATAGGACCGTATACATGGACATATTGACGTCGCGTGGTCAACAGCAGTGTATTTAGATCAGAGTTCGGACATCTATCGCATTTTTGGATAAAGCTTCGAACGTATTGTTTCGTAGATGAACTATTGCGACTGAATGCCGCTTTACTTTCTTGGCTGATTCGTCCCCATCGAGCCTATAAAAGGAGACAACTGCCCGTGTGATGTCGCTTTGACTTCATCTTGATGAAATCCGATGCGGTCGATATGTCCAAGCGAGGTCCAAGCGAGCAGAACAGGATAGAGAAAAAGACTGCACGTCTCGCTCTTCTTTCTTATCTATTACACTTCCATGCTCTTGAAGAAACCCGTCTCAAGAACACCAAAATTTCCACCCGTATTGACAACACTTCTCGGCATATCCGACCCGACAAGATGGTTCCACCAAGAGAGAAGAGGAGGAGAGACGACTATTATATCGAAGATATGGCGATAGATCGAAAGATGCGACGATCGGACTTGCCCGACACGACGCTGGATAGCCTTATAGCCCAGCTACAGAGCACAAGGCTCGTTCAATATCCTCCAGCTCCAAGATTTGAGGACGCTCCAGGTAAGTTGACCAAATCCATCATGCATCTTCACTGGTGGAGTCCGAGTAACCTTGAAAAAGTTGGCAATACGTCTGCTTGATGTTTTTCGAATCGGTTACGTGGAGTGATCTGAAGAAAGGTTGTTGAAATCCGAGGAGAATTGCAAGCTAATGCGCATCCAGATGGGGCAACCAACATCAAAGAACTCCAAAATTTCAACGACTTTGTCCTTAAGGCCAAACCGGAGCCAGAAACAGAAATGGAGTGGATGGAAATCCAAGCAGAGAAGCCAGATGACGCACAACGCTCCAAGAACGACTGTAACCTCCTCGCCGATCTGGAAACACTGCAGCAACTTGATCGAGCAGACCGAGGAGTCCGAAAGCTAATAGATGAGAATACCGTGGATGCCTTGCAAGAAGGATTCCGCTCGACCTACGGACTGAACCTGACAGAGGCTGTGGAGATTGCCGACCGAAGTCCGCACAGTATGATTCAGGAAGTCGACAAAAGAGCCAACGGCAAGATGCGAAGGTGTTGGTTGAAGTATATCCAGAAATTGAATCTACATCAGTCTCTCGAGATGGCCAGGACAGGATAGCTTATGAGCTCGCGATTTCCACCCTTAAGATTAATTCGTGGCTCTGAATATGACGAGAGAGGTCACGAGACGTAGGAAGATTCAACTTTTGTAGTGGCTGAGTCGCCGTTTTGTGCCCACCTTTCGATGTACAACCCGAACGTTGTTGGCGGAAGCAATGTAATTGTATTTCTGCCTGTTGATTCGTGTGCTGTCTTTGCTCACGCCAGAGTAACGTCGTCTTAACAGGCGCGTCAATAATCATTTGCCCTCCTGCTGGATGCCACAATGCATTGAACGTGGTCTCGAAGCAAAGCGAAGGTCGCTCAAGAGCTCTGCAGCTAGATGTTGTTCGGTGTTGGTGTTGCCACGTCGCGGCCCACGGATGTCAGCATCTCCATCGTGTCAAAATACAGGATTCTCTATCGTGGATCTAACAGGCAGTTTTTCGAAGTATCAAGTGCAGAAACGAGATATGAGTCAAGAGATGGCCTGTTGCTCGAGTCAGATTTAGACGTCGTGTATGACAAGGATTTCTTTGCTTTCCAACCTGAGACCATCGCGTAGAAAACAAAAAGTGTTCTACCGTGTCGCTATATGCGAACATAAATTGTCCATAGAAAATATCTCCTCTTGAAGTTGAAGGGTGCAAGACGGGAGCAAGTGCCTGTCAAAGCTAAAAGTTGACAGTAATACTCAGCAGTCACAAATGACGCTGACACGCGAAAGTCTATACGGTGACCATTATCGAGGATACCTAAGAGCGACTTGTAGTCCAGAACACGACCTCCAACTGCGTGGAAATGCAAGACTCCTCTACCCCGAAACGCCTTGCTGGGTAGCATTCCCTCAATGTGGGGGATTTATAGACAGTTACAACATGGTAAGAATATGATAAAGTACCGAGGGCTTGTGTACATTGCGCGTGGTCCAAAAAGGTGGGTATCTGGTGCACTCGAGCATAGAGTGTAATGGCAAGTTAGCAAGCGCATCCCGAATCCGCCGCTGGTGGGTTCGGGTTGATGTTCACGTCAATCACTGCCCGTCGTTAATGGTTTTCCATGTTTTGATACGCAGCAGTACTTACTTGTCCCTCTGTCGCCTGCCGCACCACCCTCACCTTCCATCCCAGGTAGGGCCTGTGCTATTCTCTTGAACAGTAGCTTGACGTTGAAGCCGACCTTCGCTGACGTCTCGATAAACATGAGATTATTTTTCCGTGCCTCATCGGCCCCTTGCTGTTCTGTGACTTCTCTCTTGTCCGACAAATCTGTTTTGTTTCCTACGAGAACAATAATGACGTCTGTGCCTCGTTCTCCACGGACATCGTCGACCCATTTGCGGGTTTGCTCAAAGGTTTTGGCGTCTGTTTTGGTCGATCAGCATGTAATGTGTGGTCGAATCGGGATCGAGGAATCGTACTTGTAACATCGTATACTACAACAGCTACACTTGAGTCGCGAATGTATGAGGGTATCAGACTGCGAAAACGCTCTTGGCCTGCTGTGTCCCATAGTTGCAGACGCACGGTGCGGTCATCGAGATACATTGTCTGTTTGTCCTTTCTATCAGCCGTTTGTCCTTGTCATAAGCTTTCCTGGGGGTTTCCAAAGCAGCTAAACGTACTTTTGACAGGAAATCGATGCCGATGGTCGCTTGGTATGTATTGTCGAAGGTATCATACATGAAGCGTGTTATTAACGACGTCTTGCCGACTGTAATGAGTGAGTGCGAGGTACGGGAGGGTGCATTGGGTATGACAGAGGAGATACGGACCACTTTGCTCGCCGAGAAACACCAATCTTTGGATACAGATTAGTTCTGGGCATGAATTGAGGTGATGATGGAAGCCTACTTGAACTTCTTCAATGGGTTTGAATATGCTGCTTGCGCCATGTTGAGAGAGTTGATGTTGAAGAGCAAATATATGTATGAGGAGAAGAAGAAGCGCGTATGTCAGTATGTATGTGTACTTGTACGGAATGGCTGCGTGTTTTGGTGGTGGGTGTTGGTCCTCATCACAAAGGGACTGTCTGGAGTATAGACCCTGGTTAGGCGCGGTCAAGAGCGCCCGTGGATGCGGCGAAAATAGTCGACGAGGAGATTTCGAAGAGGAACATCCACCACCACAATCATGTCGTCCACGGTATTGCCGCCTCACCAATCCTCGCAGCCCACAAGAAAGGGCAAGAAGGCATGGAGGAAGAATGTCGACTTGACTGAGGTCGAGTCGGGCCTCGAGCAAGTCAGGGAAGAAATAATCAAAGGGTACGCTTTTCTTTGTCCTGGTCTTTCACAGGCAGAATGGACATGTCCATCCAGGGAATAGACCCATTAACTGACAGTCCATAGAGGAGTCATAGCTGAAAAGACCTCTGAGGAGCTCTTCACCACTGATGTCGCCGGCTCCACCACCATTCAAAAATCCTACAATCGAACACACAAACCCCTCAAAGCCGATGAAATTCTTGCACAGCGCTCCACCATTCCGGCTGTGTCTATGCGAAAACGCCCTGCCGATTCACGAACTACAGACGGGCTTGTTGATGTTAAGCGCCGGAAGAAGGATGGTGTTTCTGGCAAGGAATACGAGAAGCTACGGAAAATAGCCTACGGCGGCGATTCCACACTCAAAGAAGTCGTTCAAGCAGATGGCAATGCCAGCTACGATCCTTGGGCAGTTCAAGAGGTGGCCCAGCAACCCGAATTCTCATTCCTTGACAAGGAAACGAAGAAGTTCAAGAAGGTTGAGCCGCGAACTTTAAAACACGCACCTATCAGCATGGCGAAGAATGGAAAGGCCATCCCAGCTGTACCGAAACCAGACGCCGGCAAATCTTACAACCCTACATTGGCAGATTGGCAAGCAGTCCTTGAACGCGAAGGCAGTAAAGCCGTGACCTTGGAACGCAAGCGTCTTGCTGAGGAACAGCGCGACGCCGAAAACCAGGCTAGGATCGAGAAGGCAATGGAAGAGGAAGAGCGCGCGAATGAGTCAGCGTGGGAGAGCGAGTGGGAGAGTGAGTGGGAGGGCATCCTCAGCGAGGGCGAGCCGTCTGAGGACGTGCTGAAGAAGAAGAGACCCGAACGCAAAACCAAGACCGAGCGGAACAAAATTCTACGACGCAAGGAAGAGGAGAGGAAGCAAATCTGGGAGAAGAAACAGAAGCAGCGAGAGGCGCAGGCGGCACAAGCCAAAGCTTTGCTCAAGTCTGTGAGGGTAAAGGAGTTGGCTATCGCAAGAAAGCAAGCTGGCGGTTCAGATGCAGATGACAGCACGGACACTGAACAGCCAGAACTCAGACGCAGGAAGATTGGACCATCGAGAGCGAAAATTCCCGAGGCTCCTCTCGAAGTCGTTCTGGTGGATGAGCTCCAGGATTCATTAAGACGGCTGAAGCCAGAGGGCAATCTTCTCACCGATCGGTTCAGAACGATGCTTTTGAGAGGGAAAGTCGAGACGAGGGCGAAGAATTGGCAGTGGAAGAAGCCTGGAAAGAAGGTTACGGAGAAGTGGTCCTACAAGGATTGGAAACTACATAAGTAGGTGGTAGATGAGTCTACACTGTGAGATGGTGTCGGCTCTTTCCACTGCGCTAATATATATATCATGAGTTGATGAATTACACTGTCCTCTGCTCTTGTTGCGACCATCTCAGAGACTGTCACCACTACGGTCCACCATTGGTTAACGAATTGGTGGGGCAGACTCCAGCTCGTTTTCGAGCACTGTCACCCCTTGGCCACTGGTTCGATCGCATTACAGAATTTGTCCGTCCCTTCATCACTCTCGGCATGGATTCATACGCCTACGATCCTCTTGACTCGTCGAGGGAGATACGTCTGGCCACATTGATTTCAGTGGAGAATGTCATTCGCATCCGCCTCGAATCCTTTGATCTGACCAACGCACCGGAGTACGTCGCCCTGTCATATGTCTGGGGTAGCGCCGAAGAGACCATGGAGATCATCGTCAATGGCGCCGCTTTCAGCATTCGCCAGAACCTTTGCTATGGTATTCAAGCGCTTTGGAACTCTAGGAACGAGCGGAATCGGATTCGGGATCGACAGAACAGTCCGCCATCTCATGTCCTATTTTGGGCTGATGCGCTATGCATCGATCAGACCAACGTACCTGAACGCACGCAGCAAGTTAATATAATGTCGGACATCTATACTGCAGCCAAGACGGTCATCGTGTGGCTCGGACCATCGGATGATACTAGTGACTCTGCAATCGACTTCATTGCCAACCCAGAGGCAGTGTGGAACTGCGAAGACCGCGACCGTGACGGCTATATTGGACAGGCGATTCCCATGCACACCTCAATCAAGGAGGCTATTATCGCACTGCTTGAGCGTCCATATTGGAGAAGGATGTGGGTAGTACAGGAATTATGTCTAGCAAGAGACTCCATTGTCCTATGCGGGACACGGGTCTTGCCTTGGTATGCCTTGAGCTCGTTTGTGGACCTGCTTTGCCGAGCCAGCAACTCACGATTTACCACACCTGAGGCCAGGGACGCACGACAAGCACACGGATGTGATATCATCGCAGCAAAGGGCAATGACGCACGGAAACTTAGTCTTGAGCTTGTCATCCTAAGGTACGGATCTCAAGAATGTTCGGATGTAAGAGACAAGATCTTTGGCTGCCTCGGTCTGGTGGATTTCGAGGGCAGGCCACCTTTGAAAGCCGATTACTCTATTTCAATTCTGGAGCTGGCAGAGTCGGTGTCGGAACATCTTCGTTCGGTTACTGCTCATGGGCTATATGAGTCGGTGAATCGTATCGCTTGGAGGAATTTAGGGTTGCGGTATTCTGATCGGTCTGCGGAACATGCGCTCTCTCATGGTGTAGGAAGGTCTCTAGCTCGTCGCGAGCATGGGAAGAAGGTTCTGCGCTTCGCTGAATCTAATTTTTGCAGGGAGTTCGAGGTATGAAACATGGTATCGGCTACACAAACTGCTGCTCGGCACAACAAGGTACTGCTGTAGAGGAGGGAGGACTGATGTCGTAGAAATTCCAATATCGTGCTTCAAGCTGGGTAGTATTCCAAGAGACTATCCGATCAAATCAAAAAATTGAACTTGTTGGTATGTCTCTTCGGAATCACAGGAGGAGGCGACAAACTCGCATCGACATCCTGAACCCGCACACTGCTCGTTCTTGTCATACCTAGCTTACCAAGGCGCTTTTCATCCCGACATAGATGGGAGAAGCTGACCAGTTGTCTCGTATGTTTCGCGGGTGATGATGTACGCGTTCCGGGGACCCAGCTGCAAGTGTGGACAAACCTCGTGGGTTGTTCAGGAGAATTCTCGTTACCGTCTCTTGGTTTCACGCCTGGAGTTTTGGTTACCAAGCCCTTGTGGGTTGTTCAGGAGAATCCTCGTTACCGTCTCTTGGTTTTCACGCCTGGAGTTTTGGTTACCAAGCACCTTCGTGGACAGGGAGAG
The DNA here is from genome assembly GCA_003689335.1 of Venturia asperata. Taxonomy (NCBI): domain Eukaryota; kingdom Fungi; phylum Ascomycota; class Dothideomycetes; order Venturiales; family Venturiaceae; genus Venturia; species Venturia asperata. The sequence goes on from QWWL01000016.1 coordinate 202,708, forward strand.
TAAGACGAAGCCAGGGCAGTGCAGCAGTGCGCATCAACGACGGCCGTACGCCTCGAAGTAGCCTTCTTCTCAGCGCGGGTACAGTATCCTCAAATACATATAGGCGTTCAATGGAGTCGTAGTCGGGACTTCCATCCCCTCTTTCACAGGCAAATCAGGCGTTTGCGGATACATCCCAGCTCAGATCGCCCCCGCCGGCATTGTGGGACGGGTGGACGGCTTTCTGCTGGTCGCGAACTCTGCTCGGTTCGTTGGACAGCGCGGGCTGGAGATGGGATCGCTGTCAATGCGAAGCATTCGCGAGTATTCTAATACTGTGCAGTGACCTAGGTATGGCATCAAGCCATGTATTCATACCGTTTTCTGTTCTGCTCCCTTACTACCAAGCAGAAGTACAATCGCTTGTATCTCTTAGTAGAGAATTAGACATGTTTCGCGACTAGCTCAGGGGCATCCCTCAGCCTTACAGAAGCTCACCCGCCTAAAGAATCGCTTCCGCGCATGTCATCCCTTTGTTCCCTGCCATTGGTGGCCATCAGGTCACGTTTTGGAGGCATATGTCCCAAAATAGGAGCGAAAATCAAGTCTCCCCCTAAATTCCGCTCTGAGCTCCGACTCATTTCCACCCAGCCCAAGTCCGTCAGCGTTAACTCGTTTTCGTAGTCTCCATTAGTGGCTCTTGATCGCACAAGATGGGAATGGCGCAATGGATAAGGAAGTCTAGACGAACCCCTTGGTTGTGTCTACAAGAGTTACTTCTTCGCCCTCACTTGCTCTGCTTCTGATTCTTGTACTTCTCTGTCCTTCCCTTTGGCCCTTCGACGAAACGTATATCTCAATTCCCTTTGATAGCAGGCAGTTTCTGTGCTACCTGGTACCTCTGGGATTACGGCTCGCAGCTCCATTTCCTCCTACGATATGCGCTAGCTTTACGATCTTGTGCTCGCTTCATCAGTCAAAACGACGTACGCTCCTTACATATCGACTATTTGCCCCGTGTAGCTCCATCAGACACTCTACATTCTCCTTCATATCGATTTTGGCCTTTTGAACACTACTTCGCCATGGATCTTGAAAAGTTGCGATTTGACGAGCACTCCGGTCGGTCGCGGGCCACAGCTCTTGTCAAACAGCATAGGCCATTCGTTGCCTTCCTACTGTTTGCTGCATTTGTGCTTACTTGTATGCATCTGCCGTGGGGGACCGAAAACGCTGGATCTCCGGGAACTTCTGCGGCTGGGGGACCGGCCTTCGACCCATCATACAACAAGACCTTGGCGCCAGGAAACGGGACGATCCAATTGATACCGGAGAATAACAATGCTCAGAAACCCAAATTTGCCAAAATAGCTGTTGCGAGTGGATTTGAGGATATCCTATATGAGCGGGCGTTGGACACGCATTTCGCGCATGCGAAGAAACATGGATATCCCATGTATATGGCCCGAGAGAATGCGGCCGAGGGCATGTTCAACAAGATCGCGTACATTATGGATGTATTGTTGAACGAGTTGTTCAAACCAGCGGAGGATCGAGTAGAATGGCTTTTGTGAGATTTTTCTCCGAGATTGACGGGATATGGGACTGACTTCTCAAGCTACTTCGATGCCGACTCGATCATTATGAACCAGGAAGTTCCCCTCGAGATCTTCGAACCACCCTCGGACTTCAAGCACATAAATTGGATGGCCGGCAAGGATTACAACGGGCTCAATGCTGGCGTGTTTCTCCTCCGCGTCAACACCTGGTCCCTGAACCTCCTCACGCGTTGCATGACCTATAAAACCTACCATCCAGACGAAGAATACGTTTTCGAAGAGCAGACGATTCTAGCTCGCCTCACGGAGAACGACGAAGAGTTCAAGGGACAAAGCATATACGTTCCCAAGGCATGGTTCAACGCATACTTCTATTCCCTCCATGAGGTTAAGCCCGGGCTTCTCCTGTCCCACTTTCCACACCCAGACTACAAATGGCACATCTATGAGTGGCTCCGCGTCCTCGAGTCGGACAAGGATTCCGAATTCAAGCCCGTCTACAACATTCCTGTTCAAGAAACAACATACCCCGCGGAGATCAAGGGATTTTGGAACGCGAAGAGGAGGGCGGACAAGGCTATCAAGGGGTTCGAGAAGAACGTACATCGCGGTGCTGATCCAATTCAGTTTGGCATGCAGCACGATGAGACGAAGAAGCTTGCTGGACAGTTCCGGGACAAGCTTGATGAGTTGAAGAAGGCAGCGGTATCGAAGACGGACGATTTTGAGCAACTGGATAAATTGGTGCAAGAGACAGAAGAGGTGAGATTCATCCCTTTTGTAGTCCTTGTGTGATTGTCACTAATCAGGTTTACAGCTTGACGCCAAACTCATCCAAGAGCTTATGGCTTACTTCGAGACTCACGACAACCCGCCTCCGGTCGCAGGATTTTAGTTATCCCCTTTTCTTCCTCGCCAACACTTCTTTTCTTCTCATACCCCGCTCACATTCTTCCACAGTGGGCAGTTCTTTATTCTTCTTCTTCTTCTACACATTCGCCTTTTGACCTGACGAGAGCGGTCAGGTTTGCACGCAATGACACATGTTTGACCATATAAAGGGGCAGTCAGGACATTTACGATTCACAGACTACAGTCTGCTCACTTGATTTCATTTTTCATCACGCAGGATACACGGAGTTGTTGGGACCGAGAAAGATGAGTCACTCTCGCTCGATTACGTGGACGGCGTTTGGCGAGCTGCATGATTGTGATGGAGACGTGGCACTGGCATACTTACAATTACCCGTCAATAACTTTTAAAGTTCTTTTTATCCCACCTTGCCTGCTCTAGCCTGGAGAGGGGAAGCAAGGACAAAATGATGATCTTCGCCACCACGCGGCGCTCGCTTCGAGATTCTGTGAGTGATGGCGGAGTTCTCCGTCAGGTTCTCGATATATTAGAATTTTACAGCCTCGTATTTAGCCTTGCGCGCTGATCGACGTTGGTGATAGGTCCGTCACGCACGTCGAGATGGGTCGTCAGATCTACGCCGTAGAAGACCTCGAGATCGGAGCCATTCCCGTCGGATGCTCCAGCCGTGGAGAATATTCTTGCAACTGGAAATCTGAGATATGATACGACAGCGAGGACGAGACTTGATGCTATCGATAGGTTCGTCACATCCTCTTGTGGGGTTGTTGATGAATACGCCGCAGTTGCATTCTTCCATCTTGAGTCACCGTGATTCAGTCTTGGAAATGGAACGAGTCGCTCACACAAGTGCCGTCTCCATCAAAGGTCCAAAAAACTTGAAGGCATCAACAGAACTAATCCCAAACATCCATCGAAATCACATTCACCGATCAAAAGACCCATCCAGATCTGCAAACCAACCCCCGAATTATCCTATTCAATCCCCTCAATCTCCTGCGTACTTCTCCAACCCGCATACAACCACGCGATAAGGCTGTCTCATACCAACGCGCCAGGCTCATCTTCATGCTCCATCCCGATCCCTCGACCAGTCGCACGGAAAGAATTCGACAGGCTAGTCAGAGCTGGGCAGAACACACTCCCTTGCGTCGCATGTGCGACGTGGATTGGTGGCGTCGTTCCCGGGACCAATCGGAGGCCTCGCTTGCGTCTACCGATTGCCGCGGTCTCTTCTTACTGGCGAGCGAATTGTTGTGCGACCTTGCTTGGTGTATCGATTTGGGATTGCAGATGAAGATTCTGTGAGATTTGGGAAGGTGAGACGGGTTGGACTCTTGGAGGGGAAGGGGATAAGTAGATTGGGTGTCTCTTTGTGGCTGGTTTTGAGATTTTCGATTGGCCTTTTTTCATGAAAAGATCCTTTCTTGTTTGTTGGTCTTGTCGTTGTTGTTGCCGGACTGGCCTTTTTGTGTGGTTTCCTACCTCCTACGTGCAAGGTATCAGCCTGATATATTGATTGTTGTACCAGCAGGCCGAGGAGAAGAGTCTTACACGGGCAATCATCTTTATTTCTGAACCCGTCGTCGACGACGAAAGGCAGGGAGGAGATAATGGATCCGCTACCGCCTTCGACGGTCTTGCAGAATATCAGTCCGACGCGATTGAATATCATTACAGCTGGGTTCGTCCATCATTGCTAAAGCGGCGGCCCTTTTTGGGAATTCAATTTGATAATCGTTTATTCTTGTGTAGGTTATGGCTTTCGCTGTTTATCTCGTCCATTGAAGTCACGATTGTCAGCACGGCGTTGTTTAAGATTTCGGATGATCTGAATGCGTTGACGCAGAGTCATTGGGTTGTTGTTGCGTATTTGTTTACTTATAATGGTGAGATGAAATTTTTTTTTTTTTCTTTGACCATTCGTTGTGTTTCGACTCGATTTTCGATGATTTTTCCTTTGCTTTCTCTCTTGTTTGCTGGAGTGATGGTCGCATGTTCGGATCTTGGACGAGGGCATTCGCTGATAGTTGATAGCCTTCCTCCTCATCATGGCCAAGCTGTCTGATATCTTTGGACCCAAGATCCTGCTCGTTGGGTCGAACGCGATGTTTTTGGCTTTCTCGGTGGCGTGTGGAAGTGCGAAGACGATGAATCAATTGTGAGTATTCTAGCTTGATCCCCTCTCTACTCCACGCTCACTGTCCATCTCGAAAACTCTTTTGTTCTTTTTAGATCACACCTTTACCAACTGATATCCAAACATTCCCGTCGCGTGTATCATTGCTAACGATCGCCAGAATCATCTTCCGCGCCTTTCAGGGAATCGCCGGTTCCGCAATGTTCTCCCTCGTCTTCACGGTCATGGTCAAAATGGTCACGCTCGAGAAAGTAGGCCTCTACTCCGCCATCATCTCCTCCGTCTTCGCCTTGTCGAACCTGCTAGGACCGGTTCTAGGAGGTGTGATTACCGATCAGAGCTCTTGGAGGTGGATCTTTGGGATGAAGTGAGTTTGTCCACTCCCGCTTACGCACCAATGTTGTCCTTGATTTTCGGTTCGAATCGATAGACGAGGCTGACGGGAATGAATAGTGCACCCATCAATTTTGTCGCCATTCTTATCCTGGGAGCATCGATGCCGCCGTTCCCTTTGCCGTCCTTTAATCGTGATCTTCTGCGTCGTAGCGATCCCGTTGGATGTCTGCTCTCGATATCGTGGGCTATTCCCCTCGTCTTCGCGCTCCAAGAGGGAGGTGCATCGTTCTCGTGGACGAGCGGTGCCATCCTCGGCCCACTCATCGGGGGAGTTGCCGCTGCCACGATTTTCATAACGTGGGAATTCTGGCTCGGGAAACGGACATGTGATACGATTTTACCCATGCGGTTGTTTGGTGATCCCGTCGTGGTGCTGGTTTTCTTGTATGTGCCCTCTGAGCCCACACTCCTAATCGTACGCTACCTAGCGACCATCACTGACATACACCCAGATCCGTCCTCCTGATGGGCTTCTCCTTCTACCCAGCCATCCTCCTCCTCCCCCAACGTTTCCAAGCCGTCAACAACGCCTCCCCCTCCCGCGCCGGAATCCAACTCCTAACCCTCACCCTCACCTCCCCCGTCTTCTCCTTCCTAGCCGGCACCCTAATGCCCCACCGCAAACCCCCCGCCGAATACATAATCCTCACCGCCGCCTCCCTCATCACCATAGGCATCGGCCTCATGTCCTCCCTCCCCACATCCACGGTCACGCCCACAGCCATCTACGGCTACGAAGTCATCCTCGGCGCCGGCCTGGGCGCCGTCATGCCGGCTTCTTACTTCTTACTCAAGATACACGTCCCGGAGGCGGACATCGCCAGCGCCACGGGCGTGACTAACACCGCTAGGACAATGGGCGGTTGTATCTCCGTCAGTATCTGTACGGCGCTTCTGCACAATAGTATGGACACGGGGCTTTCCCATGTCTTGACCAAGGCGCAGCTCGTCGCTATTAAGGAGTCGCTTGCGAGTATGAGCCTTCTTTCCGTGGAGCAGAGGGCTGGTGTTATGGGTGTTTTTGGGGTGGCTTATAACCGGCAGTTTCGCGTTTTGGTCGCGTTTGCGCTTTGTAATGTGCTTGTGGCGGGGTTTTTGGTTTTGGCGGTTAGGAGGAAGGAGGGGAGGGGGGTGGTGAGGGAGCGGGAGGAGGGGAAGGGGGAGGTGCCGAGGTCTGAAGATATGGGGGGGAGAGTGATGGAGGAGGCTGGGAGGTGTGGGGATGCGAGTAGTCGGGTTGAGCTCGAGCTGCAAACTGAGAAAAGGGGTGGTGAGACCTAATGGAAATACCATACCCTTGGATTGAACGGATGGGAAAAAAAAGTTTAGCGTGGTGAGTTGAAAAGCAAGAACAATAGACGGAACCGGCTTGCTTGATGGATTGGTTCAGCGAGTCTTTTGAGTCCATCATTTGTACATAAAAGAAAACCTCCCATTCCACTTTCAAATAACCTCACAACATTACCTCGTCGCTTGTCACCACACCTACACTATCACATTCGACGAAGAACGAAAACACCTACACGAACCCGACGCGTGCACACTTCCGTCTCCCACAAAATACAGTAAACTCCATACAAATTCCTCATCGCGAGAACCCGCTATAATTAAAACTTGCCTCAATATATTCCCGCGCTATTCTTTTCCGACTCGTTATATGGGGTAAAAAGGGTAGACGATTCAACACTTTCATTTGCGTGTAGATTTGTTTTCGGCTGCGTGGATTGGATGGATAAGTCAAGAGGTCAGGGTGATGGACGTTAAAGTTTCGGTGGGGGTATTGGGGAGGTGTGCAGGGAAGAGGCCCTGGTGTTGATCTGGGTGATCTGTGTAGTATGATGATGTTTGATGCGCTGGCAAGTTCATTTCTGGATAGGTGTTGATTTCGTTTTAGGTTCTGTTGTTACGGGTACATAAGGTGCGTGAAGTAGAGGTCTCTTTAATGCTGTATGTTGCTATTCAACCATTTTCGACTCTTCCCAATGTATACCCATTGATCGACATTTTATGGAGGCGACGGAGTCACTGTGAGCAGCCTAGTTGCATGGAACTTCCCTCATATGATCGTGACTGTCCAGCTTCAACAAAGTTGCCCATGCCTTCCGTGAGAGCTGAGATCAAGAGTTTTCTAGCATTCTGCAGGGTTGTCATATGGATAGTGAAGGCCGCGAACCTGTACAGCCTATCAGAGTTAGCATGAATATGTATCCATCATATCTAGAGTCCGAGTGTCAACATACCCAAGACTCATGGGGACATCCAATACGATCCTGACCCGGGAGGAGCGGGCGGGCATCACAATCGTGCTCGGCCGAGCCCCGACACCAATCCCACGGTACGTCATTGTCATGTAGCATGCATGCCTCGCTGATGAAGCGAGCCCCATCAGCGACTCGAGTCCAATCCTTGAGTATCATTTCGAGCGGGTCCTAAATCTGTCAGTCTAATATCAACAGTGCGATAGACATCTACTTACACGATTGCATAGGAAGATTGCGGCATGGTATGAACAGGAGACCCTACCGCAAAAGTACATGGGCATATGGACGGGGCCTTTCTGGCGGCGCAGGTATTCGGCTCCCTGTCGGATATCACCTGTAGGAACCATGTACCAGCCGCGTACAAGGCCGTCACCACAATCGTAGCGCTTGTCCCAGTAGGAATCGGGATCATCGAGACCGCGCTCTTCGATTGGATTCTTGGCCAAGTGTTCATCGTACTCCTTGCGCCAGCCGGGGTAGGTTTCCTCCATTTGGGCCATGGCGTGTTCCACTGTGCCTTTGAAGGAGGCAGTGTCGTTTCCAATGCCGGGGTGAACGTCGAATGTCCAAGTGAATGTATGGATGTTCAAGCCGGGAAACATCTTTGCGTCAGCAGCTTCTTTGCTGGCGATGATGGCGGCGTGGTGAGCAGCCTGGGCAGCTTGGACATTGCGGCTGTCGACCGGTGTGCTGTTGACCTAGAAGAAAAGATGAGTTGGGGTAAAGGACTTCTCGAGGGAGCTTTACTTACCAGGCCGAAGAGAGTGACCATAGCGAAGGTCAGGAGGGTTTGAGCTCGCATGTTGAATTCTGAGAGCGGTTGATGGTTTTGTAAGATGGAGGAAATCTCAATCTTGGGTAATGGAGATAGAATGGAGACTTGACTCCCCGGAGAATTGCAAGAATAATTAGTGAGGGAAGTGTTGCCAGAACGCCAAGCTGCTGAAGTTATACTCTGTGCATCACATGATGGGTAACTCTCCTCTAACAAACAATACAACACCCTCAACTTCAGAGTCTCGTGTCTTCCCGATCTTGTCAAAGCTCACTCACTCACCTCCCTACGTCTGCCGGGTCAAGATGGAACACTGGAGCTCAATTATTCGAAGCATAGTCGTTTCCCGATCGAGAGCTGCATGTGTTAGCCGCTCGTTGGAAACCAGTCAAACAAAGAGAATTGCCCCTCCGTCGATATTGTTTTGGTACATTCAATGGAAATGAGATGATTCATGGAGGCACTGAACCGATGTTCAGGTAACTTGAAGTTATCTGTGATCAGTCGAATTCGAAACCTTCCTGGCAAGAACAAAGCAGGTCATCGTCAACAGATGATTTGGCACCTTTATCGATCGCCCTTGTCGTCGCGACGCGCCATCACCAAGGATTGAAGATGAAAGAAAGGTTTGGCGACTTCAGGGAAACTCACAATATCACGAACCATGTGTTCAGCCGCCAGGTGAGTCGATTGTTGGATGTGCAGGATACGAGAATGTTCTGACACAGTGTTGTAGTGCTTTTGTGTTCAAAGCAGGTAAGGAGGGAAGCAGTCCATCAGCACAGCAGCGTCGTACGTAGCAGAAGTTGAAGCCCAAGGGAGATAGTCGACTATCCTGATTGGTAAGTAGGTAACCGAAATCTGAGCATGTATTGCCAATTCCGCCGAACTGGTATTGCGAATTGGAGGCTCGTGATATGTCTCCAACAAATCCCAGGATGGAAGTGGATCGCTCATCTCGTCATGTCTTGACCATGGTGTTTGACTTAAGGAACAGGCTGACACTCTGTCCTCGAATTGGTCGTGTTTAGATCCCAAAGCTATCTCTTCACCTGCTGCTCAATGATGAATACTGGAAAATTGTGTACGTTACCGCGTTGCTCATAATTCATGCCTATCGTGAGACCACCTGTATAGTCTAGGTCGCGCAAGCCCTTTCGGTGTATCATTCATCATCTTGCATCATTTTCATCATCCTTCATCCCTTTTGCGTCTCCACTGTCCAGCTCAATCAAGGCTTGGTGCCAAAACAATCAAGCTGAACCTCAAATCACCACCACCAGCCTCAGCCTCGCGCTTCATGAACGATCTGACCCCCAACTCTAGTGCCTTCTCACTGAGCACATCCTCATCTTCTGCTAACGGACCACGATCAAGCGGGCCCTTCCGTCGTCCATCCATTTCCCATAGATGATTGTCCTCAGTCTTGACGAAGCAAACGAAGTGTAGATCCACCTTATCGTCGGCCGAGGGAGCAGAAGTATCTCCCGTAGAAGCAGCACTCTGGTGTGCGCTTTCCAGTGCCTCGGATTCATACAGTAAGTCTGCACGTGCATCTGGCTTAAGCGGTATGGCTCCTGCGATCAGTTTGGCCAGATCCGAGTCCTCTCCTACATAACCCCGTGTTAGCTCCGTCTACTCGTCCTAGTGCAGTCACACATGACATACGAATGAAACTCCTAGCGACACCATTGCTCACACCGTGTAACAGCCCAATCAAGCCACATGCATTCCCAATAGTCTGCTTGTACCATACAACCGGCTCTTCCGGTCCAGAGCCCTCGTAGTCTTCCTTTGGCCCATCCTCTTGCCGCCGGAACTTCTCGTACGTTTCGCTGACGGGAAAGATGAGGAGGAGTGCGTATGCGGGCCTTGGGACGAAAGCAAGCAGTTCAGGATCGTCTATGCTGAAGACGTCTTGAAAGCCGAGACTCGTGGAGAGACCGAGTTTATGGACGAGTGAGTTCATAACCTCCGGGTTGTTTTCTTGAATCACGTCAGCTTGTTCTTCCCAATTAAAGCAGTCGTTCGCGTGCGCCGGGAGGTGTAAGTGGTACCTAGAGGGACGAATCTTTTCCTTGATTGGGGCACATCTGGAGAGTCGCCCTGGCCTGCAGTTTTTGGCGGGTCTGCAGACGCCATATTGTGTGGTGGTGGTTGGGGAGTGAATCGTTTGAGAGGGCAAAATTCTGTCCCTCAATGTTTGCGCTTTTGATTTGACAAGGTAGGAGCAAGACAAACCGTATATAGCCGCAAGCGCTGGCCCGATTTAGGCGGTACCCGCTAATTAGGCGCCATTCCAGCGGAGGGCCGATTCTTTTCTCGTGGTACCTCCTAGACCACACCACGACATATCCTCCACAACATATGTCACATCTGCTCCGTTGAAGCTACATTTGTCTCAACTCGTTCTAATGCTCATAATTTCGCATCAATGCTTATGTTCGTACATCCAACGAGTCATTTGCCCCCAAGATTGACCAGGAAATAAGGCTACTCCTTTGATCCGAGTGAGCGTCAAACGAGCAGCTTAGAGACAACACCAACCAGCCTTGATAAAACCTCGTTCGTTCCAGTCTCTTCGGTTCACGAAAGTTAGCTTGTCGTATGACTGGAAACCAAGCAATTCAACTGTCATACATAGAACCCCTCAGCACGACTTGGGTTCCCTTTATCCATTTCCAAGTCGGTAGATCTCAGGTCGTCCAGCTTACACCGAGGATTCCTTTCAGATTTCTAAGATCCCGAACACAAACCTGATAAATCCTCTCAGTCCGCCTTCGGAACCAGGGAGAGAGTCGTCCATCAAAACCTCCAATAAACACTCACATATAAATACCCGCAGTCCACGACGGTGCGTCATGAGAGAAAAAAGCACGGATAGATGATACAATCGAGACGTACATCAATATCCCGTAGTAAAATGATAAAGAACCCGTGCCGCCAAAACCATTTCTGACGACTCGTATCAGGGTCAAAGCAAAGTTGACTCATCACAAGCTCTGAAGTCGAGCACTTCGCTCCCGTCGACCTTTTGAAGATTGGAGTTCAATTTCGTATCGGGATAATCCAGCACATGAAAAACAGAAGAGCTGTCAAGCATACGAGCAAAGGAAGAGATATCGACCAAGAAGACAAAAGAAGACGAAAAAAAGGGGAACGTACAGCAGCGAGGATTCGCTGGTAGTCACCCACCCAACTACTAATTTGCCGATATCAAGGTTATCCATGAAAGATTTCGAGATCTCTTGATTCTATGGCCGTACGTGGAAGGAAACATTGGTACTTGTGAAAATAGGTATACAGCTTATGGACCAAGGTATAATTTGGAACCCAAATATCAACCAATTCAGACAGTGGACAAGGTTTTCAGACAAGACTGAAGCGCACCTCGACTCAGCGACACGCTACCGATCCAGTTTGAACAAAACTTCTGCTCACAAAAGTCGAGCCGGAGAAACCCTACCTCGAATCAATCTTCCACGATATATCCACAAGGGTCGTATCTTCGACTACAGTTCGCTATCGTTGTTTAGAGCAATTGCTCCATGCGCGTCTCTAAAATCATGGTATACCACAATCATCAGCGCGAGTCTTCGAAAAAGCACCTTCTCATATCTCATTTACGCCATGACTTCACCTTTAGAAAACCGAAGTTCAGGTATTTGCAAAGATCCAAGAGTCTTCAGAACAACATCAAGCATCTTCTGTTATATCTCGCATCAGGGGGAGATCCGAGAGTGTATCAGTCTATTTCAAAAACCTGGAGAAAGATGACAATGCAACAGATTCCTCGAGAGAAGTGTGATAAGGAGAAAGAGTATGTAATTTGAAATTTGCGCGTCGACGATGCGATGGAGCCCTGGTGTAATGGCCGAATTCTGGTGATGCTTGATTTCGTGATGTCTCCGAGCGAATCGTTTGATTATAGTTGCAGATTTTGATACACTTAGTATCCAGGAAATAACAGACCAGCAAGATTCACAACTCTCCAAGTCGTAACCTTTCGTACGTGCCAAAATTCTCCAGACAGCGGTCTCAATTCTTCACATCCCGATCGAGAACTAAAAAAAACCCGTGACGATCGAAGGTCAAAGTGAATCACGGTCCTTGATCGAGCTCGTCACCGATTCGATCAAACGATCCTGAATAAGAGCGGTTCAGAGGCCCAACTATCGAGAAGTTCTTGACAAGCGGGATGTGGGGTCATCGTGCACTGTGCCTATTCCAACAAGTCATGCCACTTCAATCCAGCCAGGCTGTCGAACAAGCTGCCGTGTGATCATGCTCAGTAATTGATGCCCAAGTGACCTCGGACCACCACTACCCCCAACAACTCGATGCGGGGCACGAGACATGAACAGTGATGCCAATGTGATCGATGCAAATCTTGGAATTCTTTCCCGAAAGGAGAGATGCGCCCGAACAGACGACAGTGAGGAGCCGGGCGTCTGTCCAAAAGCGCACTTCCGTCGCAGAGGGTCGCCCACCGGAATCATCCCACTTTACAAGAGCCGAATAGGGTCAATACTTCTTCTGCAAAGTCGCGCGGAAAACAGCGGAGACTGCAACAGGGCGAGACGAGCGAAGAGCAAGGTTTGCCCTACGGACCTCGCCTATAACGATCGTGAATCTTTGCGCAGCAATGAAGTTAAAAAGACGACGATGAGATGGTCGTTTGATCATTGAGATAGAGACCTGTGGAGAAAAGAGCCTTTCCCAAATCATAAACATCGATGTCAATTCTGTATCAACCGCGTGAAGAGGGTGAGTCGGTAGACAGTCACAGACAAGCAAGAGCTGCAACAGGAGATCTGTGTCGATGAACGTGCCCCGATTTACATGATCTATCGGAGGATGCATGAACAGATCTTGCGCGACAAATTTAGGAGCTTGATGATGAGATCTAAAACGTGCTGGGCAATCACACGCTTGCGGGCAAGAAGTCAAGAATGTTATGAGCTGAACGGCACACGAATCCAAGCGACATGCGGGAGAAACGCGCAGTAGGAGAGGTAAAAAGACTGGCGATGAATACGGGCACGGTAATGAAACTCAGGCGAGAGCGAATGAACCACTGACTACACCGGACGTACCTCCGTTACATGTCTACCAATCAAAGAGGGAGTCCTTCACCCGTGCTTTGGTCCCACTCTTCTAGCTCGAACTAGTAATAAGAGTTGTCAACGTCGAGCATCTTTCGCGTTACACAGCTTCAGGTTTGTATGAAGGAAACACTGTGCAACCATTATCCTGACGAACGGGATCAATAACGTCGAGCTGCAGGGAGACGGCAACTGAAAGGAGAGGGATAAGTGTCGAGCTGGATGCCTGTCAATTGCAAGATCCACTCGCCGAGATCCATTGTTGTCGATGAGGTCCTTCATATCAAATCCATGGCTAGCAGTATTCAGGGCATTTGGGAGATTTTGGGAGTTCGAGATGAAAGATGCCGACACGCGGACGATTGGGCATGGCCGAGCGTCTATATCCGCATCGTGGGAATACGCGTTTGTCGCAACGCAACATGCACCGTGATCATGGTCCACATACTGATCATGAACACTGAGAAGCGCGTTCTCTTTGCCGATCTGTATGTTCTGTTTTCAGCCTGCACCTGTGCAGAGGTGGCTTGCATCCATTTGCCTGTGAATTATGAAGTCGAAGTGACTTTGGTGGTCTCATCTTGGCCTCTGCGATTGCAACGATCTGCGCCTTGCACTCGGAGATGCGCGGAGATCGTCCGCAAGATATTTGCAGAACTGAAGCATCCTGAATATAGAGTGAAGCGTTAGAGTATGCCGTTATCCGTCTTGCCGCGCGGTGGACACAGTCAAGGCGATTTCCAGCAGACTGGATGCACAACCAATTTTCGTTAGACGCTAACAGCCTCAATTTGATAGAAGCTTTCAGCGTACCACACTGAGTCTTCGGAGCCGATAAACCAGCGGTTCTACTCGGCAATGTAGTCGTGTTCGGTTCCGCCGATCATTGTGCAACCAGGTGTTGTGTGTATGGATGAGCTATTCTTGGCATTGACAAAGGCGATATGAGAATTCCCCAAGTCCTGGTTCACAGGCGAGATATTGCTAGGCACCTGGACAAGGATTTCCGGAGGCGATCTCCGCGGATCGGACGGCTTCGAGTCCATGATTATGCAGATTGGAAAGACGCTGTCGCCCAGTGCTTCCACGATGTATCTCGTCGCACTGGGACTGCCGTCTATATCGCTTTACTGATTGCGATGGAGGAAACTCAGGAATAGAACCAGAGTCCAAGCCCGCGGGCTACAGCTTGCTCCTCGGCTGCAGCAAACGCGAATAACGGTGAATATACAAGGCTGGACATACGGATCCTGGCAACGTGGAAGACCTGTCAACGGCTGTCAGTTCAACGACTGGAAGACGGGACGGTTGAGCCACGGACCAGCAAGATGAGAGTGTGTCGGGAAGTCTACGATCCTCAAGGAAGACGCTGAGTGGTAAAATCGGGTAAAATCGAGGGAAATTTGGGAGCCACCAACGGCCCGCGCTTGTCGGGAGAACGGCGCCGGGGCTAGGATTTCATCCTTCAGAGCCCCCCGAGTCGAGGCACTGCATTGGCAAGCGTGCTGAAGACCCGACTATCTGGAAGCGATCCAAAAACGATCTTCCGCCCAAAATAAGCCTAGCCGTATATCGCAGCCCTACTCTTCCTAAAGCGGGCACAACGGTTTGATCGAGCTAGAAGGTTGGGGCTGCTTGCGCATACAGAGAAAGACTGCTAGGAAAACTGGGCGTGATCGCAGGCTCTTCAAAGAAGTATGAGATGTCTATGTGGCAGAAGAAACGTTCGACATGCCGTAACCCAGATATTTTCCACGTGTCTGGTCAAATGTTGCCCAGCTAGGGGTGAAGAGTAAGGGAGAAAGCAGGGTCCGGAAAGACAAAGCAAGATCCGATTCTCCATTTACGGGGTGCGGGTTGGGAACAGCCACAGGCCACAGTGACTAGGAGAAGCGAGGCAAATGGAAAAAATGTAAGACGGCTGAGTAGATACGCGTGACATGTGGGCCATTTCTACACCTGCGTGCTGTCGGTGGCTTGCAGAAAACAGTCGAAGGCTCCACTGAGCGACATGATCGCCCGCATGAGGTTGTTGGTCACGGGACAGCCGTAAAGATCAAGATGTCCACAGTTGGAGAGAATCGTGCCTCATGCATTCGAGGCAGAAGCAGGAAGCCGAAGGTGGATGAGCTTGACTCTCTGAGAAACGACCCCTGACGTTGGTGAGATGGCGTCGTGCTAGTGTATGTCACGTCAGCAATCCATGGAGTGCCGAAAGTCGGTGTCAAATCTCAGCGCCACCAGGGTAACAGGGTCCGCGGTCCGTACGATCGCGGTTCGATGCGGGTGGGGGAAGGGGAGAGGAAGAGGGGAGGAAGAGGAAGAGAATTACAAATGGAGGAAAGCCGCGCGCAGTCTGCCAAGCCGCTAAATCAGCGGGCACGTGCAGCAAGGCAGGTCGCTGATTAATTATCCTTCATCTGGATTAATCGGGCGCTAATTCAGAGGGATTCGGACGTATCTCAGGGCCCGGTTGGCTCAGCTAGGCTGAATGGGGTGCAATTGTGTGGGATATTTGCGACCAACAACAGCAAATTAGCCCTGGGGGCGCTTACGGATACAGTGACAGTGACAGTGACAGCCTGGCAGGGAGAATCCGTTAGGTGGTCGACAAACCGATCTTGCATCGTACGAAGAACTGCGTGTTCCAGATTGAGCTCAATCGCTGCAGCTTCTATAGGATGAGCGTCGACGAAACCCTCCTCTTCTGTCCCAGCCGTCTCTCCATCCTGTCCTGTCCTGTACGCCGAAGCCTATGGACGACCAACTTTCCCTTTTTTTTCTATTTGCTTTCATTGGCCGTTGATGACATGGGATTACCTAGCCTAGGCCAGAATGAAACCCTCCTCTGTTTGGACCCAATCCTTTGGACGAAATCACACATGGGTTGTGAATGACATGAAATGATAGGTGGGAACAACCACACACTCATGCCCCATCTACAATCAGTCTCAGTCCCGTGGTGTGACTCGAGGCGATCAATCCCATCCTCTTGTCGTCCAACCGCATCTAGCTATGTCGCTGCAGCGCAAACAGTCACCGATGCCTGACGGATACAGAAGATTCTGTGGAAACGCAAAATAAAACTTGATAATTTTTTAAATGACAAAGTACCGCCCAGGCTAATTCCAAAAGTCCTCCCGATATTCCATCCCGTGTCCATGTCCCTCCTTATTCACAATTTTAAGCGTGGCAAATTCTGCGTATGTATGGTAATAAGTCTTCATAAACGAGCTCGGCCAAGTTTCCTAGACGACGAGTCCACGATTTTGACCACATTCGGTGCCGGACATTTCGTCCGTACGTGCCTATAGTAAGCAATTAGTTGTCTGGCGAATTTCATTGTTTTCGTTGTGAGAGAAAATACCTTTGAAGGATGTCTCTTCTATTTGTAGTCTTTCCGCAACCGGGGCATCGGTGGACGACAATCTTGTAGATGTGCTGGCGTTCCTTTGCGTATTCGGCATGTCTCTAGAGTCGACATGTCAGCAATGTTTCTAGACTTGGAGAATAAAGGAACGTACCGAGACAATGTGCCGGTCAAGGTCGTGTTTTCGATTGAATCCCCTAAGTCCAAAGTTACAGCCTGGCAGGGGACATTTCTCCAGTCTCGGTCGGTTCTGATGGGTCTCCGCGTGCTTTTTCGCATTGTGCTTGCGATCGAAGTCTTTAAGACACCCAGCAACACGACACTTGAAAGGCCGGGCACTCTTGTCTTTCTTGTGGCGTCTCCGAATTTGGGTGGGATTGCTCATGATACTGAGGACACCTGTACTGGACTCGCTGGACGAGCTTAGCTTGCGGTATTTCCCCTCTTGAACTGAGGGAATTCTCGCAGTCGTTGAGGACGGAGAATAGGGTTCCGGTTGCGACGCAGGGTGGGACTGTAGTGGAGGGGGCGGGTACGCGATTGTGTCTAGCCATAGGGTTTGGGGACCTCGGGGAAAAGGTGGACTTGGAACACTTCCACAGTGAGAAGAAGAGCCAGGTCCGTTCTGGAACGAGACAGGTGTCTTCTCGTGGTACAGCTCCATCATACTTGGACTCTGAGGACTCATCACACCCAAACTATCCAAGTAGAGATGCAAATCTTGACCAGGATAATCAAGCATGTGGGGGTACGCCAGCGGTTGAAATTGCCCAGTATTGGTTGAGAAATTGGGGTAGTCAACTGGACCTTGGTCGTCTGTGAGGTTTTGAACCATTGGAGATACACAGCTTTGTCCTTGACTGCTCCAGCCAAAACTTTGGGAACTTAGAAGCGTATCTGACACATAGAAGACAGACGATTCAGGCTGGCTACCATAGCCGCACTGGGAACCCTGTTCACTGGACATGTTGTTACCATATTCGTCGTTGAAAGCGTAATCTGGAGATTGTGGTGGAATTCCTTCTGGAAAATGATATGGTTGGGCGTAGACGGGCGTCGGTGGGACAGAAGCCATGCCAGCCCGGAGGAATTGGTGAAACATGGGTGGAAGCGTGGTTTCAAGGGAAGCAGAGAGGAGTGAAACGATGAGAGGAGGATGGAATGAGGTCTGATTGTGCCGTTCCGACGTTGTTTAAAGGTACCCCCACAGCCTTGCAGCCAACAGTAGTGAGTGGTCTTCTTCGTTGTTGGAGGTTGACTTCGTTGGACTTGGAGACACCGTCGAAGAGATGGATTCTGTACGACCAAGGGTGAGTGGCCTGCGCGAAGATATAACAAAGTTCTGCTTGGAGAAGTCGAAATGAAGGACAAGACAGAGTTGTTGGGGCCAACGCAAGGAGTAGAATCCCTGCCTGACTTTTTGAGGAAGCGGCACATTTACCAACGTAGAAGTCCGGATGTCCATGATGAGGATAATACAGTGTATCTAGCCTGATTTCCGTGCCCCACTCTATCCCCAAGGCTGGGATCCGTTGGAATCAGATGTACTAGTAATGTGTTGCACAAGGCTCATCAGCCGCGAGCGGGTGTGCAAGTGTGCAAGCCCACTTTTGCTCGCAGCAAGAACTTGACGCATTGACAATTCAAATCCCGCCCCCGTCTGATACGAGGGGGCCGAGCCGGGATAGTCGGTACCGTGCACACTCAGAACGTTTTCTTCACTTTGCGAACCCCCTGCAGTCTACACAGAAATCCTTTGAATAGTTTAATATCATTTGCCCATAACTGAAGGAAGGCCATGCGACAAGTGTGGGGAAGACTCTGACTCGTGAGACTTGACTTGCCCAAGACTTATATGGGGCTTTCCGGGGCGTCTGGGCTCTCCTGTTGTCCAGCCACCATGGCTGTGAGCTCTTCAACCTGGGAACTGAGCTTGAGAATCAATACTTCCAATGGCTCATTTGAGTTTCTTGTCGGGGTTCGTGGATTAACCGATTTTGCTGATCGACCGGCGCGTGTAGCACGGGGCACTGAGGCTTGAGAAGCCGCCAACGCGCGCGGGGTGAGATGAGACTGCGATCTCAAATAAGAAGCTCGTTTCAAGGATGCAGAGGACGCAGGACCCCCAAGGGAAGACACGCCAGAGCCACGAGGGCGGTCATGTTCATACAGTTGCTCTTGTATACCCTCATACACCCAGATTGCCGCGACGAATGGCGAATGCGTGATCTTGAGTAAGACTATTCGGGTCCTTCTCAATTTCTCAGTAGGAATGCACAGCCGTAGTGGTCGCAGTAGTAGAGCCAGCAAATTCTGTAGGAAACAAGTTAGACTTGACCGATTACGTTGAGAGTCGAAACTTTATTCGATCTGAATCCGCCGTCGATCAGAAGCAGCTTCATCGCAAGGCAAATCAACGCTGAAGATCGCAACGCGTGCCAGGAACCATGATTCCGTGTCGCGCAACGGGGCACAATTATCCCTGTTCCAGATGATTGTTGTGCCGGGACGTTGCAAGATTTCGCACCGTAGAGGCTGCAGGGAGCAGCGCAAGTGGGTGATGTGTCGGGCGCTTAACTTTTGACAGCGCCACAGACCCTGTATCTGGAATTGGAACTTACAAGCGGTGGTAGGAAATAAGTTAAGCGATTCGAAGTGGATGCCTCCAAGACGTATACTGAATATCTAATCAGGGATTAACGCGTTGCACTAGAGAGGATTAGAGCCACAAATTACATGAACAGAAATTCGGTTCGGGCGTTGTCGAGAATCTGCGGACATGGTCAGAGCAGGCACAAATTAGAGGATCGTAGTCAATCCGTTTGTGTGGGGACATAGATTGGGAAGGAAAATGTGCCATTTACCCTTGTCAAGGAGTTTGAAAGCAACGATATCAAGGATGTGATCAGAAGAATGTTCGTTAGGCAGACAAAGATCAGCTGCATGATCATGTTAGCAGGCATTTCGCTCTCTACACAACTCGATATTATCACCACTTGCCATCAATGGTGGGCCGAGAACTGGACTTCTGCGATGGAAATTAGTGAGTGTGAGGGCCGCAAATCGTGGAGGACTTACATGTCCTGCGCAACGTCCTGCAATCCACATTGTTAGCACAGACAGTCAGGGCGGTCCAAGAACCCTGCGACTCACAAATCCAAGATAGGATGACCTGTTGACTGTATTAGTCTACTTTGCTTGAAGCGGTTAGGACGCGTACCCGAAGAAGACCTTGACCAGGATCCATGACATCTCTCGAAGAGTGAAATTATCCCGGGCCAACAGTGTAAATGTGGTCAGAAATCCTGCAAAGAACATCAGAAGCGGAAAGCGAGCCGTAGTAAATGGGGTGATGATGACGCACCAAGGTAAAGTATTGCGACTAGGCTCAAGAACTTGATGAAGTCCTTTGTCTAAGCAGTATCAGTGGCTGCCCATAGATCGGCGGGCTTGCGTTGCACACACCATTTCTCGTAGGCAAGGGATCTGAAAGAGTTAGTTTTGAGCCGGGTGTGGACAGAGTTGCTGCTCACCAAAGTTCCAAAGTACGGGTTCAAGCTCAACAAAGAGCAGATTCTGAGCATACATTAGCCTTTGAAGGAGTCATCTAAACAGTTCTTTCAGACAAACCTAGGAACAAGAAAGAGAGCTTCCAGGGCCAGGATATCAAATGCAATCCCAATAATGTCGTCCGAGCCTTTAGCTAGACCCACCATTCCTGCAAACTCGATTAGTGCTTCTGATATGGATCTGGCACCAAGATGATTTGCTGGCCGACTTACTCGTGACGAAAAAGACCACGCCTGTCAGCACGATGCCAATATCCCAGACAGACCAGAAATCGGTGCTATAAAATGCTTGTCCGGCATCAATATATTCACCAACTAACTAGTCAGTATGCAAAGCTTAAGACGAAGATCAGGTTGTGCACATACATTCGTCATATGCAAAGCTCAGGATCCAAATGTAAAGCAGGACCTCGGCCGTTGTGATGGAGTGGAAGCTGTGCAGACGATCTGATTCCGTCGACTGGAAAGAATTGTTAGTCGACAGCGGAGGAACTCCAGGTCGACGTGGTCGGTTATTCCCGTTTCTTTGAATCGGCACGAGTACCGCGTAGTACAAGC
Source organism: Venturia asperata (assembly GCA_003689335.1). Lineage (NCBI taxonomy): Eukaryota > Fungi > Ascomycota > Dothideomycetes > Venturiales > Venturiaceae > Venturia > Venturia asperata. The sequence goes on from QWWL01000016.1 coordinate 223,294, forward strand.
CGAGGAAAGAAAGGAAGAATATTGCTTCAAAAACCTTATTGTATAACGGCACCCTTAGTCGGCTGAAAGGATCCGCTTTCCTAAGTTATGTGAGTAGATTTCAAAAGCATACGGGATAGTACCACCTCGAAAGACTTTGCAGGCTGACGCATATATAGAGATTACCATAGATGAGGCCCAGTGGCAGTCCTGTACTTTGTCTTCCGACTCCAATGCTCTGAGTTTTGGGTCATGTCATGCAGAAATATGTCAAAAACAGGATTGGAAGCTCACTTTTTGTTGTAGACCTTTGCATCCTTGACCGAGTCCACGCTCAACGTCTCCCAAAAGATAATATCGCCTCTCCATATACTCTCAATAATCCGTTGGACCACCCGCTGGCTGAGGAATTTCTTAGCATCCGATACTGCTGCTATTTCTAGTGCATTCAGATTCTGGAATGATGAGGCAAAATCGTCATTTTCCTCTTCAGCTTTCGCACCTCTCGCGTCATTGATCGCATTCACCGGGGTATCCTCGAGACCTGGTCCTTGGGGAAACGAATCGAGAAGTGCCGATCGTTCCGTGGCAGACTCCTGAGTGACTTGCCCATTACGGCCCTGATATAAAGCCTCCACGTCATCATTCGACGGCGCAGAGAAAGCCGCCGGTGGTAACTCGAACAGCAGAAAGTCGATAGCTTCCCTACCGGAAAGATGAGTAACAAATCTCCATGCTACGTACTCACAGGCATAGCCACGGGTCAGGTTTAGTCCACGGTCATCGTCGGGATCCAGCGCGGCAAAGTGACTCTTTAAAGCTCTGTTAAGGAGATTAGTGTCTTAATATCATCTTGAGCGCCAGGAATACTGACAATAGAGCATGAACAATGGTTTGATTGTGTACACTATCAGAAATGTAGTTGATCAGAGGCCAAAGGGGCTTTCCGTGCGTAGCCATTCGAAAGTCTTCGAAAGTGTGAGGATGGTTGATGACATCGACAAAATACCTTCAGATTTGAGTCAGAGCCTTCGCCGTCCGAGCTTGATGGTAGGCATACAATGCTAGTTTGTGCAGTAGGTTTGGAAAGGAATCGTGATCTCCAATGTGAGGTACTTCTGGCGGAGTATCTTCGCCCCATGCCATCGGTGTCATCGCTTCTGGACGTTCATTGGCCATGGTTGGTACTCTCGTGATGAATGCGAGAGCAATTGATGGTGTTACGATGCAAGTGAAGCTTGACTTTGTAATAAAACTCTTGACGACGTCGGAAATTTGGCGGCTAATGCTAACCTGTAGCGCCTAGAAGCGCGCCGCAATCGTGCACCGCGAGTAGCTGCAGCTCTTCTGCATGATTTTCTTCACATCCTGGCTCGAGCCGAGATATTTCGGACCGAATGGCGCGCGGGCAGCGCTTCCTTTGCGTCAAGTTGACGATGTCCGGGTCACTTAAACATCAAGATATGGCACTCTCTGCAAGTCAAAGCACCAGAGTTCGAACTTTCCAAGTCTTTTGAAACGAGTACATCTTGGCCAGTGGAGTTGAGGTCAATGTCAACTTGGGCTATGAAAGACAGTTCGCGTGTTATCACCAGCGACCAAAGCCTGGAAGCTGACAGGTGCTTGGTAACTGTCCTTGGAGAGCCATTATAGCAGAGGTGTTCCACTCTACACCTCTCGTCTGATATGATATGTTCAGGGCTCATTTCTATCTCTACAAGTCCCGGGAGCCCTCAAAACAAACAACACAAATTGGTCGTGTCGGTGTTTTCCCCTCTCCTCCCAGCCTCAGAACTCCAAACCTCGAATATCTGCTGAGCCTACTTTCGCAGTTATGTATACCTGCCTCCGTATCTCTAATTAGACAACTTTACACACCAGTGCCAATAGCGGAACCACATGTTCAATCCACATCCCCCCTCTCCAAAAAGCTAGGGTCTCTTTCTATCTTCCCCTCAAACTTCTTCCACCACTCTTGGAAGCTCTTCAAAGGCACAGTCTCTCTTCCAGTTGGCCCACCAGAACTAAAGCTTGCGAGAAAATTGAACGCATTCGCGATGATCCGTTGTGCAAGGATCTTGGTCGGCACAGGCGGTGCAGGCACAGCTGGCGAGCGTCGCACCAATTCCAGACCCGTTGATGGCGTCACTTGTGAGGCTTTGAGGTTGGCAAGTGCTGAAGCAACTTGTGCTGCTGGCTCCAGCGATATGCCGATTATGATGTTCTCCGCCGACGCGCCTGCTGCCGTGGGTGTCCCTTCGTCCACCATAGCATCTTCGTCTACGGCTCCGATGCCATTTACCGAGCTGCCTGCAGGTGTGTTCCGTATCTTGAATATCGCGCTCTGCTTGTCGTTTGCCAATGCGCCAAGAAGCTTGAACTCGGTCGATGGAGGGATTTGGCAGTAGACTGCGGCGGCAGCAGCATCAGGTAGCACGGTTCCGGGTAGCGCGAAGATAACGAGATGATTGAACGGTGGGGAGACGGGTATCGTGAAGGATAATTGGGTGTCCGAGACTTGATCGAAGGTCATGAAGACGGGGCGGCCCGAGACGACGACGGCGAACATGGTGGTGATGGAAACGGGGTTTTACTGTTGAAGCGGTCAGCAAGAGTGTTAGGTTATCGCTTCTTGCAATCGACCGAAGCACGATGCCCAATCGTTGGTTGTATGAAGTTCGTTCATCATGTATTGAGTGTTTGGTGTGGAGAAGATTGTAGAATGAACTGGCAACTGCCCTCGAATTTCTTGCGCTGACGGCAGAACACCAAACACCCAATATCATCAAAATACCATCGTCGGCTTGATGTCGAGCCCAGGAAGACATCCAGCGACAAGAGCTTCTGGCTAGCTGGCACAATGAACGACCTACGCAGATTTCGGGAGACCATGTCTAAGAAGGAGAGGGTTTTAAAGCCGTCAGATGGCTATTGTGAAATGTCAGTAACTCTAGACGCCAAGATGTACAACGAGGCTCAGAAACGACATGGTAGCCGGACGGAGCTCAGACTGGGTCGACGACATCGATGAGCGGTACAAATTGCATGGTCTTGATAATCGACTGGGCTCGCCGAGTACACCAGTCGACTTGCCTCACACTCGCAGGAAACGGGTCGGGAACAGAAGAAAGGCGTCTATCATCGGGCACAACGCATCCACGTATTCCTTACCAACGTCCACCGCTCTCCTGATTTCTATGACAACTAGTGGTGGTTGAAAAGATGGGCAATCCAGGAGATTCTAGCAGCTGTGAAGTTGCTGGTCCACCATACAGAGAAAAAGCCAGGAATTTTGCAAGTGGTCACGGCATCATGGCAATCTCTATCCCAAGAATATGAGGAGGGAACATCTTTTACAACAGGAGTCGAGGAAGAAGCTTCAAGAAGCTATAATTGACCTCCATGAGCTCCGCCAGTCACAAGTGCAATCTTCTGGCATGTTTACCCCTTTGGTCATACTCAACGCAACTGAACAACTTGATGATCGGGACCGTCTGCTTGCTCTTTTTGACGTTGCCAACGATATTCCAAGCCCGGGTTTTTGCAAAGAGCTAGGTCCAATGAATTGAGAGCATCTGGTAGCCATTCTGGGACGAATGCGGTACAGGTAGATTATGCTCGGACAAGTCGTGATGCCTACGCGGTCTTTGCATCCGAGTCGTTGCGAGCCGTCTTTTCTATCGACATCTTGCAGTGTGCAGGAGCAGTTAAGCATGTCAGATCGTGTTCAAATGGTACTGGCAAGCAGAAGAAAGAACTCGAACACAAGCCCGACATTCTCTTCGTGAGTACCTGATTGGCGGCTATCTTCCCTGCATGAGATTTTCGAAGAGTCTCATTTTTCAAAGCATCGAATGAACACTGCAAGATTTATGCTTTGACCGTTCTGGAAAAAAGAGAATTTGTCGGCGCGTGAATAGAGAGTCACCACTACCCAGAGCCTCGCGTAAACCTCGGAGCTCGGCAAGATTGGATTTGCGGCAAAAGACGTTCGAGTGGGCGATATTGTCGTCGTCGTTGTCGAGCTTATATAACTTTCATCCTCAGACAAGTACCATTAACCCCCATTGTAGAGTTGCTACATGATCTGTTGCCACCTGTTGCGCCAGTAGGTTTTGGGTTGTGTAAATGGATGACAAGACCTCTACTTCAGTCAGAGTACCAACTTATCATTGCTCCAGACGTTTGTAACAACAGGGCCCAGGAGCACGAGTACTAAGATGAGAGATCTCGGCTAACCTTTGCACACAATGATCGTCACCAGGTTCAGCAGTCGAACTCCTCTTATTAGCCCTCAGTAATTCCCCTTGCCCTAGTATAGTTCCCCCACATCCGATCTCCTCATTTTTCTTCGAACGCATTCCCGGGTAGGTGGGCCAACACCAATCAATGCGATGCACCAACAGGGGGAGGGGCAAACGCGACTTCACGACTTGTCGTAAATTATCCTTGCGTTCCTCTCTTTCCCTTCTTTTCCTCAGGCTTCGTTCCCTTCTTGTCGTCGTTTTCCATCACACTCGTTTGTTTTGTCCTACAAAGGTTCAAAATGTACCTGTTCAACTCGTTTTTTGCAATCACATGTGCCAGACTAGCAACAGCCCAATTGACTTCAGCATCTCTTCAGACTTTTCCAAACAGCTTACCTCTCGAGTTTCCTTTCAACCCAATAATACCAGCCTACTGGACAAACTATCCTCACCACCTCCGAACACCATTTGCCGTAGGTTCTCCCCCTTCCAGGCATCCATCATTACTAAAGTCTCTAAAAGCTCTCACCCGATGGCAAGACAGCCTACCTTGCCTACCTCGACAGCTCCAAACAGGGAATCCACATCCAATCCCTCTCCCCAAGCACCTTCACCCCACTTGGCAAGACCATTACCGTCCCGACCGGCGTCGAAGCCGGCGGTCTAGTAGCACAAGACGACGGCTTTGCCCTATTGACTCGAGAGAAATTTACAGGCGCTGGGGGACCTAGCGATGGGACACCGGTGGCTGTGTTGTATCGGTACATTAACGGGAAACTGGGTTGGAAGACCTGGCTCGGGGGCCCGGATGTACATCCGAAAGAGGGTTTGGGAAGTTCTCCCGATCTAACGGGGGATCTGGTATACTCAGAAAAAGCAGGTTTGTATGGGGCGATGTTTGTTGTCAGAAGTACGACTTTCTTCCTTCTGATCTTGAGTGCAAGAGGTGCTAATGCTGGCTAGGTTATGGTGGGTGGAATAAAGGTAGGCTGATAATGTCAATACCGCAGTCTGCGAGTTCTGATTCGTGGAGGCAGGCCATTCTGGGGATAACATTCTTTATGTCAGTAAAGAAGGGAAATTGACAAAGGTTCAGGGAACGAGTTCTTGGGGGTGTAGTCATAATGAAGGCATTGCCTTTGAAGAGGCGGACGCACCGCCTTTTGCTAGTATTTGTGCTGAGGATCACACGGGTATCTGGCTCAATACCAAAACGGGGACAATGAGTGGGACCAAGATTTCGAATGAGGTGAGTAGTGATACGTCTCTGCAGAACTTTTGTGGTATACTGATCTTGTCAGCATGTCATCAACGCTGGCACGAACTCTGCTAGTACGTCTGTTTCTCGGTGACTGCATCGCCGAGATCATCTACTGACATACAACAGTGGGCGGAACATCAGGCTCTTACAGCGTCCTTTCCCGCTTTCCAGGGACCGAGTCTTACATCTTCGCTTGGACATCACGCGGTGCCATAGATTTGACCAGAAACGCATTCATGCCCACAGAGGTCTCGGCCAAGAATCGAACAGCCAATCGCAACATCGCATTGGCTATCCTAAAGGATAAGTACACTCTCGCAGGCCCCGCGGCAAGCTCCAAACCCGGCACAAGGGACGGCGATTCCAACGTAAACTGGGTAACTACCGGCACCAAAATAGACAGAAGTTCTCCCCACGTCGCCGCCTTTGACGCCACGACCGCCGTCATAACGTGGGAAGAGATTGCCAATCCGACCTGCGTGTACGATGCTATGGACTGCATGGGTGCGTTCACAGGCACGAATTTCCAGCACGTGAGTAAAGACGGGAAGAAGTTGGGTTCCCCATTTGTGACGTTGAATGTTACCGTTGCGGGAGACATGGTGAATATGGGGGATGGGAGGATTTGCTGGCCGTATCCTGATATGGTTTGGAAGCTTGAAGGAGCGGCTAAGAATGCAGGTGGGTGGGTCACGATTGATCCGAAGGCGGCGAGTAAACCCAAGCCGAATGTTGCGAAGATGAGCTTTGCGTGTTTGAAGAATCCGAAGGGTGGAAAAGAGAGTAGAGAGAGGAAATTATAACTGAACTTTGACGAGAATGCACTCAGGTAGGGATCTGGAGAGAGAGGCCTTATCTGTTAGCCTCAGACGTCTAGACTTCAGAAAGAGACGGGTCTGGACTTGGATTGATTTAGCTGTCCGAAGTTCTAGACATGGTAAGTATGGTCCCCTGAGATACCAGAAACAGCTTAGCAATCTTTTCCGATCTATCTGGCATCTACGACAACTTCATCCCACGTTCCTTATCCGAGCGAGCGAGGCACCTACTGGCCACCACTTCTTCCTAGCGCGAACCCATCCTGCGAGGTGATTCTGTCCTCTCAAGTTCTAGCAAAAGGCTCTTATACGGGTCTGGTTTGTTGAGCTCGACAATGCCCAAAACTTCGACAGGTACGGGTCTGCTCTGCCGTTTTCTCAAAAGAACTATACAAATCCCACCATCGGATCTCGAGGAAGTACAAGCCCAGGCTGACTTAGCAAAGAGGATATCTGTGGCACCTAGTCTCTTCCTGACTATTCTTTATAGAGGACGGAATCATCTCGTGACTTTCAGAATTATTACGATTGATCTCGTGGGCCGATCACTACAATATTGATCCGAGATGGCAGCAGCGACGATTCGCTTCATCTTCAGTGAGTTTTCAGGCTGTTTCAGGTCTCCCAAGCTCCAATTGTCTCTCAAAGATTATCGTTGCTGGAATTACAGTAATAGAGTTCTCAGTATTCGCAACTGCCCTCGCACGATCGTGCTTTCTCTACCACGACTCCAACTTGCAGGATCGGATCACGCAAGACAAGGCATCATTCCCAGTTCCAGCTGCCCATCACCTCCATCTTCTGCACTTGTGTACCCTTTCGCCGAAACCGTTCGATGATGACCCTATTCAGTCACCATTTTTCGACCTAATCTTACTACAACCTAGTCACCCTATGGCCGCCACCTATGCCGCCACTCTTCCCTCCATCCCTCGCTCTTCGTCCTCGTATCCCTCCAGCCATTCCTCAGGGGGTGAGAGACTGCTCCAGATTGTCACTATCACTGCCTCCTCGATCACTATCCTCGTGACACTGGTCACAGTCTACATGTTTCACCGAATGCTAAAACGGTTCCGTCACAAGTAAGTTGGAACAGCATTCGCAAGCAGCTTGTGCAATGGCTGACCGTGTTTAGTCTCATCATGCTGAGCATACTGGGCTGCTTCGTTCGGGATGTTTGGTACTTCATTGCCAGCGCTTACGACCTTGCCAATGGCGACAAAGTAGATAACGGGTCAATCTTCTGTCAAGCTTCCGGTTTCTTCATCAGACTTGGAAACGGGATCACGGGTTTGTGACAGTCCACTCTCAAGCTCGCAAGAGGTCGTTCGCTGACAATGGCAAGACTTCGCGACAATGTTTATTGCCATACATGTCGCACTGCAGGTATTTCGACCAGCCGTTACGAATCTCGATGCTGATGACGGAATCTACGCCTACCGATTGTATGCCTATCTAGCCACCTTGCTCGTTCCGACAATCTTATCCTCGCTGCCTTTCATCAATAAAGATGGGTACATCTCTCAAGGCGTGTTTTGCTCACTTCCAAGGTCGTCGCTATGGTCCCGGGTGGTGCTTATCTGGCTCCCGCGATTTATCATCGCCATGCTTGTCATTGGGCTGGCTATTGGGGTGTATGCACATGTCGCGAGGCAGCTTGGAGAATTCTCTACGTCGCAACGATCCTCGGGGGTTTTAGTTAAGGGCGGCAGTGTCGTGGGCGGGAAACCTCTAGCAGTGCTTCCGAAGACTGTACTTCCGTTTCCCAAGCGAAAACAGGACCCCCAGAACCATCTGGCTGGCATCGACGAAGAGGAAGAGAGGCGGAAATCATCTGCGATGTCCATGGCGATGCACGCATATTCTGTTCCTGTCAAGCCGCCTCCTCCAATACTCCACATCCCTCAGTATAATCAAGGCCCGACAGAGCGTGCGCCAATCACACCAGGTCTCGTGAGCCCAGGAGCGGTGTCTCAGGGCCCTGACATCTTCAAGAATCCCGACTATTTCTCCATCAAACCATTGGCCCCTATCCTTAAGGTACCACAGTACAGCCAAGGGTCTGCGCTCACGCCGATCACGCCAGGCCTGGTGAGTCCTGGTTCCACACCTTATAGGAGAAGTCCCGTCGTGATTAAAGGTTTTGCACAAGCAGACTATTTCGACATCCAGCCTCCCACAAATCGACAGGATGTAGCTGAGAGCGAAGCAGGAGCTCCAGTCGTATTCACGCATCCGTGGGACAAGCATGGCCAGTTGCCTCAACATGGACTCAAGCCCTCAAACTCTGCACACTCTACGCGAACTAGACACTCTACGCCACCAGGAGGACGTGCACTAGGCCGAAGGGTGTCCATCGAGGAACCCGCTCCATTATTTGCATTTGCGGCGTCCGAGGCTCCAAGAAATAACTCACTGCGTCTGGCGGAGGACCATAACGATGTCCAAAGAAATGCTGTCAAGAAAGGTCTCCGACAAGTATTCGTGTACCCAGCCATTTTTGTAGTATTTTGGATCCCACCTTGCGTGAAGAACATGCTGGCCTTATCCAAAAAGAGAACAGACAATCACCCAGTCTGGCTTGCTGTACTCAGTACGCTATGTCTGACGCTCATGGGAACCGCCTACTGCTTAGTCTTCCTGTGGAGCGAGCAGCCTTGGCGCCATTTCGTCGGCAGATCTCGACTTTGGAAGCGCTTGCGTATTCTTTGGTGCCTGAACGAGAGAGCGACAGAGGAAGAAGACGGGCACCTCGAATCTCCATCAGTGGAGAGACGGCCCTCTTTCAAGCCTTCCTCGTTTGTTTCGGACAACACAGGTCATACATCGCAGGTCGCGGCGCAGAGTCAAGTTGTCACACGAAGCCTTTCCAAGAATCATTCTACTGAATCTATTGCTAGCGGACAACGAAACTCGGTTATTAGTCAGCATGGAGAGCGTGGAGGGTCAACTACCAGTCTAGCCTCCACAACGGCAGCAAGCAGGACCAAGAGTATCTCTTTTGCTACAATGGGTCAGCATCTTGCTGGTGGTTCTACAACCGGTCTGGCGAAACAGCTGGCCCTGGAGCGACTCAATCTAGAGCAACAAGATCGCAGGAACGAATTGAATTTCCGGAGACGACTGTCCATGCATTCCAGGGCCTCGAGAATGAGCTCCAGGGCGTCTGGTGTGACTTCGCTGAGCAGCGTCACTGAAGTCATGAGCAAGGAGTGGTGGGATAAAATCTCAGAGGCGGAACATTCTGATGATGACTTTGGGGGAGAGTGATCTCGGTTTCCTGAGCCTTAGTGATTTTATTTTAGCCGAAATTGAATTGAGAATTTCCAGACTTGTTTGTTGTTAGCAATCCTGGGAGATTGGTGTTTTTTGAAATTGCCCTGATTGTACAAGAAGCGATAGCGATGTGAGTTGCACCTATTAGATGGAATCTCGTGAGATCCAGACAGCGCAAGGTCGACTTCAACTCGGAGAACGACCTGCTTTCCATCAGAAGATACAACATTAGCATTCCCCGCATCATGCCCTTGCCTTGATGATATCACTCGCTTTCTCCGCGATCGCATACATGGTCGCCTGTAAATGCGCCGCCGGTATCAACGGAATGATACTAGCATCGACGACACTCAACCTCCCCACGCCATAAACAAGCAACTGATCACTAACGCAGCCACCCAGTTCCTCAGGCATCATACTACACCCACCACTCGGATGCGCAAACGTAGGCTGCAGCGTTCCCTTTTCAATCCCGCCCTGGATAATCTCGGCATCGGTCTGGTACTGTGGCCCCGGCGCCGTTTCGACGGGTGCGTACATGGCGAGGTCCGGACTGGCCCAGTGAGCGCGGTTGTATCGCGTCAAAGCGACCATGATGTCTGCGTCGACTGGGTTTTGAAAAGTATTCCATTGCACGATTGGGTGGGCGGATGGGTGCGTGGTGTTTAGCGTTATGGTTCCGCGGGAGAGGGGTTTGTTGTTGGCGATGCCTGAGAATCCCCATGGTTGGATTACGATTTCGCCGACGGCTGCGTCGGTGTGCGAGAATTGGTGGGTTAGGATGTCGCGCTGTTTCTAGTAGCCGGCGCGGAGTTTTGTGTCGTTTTTGTAGCGGGGTGGGAGGAAGGAGGTGATGGGTTGGGAGCGGATTTTGGAGACTGTTTTGTTGAAGGTGGGGTCGAAGTGTTGGAGCGCGAGGAAGACGAGGCCTTGGGCTTTGCCGACGGACATGGGGCCGGTGTGGTTTTTCAGGTATTGGTCGTTGGAGATTTGACTGAATGTGGTGTTGGTGCTTAGCGCGCCCTGGTTTTCGGCGTTAAGGTTCTGAAGGTCGAAGTTCATGTAACTGGCGATGTGATCTTGGAAATTGGAACCGACGGCGTGGAGCTCCTGTTGATATTTAGAATCATTGTACTCAAGCTCATCTGAGGAACGATGTTTCTGATTACCTTTTTGACGGTGACACCAGCAGCTTCGAGAACGGCTTTTGGTCCGATACCAGAATACATGAGCAAATATGGAGTGAAAACACCGCCTGCTGCAAGGATGACTTCCTTGGCTGCGAAAACCTGAGTCTGATTGTTGGTGTTTCTTGAGGTGTACTTGACACCAGTCGCAACCAAAGCACCAGCCGTGTCCTTCTCGAAGGTGATTTCATCAACGTGAGTATTGGTAAGAAGTTTCAGGTTCTGCCGTGAGACGATTGGATCATAGTACGCAGAGCGCGAGGTAGTGCGTGTGGCTGTCTTCTTGTTGATTGAATTCGGTGACCAATATACGCCCACAGGCTCATTGAAACCTTCTTCTGGGTGCGGAATATCAACATTGTCCCAGGAGTGGTAGATGGCTTTCATGTCCGGGAATTGATAATTTGGAATTGAGACCTTGACGGGACCAGTGCCATATGCATCTTCATTGTAGCTGATGCCGAATCTCTGGACAGTCTCGTTGGATGGAGGATCGAAGTGATTGCTCTTTTTGAAGTAAGGTTCTATGTCGGCCCAACCCCAACCCTCATTGCCAAGTTCGGACCATGCATCGTAGTCGGCATCAGCTCCACGGTCATACTGCATACCATTGACATACGAGCCACCGCCGACCACATTGCCGACAGTCACAAAGAAGGTTTGATTGCCCAGATTGGCAACAGGCGCGCTATAAATGTCGTACATAGCCGCAAGATTGAGGCTACCTGAATTACCTGGTATGCTAGAAGTTGTGCCATTATCCAAAATGCCGTTTTCAATGACCAGCACGGTTTCTAGAAGTCGATTTGATTAATATCAAATCTGCCTTGAGGAATGTGGAAGAAGCTTACTGCTTGGATCCTCAGTCAGGCGATTAGCAATTACCAAGCCCGTAAGACCTCCACCAACAACAACATAATCGTACTTGACGTCTGCCCAAGCTGCAGCACCGAAGAGAAACGAAGCGAACAGCGCACGCATCATTAACAGAAATTGTTTGGATGCACGAGATATATATCGCTCCACGTCGCGCGAAAGGAGTGATCAGCGGACGAGGTAGACAGAGAAATGGAATATGGCGCCTTGAAAAATATGATCTTGAATGGTGCCGACAAATCGGTTCTAGATGAATGCCGTTCGAGTCTCGACGGCTCGGATCAGTCGAGTTGATTTCTGAGAACGGCACGGCTCAGAATCCTGAGACGGAGCCTTGTCCGGGAGATCGATCCACGCAGTACTGGAATCCCAATGATAATTAGTACCCGTGCCTCCCACGAGCCGAATCCGTCCCAAGATTTCTGAATACTTAGCAAAAAGCATTCCCAGAACGCGACATGAAGTCTCGATTGTAATCCAGATGAAAGACTGAGACGATCTGGTCACAGTGCGTGTTATCGTTTCTGCAGAGCCTTACCGGCCAGAGGCAAAGAGTTTTGCGTCTTTCTTCCTCCGCACAGTCCTTTGGAGGCCCTCAGCTCGACCAATAAACTCCAACGCGTGGTGGGGTCTCCGAATTAGCAATTTCAGCCTCACGCAATACACACTCCACAGCTGTGCTTTTGCTAAGCCCGCCGCGCTTGGTTGTGATGGGAACTTACATATAAGCCCAGATAGTCGTGCTTATCACCAACTCAATAGAGAATATTTCTGATGAGCTGCGATTTGAACTTCTCTGACTTCTTTCGCGGACTATATCCTGCGCTGTAGATTGCGCCTGAGCATTGCCTGGCGATGGACGGGGAACCTGCAGGCGGATGGCCGAATCGCGGTGCTGAACTTGTCAGGACAGCCTCAGTGATGGCTGCGCTGGCCACGTTGGTTGCTGGTTGGCGGCTGTACGTGAGATTTCGGGTGACTTGGACAAGCGTCAGTGATTGGCTGATGCTTGGTGGAACGTATGTTCTGTCAAACCTCTTTCTGCCACGTACTAGCTCACAGTCAAAAGATACTGAACTTCGTTGCATGTGTTCCATACTGCATTTACGCTGTCCAAGGTGGCCAAGGCAGGCTGATGGCAGATCCATTCTGGTTGGAGCCGGGACGAATCTTTTATGAGACGCACATCGTCTTTATAACACAAACTCTTAATGTCTCCTCCATGTTCCTGGTCAAGGGGTCTATTGTCGCCTTCCTCATGGCCCTGGATTTAGGTCGCAGCTATCGCATCATCATCTGGATCTCCGCGATAATTGTTGTCCTGTGCAATTTCGTCATGATGTTAATTCTGCATTTTGCGTATTGTCGGCCATACTGGTCCAGATGGGATCAAACAGTTAAAGGTAGTTTCCGCCCTTCATGCCATTGCGAAGTATTAGCTGAGGGGGTTCAAAGGGACCTGTTGGCCTGCGAGCGTCAGTGAGACATCAGCATATGTGCAAATCGCATCCAACGTGATAACTGATCTGGTAAGTGTCTCCATGCAAGACATTTTCGAGTCAGGCTCTGATACTTTCCAGATGTATGCGGCCGCTCCGATCGTATACTTAAGGCATGTGCAGCTTGACAAACGGACACAGTGGGGTGTGAGGATCGCGTTCCTCATGGCGCTCATGTACTGGCCCCATGCCCCTTTTGATGTTCAATTGAATGCTGATCTGGAATAGAGGCACCAGCATTTCCATCGCTAAAATCCCCATCACATATAAATTCCTCCGTTCCAAAGAGCTTTGGTGGGAAACGATCGACTTGAGCATATGCGCCACCAACGAAGTTTGTGTCGGAATCATTATTGCAAATCTTCCACTGCTGCGCAAGATTATTCTTGGTGCGCTGACGAATGTCCTGCCTCCGAGATTCGCGTCCCTCGCCGGCGTATCGTCGTCGAGGAAGCAGGCAGGCCAATCCCATCGAATGTCCACTATGCGAAGCTCCAGACGTCAAACCATACTCGAAGGGCAGGGCGACGAATGGAGCGAAAGTTACAGGCTGGCACTGGAGCATGGGAGAACATCTTGTGCCACAAAAGAGACTCAAGTCAACATACGCGATACTGGATCTCGATCACAGCAGACTCCATCCCCAGAGGAAAAAGTGTAGTGGTGGGTGCGATGTTGAAGATGACGTTCCAGTATGGCAGCAAATGATGCCAGGAAAGCTAGTCATGGGAGATATTCTGCTTGTGGGTGTATGCCAAAACTTCAGTGGGACCAGTTACCAAGATAGATAGACGCGGAAACGCTGGAAAGCTGATGCAATCAGAGGAGACAAAGATTAACCAGGTGACGGAAGAAGCATTGAACTAGGCTCAAACACCAAAATCGAAGCTCCCCGTGTAGGGGTGTCGGGGGTGAACTTCAAGGCTTCGAGTCAAGTTTTGGCGCATGGAGTAAGAAGAGCTTTTAGCCAAGGTTGAGTTTCCGTTGTTATGCTCCTTGCTCTTTTACTTCAATTCAGTGTCCAACACGTCTCGACTTTGTTCTACCTGAACAAATCCAAAGTCTTGATGCACACATCTCAGCTCTTCATCATGGATGAGGCGCATATTGGTTACTTCCCGAGTACAAAGAGGTGCCGTTATGCGAGCGCTGATTCGTGTTATATGGCCGCGGCAGAGGAAAAGTGTTCTGTGATCGGGATTGGGGCGGAAAGAAGACCGGAGGCAGTTTTTTTCGGAATCCAGAGTGTCGAGCAGCTGTGAGCGCGCAATGAGGTTTGCAGGAAAGTGAGGGGAGGTTGGAGGCGAGGAGTGAAGAGTGAAGAGAGATTCCAGACTGCGTATGATGAAGAATACGCAGCCCGGTCTGCATCTTACACACCTCTTCCACCATGCATATTCGAAGGTAACATGCAATTGCAAGATCCTAACGTGGAGAAACTTCGAGACATGTTCTGAAGGCCCTTCCCAAAAGCATCCTTCTTAAAGTAAGACAGGAGTCTACGATATTCAAGTTCAAGGAAAAGAAGTAGCATGATTACAACGGAACCTCCAACGATTCCAACGAAGTTCCAACAAATATTGGTCTTCAACATGATTGGATTTTCGAAGTAGGATAAAGCTAAGCTTATGAGTCGTTGACACAGCTATTAATTGTTTTGCTGTCTGATTCTATGGGGATGCATTTGATCCCATGTCTCCATCAACCACCGTTCTTGCTGGTAGTATGCCTTCACCTTAGCACCAGCGAACTCATTTCATCATTTCGCTCGTCTTATCAGTATTTTCCAGGTGTCTCGTCCAAAGTACGCCAGTGGCATTGTGTAATGAAACATGGATTTCAGCACAGTTCTCAATTTCTCAAGTCACGCTTCTCGGGACGACAGCGACTGCTGTCAAAAATGGCATTAGCATCGTAGAAGTCGGCGACCATGTGATTTGGTACGGTTGTAGGGTCATGGTGGTCTTTCTCGCGATGATCTGCCGTAAAGGAAGGTCAAGGAGACGAAAAGTTGATGGAAGTTTCTCTTCGTTCCATGACAACTTGCGGCTGTTGCTTAGACGTTTTCCAACGTCTGGTCGGTGGACTCTTACCTTGACTTTCTCATGGCTGGCCCTTCGAATGCTTGCGTTCTAATGATGGATCAAGCATCTAGCTTGCTAATTTCCTGCGAAGTGTTTCGAGCACATTTGTTCGTCTTGAACATTGGCAAGATTGTTTCGTGGGCTGAAAATTCAAACGACAGATCATTTCAAAACTCCAGATCTTTAGCCTTGATCTTCTCTTCTGCAGCTGTAGCTGTCTCTTCCTCGGCTTCGACAGGCGGTAAGTGAAATGGACGAATGATGAATCGTTTTCTCCCAACAGCGAAAGCCATATCCTCTCCATTTCCTACCCCTACACCGCCAACTCCGACACCCCTCTCAGTCAGTACCGGCGCTTTCAAACACCTCAATAGCCCCTGCATTTTCTCGTCGTCCTTTGTACTGCCGCCACTTGTTGGAGCTGTGGGTTCCGAATCAATACTGTAAGCGTGTGGAAATGGTTGGAGAAGGATAACACCATCAAGTAATGTTTCCACCCAGCGAGTCAACGGGAGCGTCCGGGGATACAGTGCCAATGGCCATGATATTATGATCGTGAGTGCTGGTGCGGTGCGGAGGTGGGCACGGAGAGCGTGGATAAAGTTGAGGAGGTGGTGAGGCTCTGATGAGTTTGGTGGGTAGAGAAGAGGCGAGAGTAAAGAGGGAACTATCAACCTTGTTGGCGTTTGTGGTTCCGCATTGAGATACTGTGTGAGTTTTGATAAGATCTGGTTGAAGGGGGATGATTCTGAGTTTGATTGGGCAGGGCAAAGGTAAGTCAGCGGAATACTTTTCGATGGTATCGAAAGCCGTTTTGTGAGGTCGAAAGCATGGCAGAAATGAGTCGTTTCTGGAGCAGCGTCTGTTTCTGGTGCTCCTGATTGTCTTTGAGAAATTCCTATTATTACATTCAGCAAGGGTATCTGGATTCTTTGGTTGGCACAGCTGGCAATCAGGATGATTACAGTGTAGCATTACGCCATTTTGAAGGAGATTGGCTCGAAATCATGATGCAAAGGTAATTCTCATACCTCTTTCCCTTCCGTCAAAAGCTCCCAGTCTCTCATACCTCCATGCAATCTTCATCTTCTCTTCCAAATCTTTACTCTTCACCCTTGACCCCTTCTCTTCCACCTCCCCAGGCAAGATCAAACTGCCCTCAGCCGCAATGACAAACACAGCATGTCCTTGCAACACTCCCTCGGCGGCAAAACATCTCAATAAAGAACTCGAAAAATCTGTCGTTCCTTCTTCTTCGATCAGAAGACTTGATCCGAGGGCGAGGCCTCCTACAGCGAGCAATTTATCAAGGGAGGCTGTGCCGGTTGATGTGATCTGTATTCCTGAAATTTGAGAGGGTCTGATACCCGAGAGTGGAAGGGCTTTGGATGTCGATGGAACGTTTGGAGCGCCTGATTGAGACAGGGCTATGTTCCTTTTGCGGAACGACATGTTGGGATTTTGCTGTTTTGGGATAGAGATTTTTGGTGTTCGTCGTTCGTGATGCTAATGAGGCCGCCGACCAACTTTCTACATATGATTCGCTACAACTTTACCAATTGATACGCCGTATATATCTTGATTAAAAGTTGCACATACTATTTGGGGCGTCGCAGTGTTTTCATTCCTAGGTTGAGATGAGCTGTATCACGTGACCTGTGTTGTTCATCTGCAAGTTCCAAAAAAGTTCACCAGGCTTCAACTCTGTCGCAAACCACCAAGCAAGCCTCCCATTCCTCCGTACCTCTCAGAATATCCCAGTCATGTCCTCGGACTCCCAACTATTCCTAGACACGTTCACCCTGACCTCCCATGATTCCGCACAGTACGACCGCGTCGCCCGTATAAAAGGCACTTCCACAGACGGCCAGACAACTTTCCTCCTCGACATCAACACAGACCTCTATCGTCTCTCGGAAGGCGAACAAATCGAACTATCACTTGTCTCAACGCTGAACTTGGACGGAAGCAAGGACGATGAGAAGGGAACTTGGAGGGACAAGAGCGGGGAGTCGACGTTGGCCGATTTGTGGCAGTACGTTTGCTTTGGCAAGGTATATCGGTTTGAGGAGGGGGAGGAAAGCCCAGAGAAGGGTGGAAGGGAGTACATGTGAGTCTTCTCACGACACTGTCGGGGTAGGAGAAGTGCTAATGGGCGTACAGAAAGATGTATGCTTCGTTTGGAGGACTGCTGCTTTTCATCGAGGGACCATACAAAAAGCTTACGTCGCTCAGGGTGGACGATGTGTACTTGCTACTCAGGAAATGAGAAAATGTGTTTTGAAGAAGCACGAGAGGCTCAATATAGCGACTTAAATCAGGCCAAAAAGGCAGAAGGAAAGATCTGAGGTCAGGATATACCAATGAAGGGTACACCTAAAGAATATGCGGGTCAGAAACAGACTCAGAGACGGGCACGGCACTCGTAGATTCGGAGATCAGGTTGGTGAGGCGTCGTGGTAGAACCACCATGGCGATACAGTTCAGGAGAACTGGGACAGATTATCCACGCCCAGCACAAGAGATACAAATGATAAGCTGCACGCCAAAATCCAGGCCTGCTCCTCCACATCAAGAATTCCACGTGATGATTTTGGTAGCCGCTTAAATGTCACTCTCACTTTACATGATCCTCCCTTTCCAAAGCTTACCACGAACAACACCAAAATGCCCTCCTCCCACCTACAGCTCCTTTCCGCCTGCGACTCCTTTCCCTACCCTCCCTCGGAACTTTACGGTCAACACATTGCTACCTACTACCACCTGCGCGTATCCTCCTACCCAGACACAACCCTAGGCTACCTCCTCCCCTCCATCGCTCTTACTCTTTCCAACCTTGCCGATTGGGATGTTGACAGCGTATCTATGCCTCGTACGGTGACTCTGGTCACTGGAAACAATGCCGCAGAACGAACCTTGGCCATTGCCAAAACGACGGCCGCGATGAAGGCGACAGGGCACTGGAAGGTCTTGGATAAGTGGAGGGGGGAATTGTATGCCGTCTTTGGCGAGGGAGGAGAAGAGCTATTCAGAATTGAGAGAAGTGCGAGTCCGCTTTTTGGAGTCGTGACTTATGGTGTTCATTTGACCGCTTACACCACCTCTCTTTTCCCGACCAGCGAACAAGGAAACAGCGGGATGAGGATATGGGTACCGAGAAGGAGTAGGACGAAACAGACGTACCCGGGAATGTTGGATAATACAGTTGCTGGTGGCATCACGGCCGGTGAAGCGCCCTTTGAGAGTGTAGTCAGGGAAGCGATGGAAGAAGCTTCCCTTCCCGAAGAGTTGATCAGGAAAAGAGCGAAAGCAGTGGGATGTGTGACGTATTTCCACATCCGTGATCCAAGAGCTGGAGGGGAGACGGGACTTTTACAACCAGAGTGTCAATACGTCTACGATCTTGATCTTACCCCCGAAATAAGAGGTGACAAAGGCAGTCAAGAAGGGGAGGAAGTGGTCTGCAAACCCAACGATGATGAAGTCGAGGCTTTTGAACTGCTAAGCGTGGAAGAGGTATTGGGAGCACTGGGCAAAGAGGAATTCAAACCCAATTGTGCGCTTGTCATGATTGATTTCCTCGTTCGGCATGGTATCATCACCCGGGAGA
The DNA here is from genome assembly GCA_003689335.1 of Venturia asperata. Taxonomy (NCBI): domain Eukaryota; kingdom Fungi; phylum Ascomycota; class Dothideomycetes; order Venturiales; family Venturiaceae; genus Venturia; species Venturia asperata. The sequence continues at coordinate 242,131 of QWWL01000016.1, forward strand.
ACGAAAAGGATTACATTGAGATATGCTCGAGATTACATAGACGCCTGGACTTCCCGCTTGGCTGAAAGACTGAAAAGGGAGAATGAACGAGTATGACTACTGATCTGGACCTGTGTCAGAGTGGAGGGTACGTGATCGATGGCTCTTCTGGAACCCTAGTTACCAGTCAAAGAAAGGGCATAGACTAAGTCATTGGATAGTAGACACTGACCTATGGTCTCGTATGTGGTTTTAGGGGATATCCAAAGCCTTCTTCCCTCGTACGAGGGCTTACTACCACGAAAAAACAGGTATCAATACGACCGCTTTGGTCCTTGGAAGGAAATCGGAGTAATCGAAAGTGCGAAACATTGGTGTTTGAGCACGAAGACGGTAAGAAAGTTTCCTAGTCGAGAACAGTCAAGAGGAGTCAAATCAAATCAAAAAGATATATGAAAGAGACCGGCACTGAACAAAATTTGATCTTTAAAGATCCAGCCATTCCAAGCAATTGAGAATCCTGAAGGCAACACCAAGTAAGATATAAACCTAAGCCCATCTTTCCCGACCGACCTCGTCAACCACCCGCAAATTTTCCAATGGAGAACCTTGACGATCAAATCGAAGGTCCACGGGATTCCTGTGTCCCACAAATTACGCTCTCCAAGCTCCTAAAAACCCTGCCATTCACGAGTTTACTGGACAATAACTGGTGGACAAATTACTTTCGTGCAGCGCTTGTTGTGTGTCCATGATTGGAGCCAGCAAAAGCCGTTCAAAGTCGTGCCGAATTGAGTTATAAGGAAAAGCAGAGTGGTGAGTTTGGATCATTTTGTGAGGACGAAAACACCGGAGTTGTGTCCCATCGCGCTTGAGGTCAGACATGCTAAGTGCTGCCTATGCAACTCGGGTCGGCTATTCTCAGATCCAATCATGTTGGTATACAGCTGGTAAAGATGATGGGAATCAGTATCGCAACTGGTGTGCCATTTTTCAAACAGATGAATGAGTCTGGTAGTAATAATGCAACTGCAAGTAGCTGCGTTCAGCTTTGTCCGTCGATGAGATACTGAACTCCTTGCTAAGACTGAAGCGACTGAGAAGCATGGAGAACTTGCAAATGGTTGGTAGGTGCGCAGAGATATCGGTTGGTAGCACGGCTAATAGTCAAGCTCGCCTGTATCCATCAAGGTATTTATTCTGGCATTATCAATGTGAGAATGCAGGAAAAATAAGGGGTAGTGCAGGGTAGAGGGGGCAATTTTTTATGACTCACAAATTCGCCCATCTCCACCACATCCTCTGGAAGCACCTCATCGAACAAGCTCAATGGCGCAGCGGAAGCGCGCCGGGCTCATAACCCGGAGGACGACGGATCGAAACCGTCTTGAGCTAACTTTTTGTGTTTTTGCAAAAGAAGATGGCTTGGTGTAACAGCCGACCTCGCGACAGTCGAATGTGGACACTATTACCTTTTTTTTCAAAATCAGGATGAAATTCGTCATCTCAGTAGTGTGTTTAGTAATAGATGCAGTCTGGTCAAGGTGATAAAGACAATAAGAGAAAAGCAGAAGATAGTTTGATGTTTAGTAAGATCAGGCTGGTTTTTTCCATTGGGTGCCAGGACTCGAGGGGCGCTTTTCTGCTTGGGACTCAGCATTATACAGGTGAGGCTGGCACTCATTCTCACCTTCTTTGTGTCTCTGTATGATAACTTCAGCAATATTGGAGTACATGGTTCCAGTAGCGCATTTATAAAGGTCGAACGTCCCGTCGTTAAGATGTCCCATCAGAAGCAGCCAACGCATTCTGCAGCCTCCATCGAGACGTCTAAATAGATGGTTTGGTATCCGTACTGCGCTATGGGACAGTCAGAGACTCTTAAGAGCTCGAGAACGTGAGGCGACAATACTCGTAGAAAAGTCTCAGAAGACTATCGTAACGAAGCCTCATAATCGTCCTCGGGGTTGAGCATGTTTTCCATCTCAATGCTCTCCCATCCTCCAGGACCCGTACCAGAACTCAAATTCATGGCATAATTGCGGCCAAACGATGGCTGCGGTCCCGGGATAGATGACCTCGAAACTCTGCTTCGCACCGATCTTCCCAAACACGACGAAAGTACAAGCCAAGCTACATGATCAGTGCCGCTCTGCTTGCAGGGAGTAGGGAATTGTACCGAGAAGAAGAGCTAACGGAATGGCAACCAGCGGTACTAAGATCCAGAGACCAGCCATTCGATGAAGTTTGTGGATGGAAATTGATGGATGATGTTGGTTACAAGGACGAAGGCCAATAGCTAGATAGCACCACCACCACCTCGGCTAGATGAATTATTTAGCGTGGTTATTTCGTGACCATAGTCCTACAAACTTGCTTTCCTTCGAAACATCTTCAGAATCCTCCAACCACTTCTTTTCTTCACACAACAAAGCTGTTTATTGCGATATCAATGGATCGAAAACTCTCTGCGGTTTTTTGACGATTCGCTAGCACCTAAGTTCCCATGTACTGCCCACCGTCTCGACTCCGCATCACGTTCTTCCACCGAGAGATGCAGGCCGGAGGGCGACCGGACAAAGGAAAATCTATTGTCTGTGGACCTTTTCTTCCAGACTTTTGTCTCAAGCATCACGGTTCTTTTGGCTGGGGCTTGGGGCGAGGAAGGAGATGGGAAAGATTCTGGGTAAGAAGCTCAATCGTACCTAAGGGTTGAACTTGTTTGTTCGACATCAGAGTGGAAAGGTTCAATCTCCTTCCAAGATGATCTCAATGCTAGGACTTTCCTTTCCCAAAGTTATACTCACTCGATATACAAAAGTCGTCAACACGTGATCTCGACTGTGACGCATTTCAAGTTCCAGTGATCGGACTCTTCTCTACTTGCAGACTACAACAATCATCATTCCATCATCAAAGGCATCATTCCACCACTCTTCTTTACTGAGAGCAAAGATGCATGAATGAATTTAGGATGGCTTGTCAAACTCTTCCAGCCTTTGCCCATAATTTCTTATGGGACGAGTTACGCCACCATCTCATTGATCATCGAATCACGGACATTCATTCGCTTCGCACTATCTAGGCACATTAAACTGCTCTACTGATACGCTTGAATGTCGATGTTATGGAGTGTGCTGCCACGCTCTCGTGTTGGACTTAATGTAAGCCTGCTTATTGGCAATCCAGCATATCTTTACCATATCATCTACTTGCTGGATGCCAGAGCCGTGGCTAATCATCAAGACTCAGGTCACATCATTCTTACGAGGATCCAAGTCGATCACTTTCCTCTCGTGTAGTGCTAGTATTCATGCCGTGTCAATTGACAAGCATGCAGGACCTCGAAAGCCGCTTGTACCTTCGCTGGAACAACAGGAAATTGTCAGGCTTTCGCAGTTGCAGAATGTTGTGGTTTCTGCCCGGCCTGGTTCAGGGAAGACAGCTACAGCAGAGGCTATCGTAGCGGCCAATCCAAAACGATGCATCGCAGTTATCACATACTCGAAACGATTGCAGCAGGAGACAGCTCGTCGGCTGGACGAGTACCCAGCATGTGATGTGTACACCTTTCATGCGATGGCTGGAAGACTTTTTTCTTCAAAGGTACAAAACGATTCAATACTGCGCAAGCTCCGCAAGGCAAGAGCACTTCCTCCTTGGGTAGGCGAGTTGTACGACCTGATCATCTTAGACGAGCTGCAAGACTGCACCGACGATCTTTTCTGGCTCATCAATGCTTTCATAACGGCAGTGACTCAAGCAGCAGAGGGGAGAGCACCACAGATCGTGTGCTTGGGAGATGAAAGACAGGCTATCTATCAATTCCGAGGTGCCGATGCCCGCTATCTGAGTCTCGCGCCTTCTGTCATGGACACTCTTTCTCCTCACTCTTGGACTCACCTGCCTCTGAGTAAAAGTTTCCGTCTCAGCCACCAGAATTCGGACTTTGTCAACAGAGTCTTTCTTAATGGCGAAAAATATATCACAGGCTCGCACCACGGACCGAAGCCAATCTACATGCACGGAAACATGTTTGATCAGGTGAAGGCTTTTGCTCATGAACTGGTACCACTGATTGAAAAATACGGTCCCGAGCGGACTGCCATCATTGCTCCTCATGTCAGATCGAATACAGCGCTATCCATGTTAACGAATCTGCTTTCAGAGCGCCATAAGCTTCCTATCGCTGTGTCCATCTCGGATGAAGTCAGTCTCGTAGATGAAGTCATCAACGGAAAGATTTGTGTCACCACCTACCACCAATTCAAAGGGAGCGAACGCGATCTAGTCATCGTATGCGGTGTAGATGCGAGCTATTTCAAGTTCCTTGCTAGAGATTTGCCCGACGATTCTTGCCCCAATACCACATTTGTAGCTCTTACACGCGCGAAAAAACAATTAGTCGTCATCCACGACAGTATGGAACCGCCTATGCCTTTCATCAATATGAAAGAGCTTAACCGAACAGCCAATGTTATTTATCTCTCATCTGCAGACATGCACGAACCCAATCCTGTCGGCCGCCCGATTCAGCTCGATCTCCTTCTTCCCAGAAACACCTTCGCGTCACAAATTGCGCGGCACGTTCCCGACGAAATTTTGGACGAGATTTGCAAAAAGCGCCTTGATATCAGAATCCTAGCATCATCTTTGCCAGAGCGGCAACATATCTGCGCACCAGATAAAGTGCTCACACACGAGGCGAAGCAGCATTATGAAGCTGTGAGCGATCTGAATGGATTGGCCGTCGTGGCTGCGTACGAACTGTCGCTCCTGGGGACACTCACGACGCTGGGCTTCAGCCCTAGAAAACCGGTTCCGGACATCCCACTAGATACTGAAGCATTAGCTGCATGGTTATGCGAGGAGGCTTGTGATTATGAAGCTCAAGTGTCTGGATATAAACCAAGAAAGATACAAATGCTAAATCATAAGTTCGACTGGCTAGAGCCATATCTTTCTGCAGCCAGGGAACGTCTTGTCGAGCAATTCATGGATGCAAAGCACCTGAATTTCGAGGTCAAATTGAAAGAGAAAAATTTCCAGGTCGAGGAGCTGCATGCAGGCACGTTTCAAAATACTATCCTCTCAGGTCGAGCAGACATTGTGAATTACGACGGACCACAGGCCAAGAAGAAGTCCAAGAATTCCACAATCGACCCTGCCCGTGGAATACCTCCTGCAATCTGGGAGATTAAATTCGTTTCGATGCTCTCGCTTGAGCACGCTGTTCAAGCTTGTGTGTATGCGTACCTTTGGTGCCAAAAAGCCAAGAGCGTCAACCCACCTCGAATCATCTTGTTCAACGTCAGGGATGGAGAGAAGTGGGAGATCGAACCTTATGGCGGAATCGAGGGGTTGCGCAAGGTTGTGGAGGAGGTGTTGAGGGCGAAGTACACCACAAGAGGGGAACCGTCAACAGATGAATTCTTGAAGAATTGTAGGAAGACTAGCGCGGAGATTGAGAATCTCTGAGACCTAAGTCCAATATCCTTCTTCGATAGCACATGATGCGACCTTTCATCTCGTCCCTGTTGTTCAGCATTGATTCGAGTAAATGACTACCAGGAATACAATGCCATAAGATTCGCATTCGGATTTAGCCGGTACTTGACAAAAGCTAAGTCTACAGGCTCTCAAAGACGGCAATAGAAATCACTTGTCGATTCGTTTCCAACTTTACCATCCTTCATGCGTTCTCATGAACCACACAGTCTCGCGAAATTAGATTTCCTTGAAGACTCCATCATATCTCTACACAAAAAACCTCATAGATTTCTTTCCAGCGCCCATCCATCTTCTCGATTTCCATAAATCCAACAAACATCTCAATACAACCAAGGCTTTGCTTATCAAACCATCAAAAATCAAGCCTGCCGCCAGGTTCGGGCGAGGCGCAACCAGACCTACATCCCCCTAAGCAACCCAATAACAGGCGAACCACGAAGCATAGTAAGCACATACGGCCACGCAATCAAGAAACCTCGATACCCCGTTCGCTTCTTCAAGAAAACCTTGATATCGGCGAGCTAGTAATTGGGCGGATGACCACCAGCGAATCCTCGTTGCTGTATGTTTTTGTTGACAGTTTTGTAACTATGTCGCTGTCTCCTAGGAAAGGCGTTATTCGTTTGATCTCGGGAGAGGATGGGTATGAGTGCTTGTGGGAGTGGCTTGATGAATTAGCGTGGTAGCGGTGAGACTGCTACTGTTGGTGTATTCCTTTGTTGAGAGATTTGGTTATGGATGAGCTGATGTAATAATGGATCAGGTATGTATGGGACTGGGCAATTTTTGGCTTCTAAGTTTCATATTGTATCTCATGTTGCAGGCCGTTGCATTCCGCTCTTACCGCTAGCCCTGAATGGTTGCTGGTATATTCAGCTAGAAAAAGGCATACCACAATATCACGTCTACATGCCAGAGCCTGAAATTGGATTGCTCGATCGCGAGAACAATCAACGACCAGTCCAACTCTTCTCCGCCCACCTCAAAGGCAAATATATCAAAACAGCGAGCACGCCACCGACCTCAAATCCAATATCCCCCGTCGTCACCGCGATAGGACCTGTCCACCACGTCACATTCATACATGGCACAATCAGTGCAAACGGCACGGCAACCGCTGCTACAGCCCCCAATCCCATGGGCAATTTCCCCGCATCATTCCATATCGCTGCATCGTACGCAGCAGCGGTTTTTCGGAATACCAAATGCTCCACCGACACGACAGCGACGTAGACGGCGCCCCAGTAGGCAATCAGGGCCAAGAAATTCTCCAAAGCCGTGGCTAGACTCTTGCTGATGGGGATCGCGGCGGCGATGATGGTGGCTGAGATGAGGATCGAGAAGGCCCAGCGTGGGACGCGTGTGAAGACTGGGAAGAGACATTGGAATTGGATGGAGATGGAGTAGATTGTCCCGGCTAGATTTCCGAGGAGTGTGAAGGCGAGGATGACGGCGATGAATTTGCCGAAGCCGCCGATGTTGGAGGATTCAAGCATGAAGAGCATGGCGCCGCCGGTTGAGCCTGTGTCAAAGGCTGATGCTAAGCCGGGGATAGACGGGATGGCTCCTCCGATGGCTGCGCCGAGGATCATGAGGGGGATTCCTGGGAGAATGAGACCACCGTATATGGATAGGAAGACGCGAGTCCTATTGTAGGTCAGTTCGGGTTTGGAAATAGCTTTGGAAAGATGTGGTTGCCTACTTCGACACACTTGAATGCGCGTAAACGGAGAAATCACTCGCCATCACGGCCCAGGTCAACGTGAAGCTTGTGACAACACATCCAAATGTTAACACACCAGCTGCAGTAGCTGATTCGGTAGGTGCCTGCTCTTTCAAAAGATGGCCACCACAACCGACGGTGATGGTAATAGCGACAAGCGCAGGAATCCAACCCCAGCGCTCATACTGGTGAACAACTCTATAACCCAAGAAGGCTATGACAAGCGCTATCAAGGCAATGATGACGATGCCCAAATTCCAACTCAAAGATCCACCACTGACGGCCGATAGCGTTTGGCCAGCAACGATGGTGCTGATGATGCACCACCCGGTCGTAGTCGCTAGATTGAACAGAGCAACAATCGTAACAGCGTACAGCCCAAACGAGTACCTGGCCTGAACAATCTGCCGCATGCCCGTCTGTGGTCCTAAGGTACCCAAAGCAGCAGGTGGTATCGCAGCGAGAAGAGTGAAGAACAGGATTGTCAAACTTGCGACCTGGAGACTGAGCCCGTCGTAAAGCGTTCCTACTAATCCTGTGGTGACACTACGTGCTTGGTCAGAGATCTGAGAATACAGGGGCAATTCTGGCGATGCTCACGCGAGAAGTGTAAGACTGATACTCCACCACATTGTGAAGATGTTAAGACCGCGCTTGTCATTCCGTTCTTCGATTGGTACAGGCTCGACACCGCGCAACTCCATGCCCGACGATGCGATGCGTTCCCATAGCGAGATTTTGGCGACTTCGCCGACTTCGACGGTGGGTTTCTGGGAGACGAGAGCATTGCCTTTCTCAACGTCGATTTCATGATTGCTGTTCTGGATTTGCTCTGTTCTGGACATCGTCTTTGATGCACACTTTGGGATCGGAGAAGTGCACAAGAAGAGGATTCAGATCCTGAATGGCAGGCGAGATTTCTTGCGACCAGAAGTGCGGACGCTGGGTTCGACCGACACTTTTGTGAAACGATAAGAGATCGACGAGGCTGAAGACAAGGCCAAGCTGATAGCGGCACCCACGCGGAGTGAACTGTTTCCCTGGCTACATTGAGACCACACCAAGATTGAATGCGACTGTCCCGAAAACTTGTCCGGCAAGGAGAACCGGGGTATGTTTGGTATGACAAGGTTTCGTTGTGGGTCCCTGCTAACTAGTCTTGATGCCGGTCGTTTTACCGGATAACAGATTAGACATGGGAAGTGAACGCTCATCTGTTCAACGGAAAGACGACCCGAAGGTCTTGTAGTCCGTCGCAAGTTATGGGACAGAAGAGTCCGACAGGGGGACGTATCTTTTGAGCTTGAGCTCAAAAAGTCTGCCGGCACTTACTCCATCCAAAGCTTCCCCTCTCAGTTCTGAGAGATAAGCAAACCCGGAATCCAAGCTCGGCCGCTGCTACGAAGCACGACGAAAGACATCCTTTCATCGACCATGTCGGGAGAAGAGAGGACAAGATACCAACCAATCCACCCCGATATACGTGCCAAGTTAGATCCCGAGTATGTCGCATTCCACGATAAATACATGCAATACGTACAACGTGACGAATCTAAAATATGGGACGGGAGCGCCCGAACGATGCCCTCACTTCCATTCGGAGGTGCTGAGACCGTTGAGGTGGCTTCGATTCAGGACATTGAACTTACAAACTTCAAGTTGAGAGCGTATGTCCCTGTGACAGATCAGGCGCGTGGTCTGCCTTGTCTTTTGTGGTTCCATGGTGGCGGATGGGCGATCGGCGGACTGGAAGACGGCAGGGACTTTTGCAGCTTCGTATGTAGAGGTGAGTTGCGCTGTAAATGTGAACAATCCCGCCTGCTTGGATATGATACTAATTCGTCATTCTCTTCAGAAACAAAGTGCGTGGTAATTACAGTCGATTACCAGTTAGCACCGGAACATCCTTATCCAGCCGCAATAAACGATGCTGTCGAGTCACTTCGCTGGGTCTGTAGCAGTGGGAAAGATCGCTTCGGCCTAGATCTCGATCACGTCGCCGTTGGGGGCACGAGTGCTGGCGCGAATCTAGCAATTGTTCTGTGTCTAAAGGCTGCTGAGGAACGCGACATCCGCATCTGCTTCCAGTTGCTGATCGTCCCCGTCATCGACAACACAGCGAAAGCTGACGGAATTTGGAATAAAAACCGCAATGCGCCATGGCTGACACCAAGTCGTATGATATGGTATCGGCGAATGTATATGCCGTCTGACAGCGACTGGAAGAACTGGGACGCTTCGCCCAATCTAGCCCCTAGAGCGTTACTCAAGAATCTGCCACCGACATGGATGGCGGTGTCTGAGCAGGACTTGCTAGCACCGGAAGCACGTTTGTTCGCGCGGCAATTGAGCGAGCTGGAGGTTCCTGTTACGTTGTATGAAGTTCAGGGTGGCACGCACTCCATACTGGCGTTGTGCGGTGTCGTGACCAAGGGCAAGCTCTTGATGAGGGAGGCAGCAAACGCTTTGAGAAAAGTATGGAGGCGTGAAGACTACAGAGAATGCCGAGATGGAAATGAAATGGTGTGAAAGGCATACCCCCAGAAAGTAGGATGGGTACTTGCAAATGTCCATAGAGCGGCAAGGCCCGAATAGCAAGATTCGCTTGCGGATAGCTCTGAGACTGCATTTTCAATGAGGTTCCGATTTCCTCATACAATTCCTAACCTGTATAGGATAGCTCGATGCAGACACCCTCTTTGACATTCGCATTGGTCAATGGATCTGCGAATCAGTGTAATCTATGCCTAGATGACATGGAAGACGCGTCAAAGGAGGTGGAGAGAGTGAGTTGACCATGTTGAGGTAAGGACCGGCACAGGTAACGAATAGAGGCATGAGCATTTCGTTGGCTTGGTGATGGAGTTGTATAGTGAGATACTACTCAATACCTTAAGTACCTGTGCATCTACGCGTCGAAGATTGGTAAGCAGATCGCTCGAGTCAGAATGCCGAAGCCTCGGCAATAACTGAGTTAGAAGCGAGCTACGCCGAGTATCCTCGACATTCACAGATCGATTCAACAACATCAACAACTTATCATTTATACTTCTTTAACGATATGAAGTCCCACCGCGGCCGGCAGCACTCTGGTCTGAGCTAGGCAGATGAACCGATCAAACCATCTCAGGATTTGACTGAGTGCGTATGATATCGGATTTGCATTACGCAGTATACTCGATGGTATTAACTGAGGCTTTTGCGTTCCTCCGCTGGCATTGTATCGACGCCCTTCATCTTCCTATCCCCCCCGTTATCATCTCCCATCGCTCTAGCTTTTCCCTCTCCCGGCACCTGCAAAACCGGCCGTCCAGCACCCACCAAGACCTGATTCACCTCATCCAAATGCTTGAAGAAGGCTCCTTGCACACCTTTCCACTGATCCGCACTGGCAGCATGGCGGCCCGTATTCGTCATCGCGAACTCTGTCAACAGAAGAGGCACGGAGATATGGAACATGAAAGCAAGAGTATTCTCACAGATCCTAATAGGGACTAATTCCCTCGTCGTCGCATCCTTCCATGTCTCGTTCGTCTCTCCATGCGGCATATATGCGGCTTCGTAACTCAGACCTCCCGGCTCCAAGGCGTGCGAGCTTCCGCCGTAAGTGCCATATACCAAGCCCATGATCTCCGTCGACATATTGCGGTGGTAGTATGGCGGTCGAAACGTGTCTTGCGTTGAGATCCATTTCTTAGTGAAGACCAGGAAATCCGAGAGCGACGTTCCCGGAATGTGGGACTTGGCCGTGAGAACACAGTAGATTGTTGGATCAGCCTGGTCGACTTCTACGTTCGCCATGTTGATGAATTTCTCGATGGCGTATTTGTAAGGGACGAGGTTCCCATGCCACGCTACGACATCAAAAGGAGTGTGGTCTTGCTGACAGGAGTGCATGCTGCCGGCGAGCTTGTAAATGATCTCCCATTCAGAAGCATGATCGAGGTCGAAACTGGCCAACGGCATTTCAAAGTCTCGAGGTAATGCCATGCCGTTTGACCCCAGTGGACCTAGCTCTGGAAGCTCGTAATGTGCTCCAAAGATTTCTTGAATGTAGCCACGCGAGGGACCGTCTGGCAACCAGACTTTGAACCGAATACCTGCTTGTATGACAGCAAGCTCACCAGGTCGTACCATCATGCGTCCAAGCTCGGTCTGAATATCCAGACGCCCTTGCTGTGGCAATAACAAGAAATCACCATCATTGTTGCAGAACGCTCTCCTTCCCATCGAGGCATTGGCGGCATAAACGTGAACAGCAATACCTGACTTGCTCATCGCGTCTCCCTGACCCGCTATCGTCCTCAACCCCTGAACGAAGTCGACACTCGTGGATTCTTCTGGCAACGCAAAAGGATCCCAGGCTTGTTGAGAAGGGCTGTATTCCACTTTTTGATTCAGTGACGAGAAAACAGCCTCGACCTGCTGTCAAGCTCAGCTGTTGGTCCGATATCGACAAATAAATGCACCGACCTTGGGATTAAGATCTGACTTGGAGATCTCTTTATGCGCAACCGAAGGAAGTATCCGGTACAGCCAAACATGCTGCAACGCTGACCGTGACGAAATAAATCCAGAACCATTCAACTGCTCCGAGTAAAGGTCATACTTAACCTTCTGTGGACAGTTCCTACCCTGAGGTAAAACGCCAGGTATGGCCTCGGAGGCAAAGCGGTTGCCGAACCCGCAATGATAGCTGTAAGGATCTTGTGCTGATGGTTTTGAGGCGTAAGAACACGATGCGGTGGCCATGGTTTCGTTGTTATCGGGATGATCAGGGCTCGAGAGTAAGAGTGCTCTGTATATTCTTGCTTTCTATCAAAGCTCCAAAGGCAAGCATGTCACTTCCCCTTCTTGCTACATAGATCCAATCGTAGAGTTTGTCTGAGATGCATTAAATCCGGTTCGGCCCACCTGATAATCGATTAAGGGAACACGGTGGTTGCCAGCAAAAGGAAGTCCGAGCTGCGGTTGCTTGCTGCCGGTCGGCAACCTTTATCTAAGTCTCCTCCACTTTAGGTCGCAACCAATCAAACGCATGTGGGTCTGATGACAAGGCAGGAAATACGACGAGGGGCTACCCGACAACGTGGACAGCAGGCGGCACTCGCATCCTATAGCGAGAACTCGACCGAACTCCAGGCCAATCGGTTGGTAAGTTCTCCTCGCAGAGAAGAGACAAGATCTGTTCGATGTGTACTCGCCCTACTCTTCTTCGGGGCATTGAAGAAGATGGCATTTCTTGAGCTACCACTTCGCGCCGCAGCCGTCTTGGTGATACTCATCGCTCTCATCGCCTGGAGATTATCAACCTACTATGTTTTCAAAGAGAAGTCAAGAGGATTCCCGCTTCCACCGGGACCAAAAGGGGAACATATCCTAGGTCACTTACGCATCATTCCAGCAAGCAACCCGGAATACTACTACCAGCAGTTGTCCAAGAAATTGAAGAGCGATATTCTGTCGTTCAATGTGCTTGGACAACCAGTCATTGTTCTGAACAGTGTCGAAGCTGCCGTAGATCTGTTGGATAAGCGAGGTGCGAATTACTGCGACAGGCCGCGCTTTGTGTTGTTCGAGCAGATGGGATGGCGTGGAACATTGACAGTACGTACTCACGAAAGACTCAATGGAGTAAAAAGCTGACTGGACAGTTTCTGCGATGGGGTTCCCGCTTCAGAATGCATCGAAAAGTTCTTCAAAAATCGTTTCAGAAAAGCAACATCATTCAGTATCGCTCGTTGCAAGAACGAGAAACGCGAGTCATGATAGAGAGTATTCGCAAGGCGCCAGGTGACTGGGAAACGATCATGCGACGCTTTGCTACCGCGATTGTACTTGGAATTGGCTTCGGTATCCATATCGAAAATGATCAAGATCCGTTCATCAAGATGTCTGTCGACGCGTCCTACGCCCTCGGCCATGGAGGGGCTCCGGCAGGTACTCTTGTCGATTTCTTCCCATTCATCTCCAAGCTGCCGACTTGGCTTGTGCCGGATCGAAGCCTCAAATTCGCGAGGGATTGGAAGTGGGCAATTCGACAGATTCATGACGCGCCTTTTGCGAGTGTGAAAACAAAATTTGATCAAGGCCATGCCGAGCAATCACTGATCAACACGCTTTTGGCCGAGAGACGATGCAAGATGGAAAAGAATGAGCCCGTAGATATGTCCATCGAGGATATCAAGGGGGCTGCTGGGGCCGTGTATGCTGCTGGACAAGACACGACGTGGAGTACGTTAGTTGTCTTCGTTCTGAATATGCTGCTCCATCCTGAAGTCCAAGAAAAGGCTCAGAGAACCATAGACGAGATGATTGAGCCAGGTCGTCTACCCAAATTTGCAGACCGACCAAAACTACAATATATCGACTACATCGTGCAAGAGACGCTGCGGTGGTGTCCCGTCTCGCCGCTGGGAGTTCCTCACAGAAGTATCGAGGACGACTATTACAACGACTATTTCATCCCCAAGGGCTCGTTCGTTTACGCAAACGCCAGAGCCATGACGCATGATGAAAGGGTGTACTCGTCACCGGAGACATTCAACCCGGATCGATATATTCCCACTTCCGAAGGAGGGTTGGGCGAACCGTTACCAAAGGGCCAATTTGGTTTCGGACGACGCATATGCGTTGGACAGCATCTCGCAGAAGCGAGCGTCTGGATCGTGGTTGCGAGTCTCTTGTCAACGATGACTCTCCAGCGCTGGACAGATCCTGAGACGGGTGTGCAGGATGTTCCACTGGTGGAGGTCACGAACGGACTGACCAGTCATCCTAAACCTTTCAAATGCGTGTTTGTACCGAGGGTGGACAGGACGACAAGTTAATTGAAAATGGTAGATCCAAGGAACGTCTGTCGTCATTTTCGGAATACCGATGCCAAACCGACTTCGTGTCACACACATCTCCATTGCCAGTGTGGACCACTGGTGAAGATTGCCATCTCGACCTGATACCCTTGAGCAAGCTGAAAAACTTGGATCTGGTCGTTTGAAGACGGTGGTCAAGCCCTAGATAGTCCGATTCAGATTACTCGAAATATTCTCGTGTGGAGACAAATTGCATACCAATTTTGTTTCCATGACTTTTCATCCACTACGCCAATTTGTTCTATGGCCTCAACATTGATGGTCTTACATAGCAGCCCACTCAAAGCAAAATGTCCTCACCTCGCCATCTTTATCGCTTCCATCCGACCTAGGTTCAGCCCCCCCAAGAAGATAGCCCTTCTTCACAGCCGTGCCAAGTCTTCCGCCTCCCACGATATCTAGCAAATCGATCTCCTCTTCCCACTCTGCGCCAACAGCCAAGAAGTGACTGTGGAATCGCAGTGGGTCGCCGGGATATGCCACATATTGACATCCAAAGCGCAAGCCCGGAGACAAGAAATATCCTTTTGAGTGCAGGTGGGTGAATAGAGGGTATGAGGAAGGAACTATTGGCAGAGGTAGGGCAGGAGTCGGTGGCGAGGCTTCGATCAGCGTCGACGAAGTCGTGGGCGAGATAATCATTGGTTGCACTGGCTGTGAAGGCATATTCAACGCAGGCGACGGCGATGAATGCATCGAGGGAGATGATGAGCCTGCTCCAGGGCTGCTGCGTGCGACTTTCTCGAAATGCTTTGCCTTTTTCGAGGCCATATCCTGCCGCTGAGCTATTGCTGCTTCTTTTCCCTCTAGATCCAATCCTTGTTTATAAGCCAGCTTCCTTCGCTTATTCGCGAGTTTGAGTGCTTCCAAGTGTGAGGCGACATCATCAACGAGGTATGCATGACCAGCCTCGACAAGCATACGAGCTTCCTCTGGCATAAGCTCAAGCGGAACACCATTGAAGATGTTCTGCTGGCCAGCCTGAGGGATGTTGCCAATCAAGACACCGCATATATGATGCTCGCGTCGAATGTAGGTTACGGCGTTGATGTCGAAGACCAAGTGCTTATCGGCTACCAGACTAATGGGGAATGGCTCTGGGACAGTGATGGAAGCCATCCTGACTGCCTTATTCTAGAGAGAGCTCACATGGAGTGGCCTAATGCTGCGCGAATTAGCAAAAGTGCGAAAACCGAACGCTAAATCAAGTGCAGGTTTTTCGTGTTCCAGTCATAATTGAATATTGCTCAACATTCGCAATCTTTGAAGGAAGCTTCAGTGGATTGACAGATTGATATATAGTTGTTTAATCATGGAACATGAGCTTAAAGAGGAGTTGGGAGATGCGCTTACCTTTGTGTGTTGGTTGTTTGGCGAGAGAAGATTTTGCACAGTGAAGATGGTGATGGTCAAGTGGAGAGTATCGAGTCGTGGTCTTGGCAGACATGACTCGGGCTTCCCTCACCTCAGACTCTCTCCATCTCCATCGATTCTCAATATCAAAATACAACAATTGGTCCTCGGCGCCATCCTAGGCAACATGGACAGCGAAGGGGACTCATCTTCGGATGACTCGCTGTCCAAGCCAGCTCCGATTCCCGCTCTGCTGCTCCGCAGCGGTCCCATCACGCTCAAGGCATTCCAGGCAGCATGCGAGAGGACTCCAGCTCAGCCACGACGCTCACGCGGTGGCCAGCTCAGAGCAGTTATCACAGAGGACGAGCAGATCTCGTCAGCTAGCCGAATAGAAGATCTCCAGATCTTTCAGACAAGTTCTTTAGGCACAAAAGCACGAAAGTCCCGAACGGACCTTCGCAATCAAACGCGTCGAGCGAGTGCTTATGATCTTCCCGCATCCCAAAGTTCAGAATTCAACCGCTTACCCGTGTCGAGTCCAGAGCCAGCCGGTAACATTGATGATATTGCATCTTCAGCTACTCATAAGAACCGGCGAACCGTCAAATCTCGTCCAAAGAAAAGCTCATTCCTGGACGGTGACCCATTTTCCAGAATTTCTGGATGCAAGAAGGTAAAAAAGCGCTACACGGCGAGAAGAATTTCGCCCATCTCATCCGACACAGATGTTATGCCAACAGTCGTGCTTGGTGAGGGAAAGCCGATGAACCTGAAAAAGCGAAGGTTGCCAACAGAGAACGAGCTTGTGTTGGTACCAGTCTTGGGTGTTCGACAGTCCTCAGAGATTGCTTTGCCCGTTGATTCTGATCCTATCGAGGAAACTCAGGCCAATGCCACACTGGACTCCAAAAGGGCAGCTCGAACTCCTTCGCAGTCACGGCGACAACCTTTGCGCTCCATACAGAATAATCTTCGCCTTCCTTTGCAGGGCAGAAACCCATCATCTGGCGCTTTCAGTTTTCGTGCTTTGAAGAATACGTTGCCGACATCCAAGTCACCGATGAGAGATCTTGCTCGAGAGGGGTTTGATGACCACGAACTTGTACTGCCGCCGAAAATCAGGCCAAAGAAGACCAGAAGTGGACGCGCATGTCTGACCATTCCGACCTTGGATTTGGTCAATGTGCGTGATCACCAAGAGCTTTCTTTGACTCTCAACCCCGCACCCCTTCAACAAGCAAACTACACGACTCCTGGAATTGACGCCACACTGCAACTATCTCACCAATGTGGGGATGCACCTTTGGTTGATACAGCACTTATGGCCAATGACACAGCACCGCAAGAAGAAGTGGTGATGACCTTACCGAAGCAAGCCTCCAAACTTTGTCCACCACTTCAGTCAAGGCCTTCGAAACAGCTACGCAGGGTATCTTTCTCAAGCGAGGTGCAAAGTCAGCTTCTCAGTGTCACAGCCCCTACACGAGAACCAAGCGACAGCGAGGATGACTACGAGGCGGCCGATTTCCGCGATTCCGACATCGAATCTGCTTCAGAAGCCGATGAATCGAACGTGGAAGAATTCGAAGAAATGAATTTCGCAGAGGCCCGAGCAAACACGTTCCGCAACGCCGAGCTTGACAACATTGAAGATGAAGAGCTCTTGCTCGAGGGGTCAAACAATCAAAGTGACGTTAATAACGGGTTTGAGCCGTATATGAATCGCCCAGGGCAATTCGCTAGGATGAGATCAAGCGGTAGGCTTAACGAAGTGCCAGAAGACTGCATCGAGATCAACAGCTCCAGTGATCCAGCGAATAGGGTTCCAGGCTACTTGTCACGTTATCATAGTTCTGTGACCGAGCCAGCTTCCACGCGCACGCCGAAGCCCTTGAAGTCCATTTTGAAGAGTATCGTTTCTTTGATCCTTATATACACCCACATGATGCTAATCGTGGCGTTTACTAGATCGCGGAGATTTGAGACGAGTGCATCATCCTTCACGACCAGATGCTCAAAGTATTCATCTTTTCGCCTGTTCCGTCATTTTCATTTGTTCTAACCGTGCACTTGCAACAGGTGTTCAAATACATGCGGAACTTGGGCAAAGTAGCTATTTCAGCCGGGCTCAGCATGAGCTTGACAGTACAGCACGGAGACACTCGATCGTCCCTCGTCGCCACTCGCAGCAAGTGCATCGAGAGTTTCCGGTCATGGAAGATGGCAACAGCGATTCTGGTTCTGGTTCTGAGGTCGAGGCCAGCACACCCGTCCGGGTCTCAGATTCTTCTCAGTTCTTTCCCGCAACTTCTGCTATCCCACGCCTCAGCACCAACATTCCGGCACTGCTGCCCAGCCTTCACACTCCTGCACCAAACCTTCGCACATTGGCCCGTCGTGTTAGTCAAGATTTCGGCACCACAGCTACGAGGCTGCGTAGAACTCCGTCGTTGCCTTTCAACCCTCCTTTTCTCAAGGATAGAGGCTGATCTCTCTTAAAAGCCGGGACTAATGGCTGATGGACGGTGGACGACTTTCTGCATGTCATTCAATGTGCTTCAATGAGATTAGCATACACTACTAATTTAGGGTTTATTTAATCACGGAGGAATTTACTGACATCCTATGAGGAGACGAGCTTAGGCAGCACCTGCGTGTAGCATTTACGTATATTTGCTTATAGACAAAATAGTTGCTTAGTTATCATCCTTCGAATACCTTTTTAGCTCACTAGAGCGAGGCGGTCATCCACTTATCAGCAACACCTTTCTTGCTAATAAGTATAGGTTCGTAGTTTTGGCTACCACAAAGTATCAGCGATCATACCCAGCGAATTTTGGCTCATACACCTGCCTGAGACTTTTTTTTTGTACTGCATCGACAAGCCGCGAGAAGCTGCCTCTTCATCTCGCATATAGACCATTCGCGAAACGTCACATCTAAGTGACTCGCCCAACATGTTTATGCTCCGCTGTATTCGGTCAATCATTACCCTCGGATATAATCTTCTCCTGGTCGAATAGGCTAGCTTCGTACTTATAGGAATTGCTACGATTATTGTGGTAGGAAACCACGGTGAACATCCACTAGTCATTGATTCGCCATCCATTGTGAAGGTTGGGGGTGAGGCCCTTTGATCTTATCCACAACTCGTTTTCTGTGTTCGAGAGGATTTGCCTGGTGATTTTGACTGCGGTCTTAAAACCCTGCATGAACTTATCGATAAGATGCATTGCCTGCTTGGTACATCCGACACCGCTACGCACAATCGCCTTTTCATCGATAATAATCGGAATCCTGTTTATGTCATGGTTCTGTGTACGATATATACTTCCAAAAGTGAAGCCGCCTCCACAACTCATACAGAGGTCGCGTGGGTCAGTAGTTCCCGTTTCCAGTCGAGTAATGTACAGTTACTAACAATTTCGCAGTGTAGTTGGTTATCACGTCAGTCTAACAACTGCTTGCATAGCAAGTTCGTCGTGCACTGAAGGTCCCCAGTTCAAACCTGGGCGCGATCAAGCTTCTTTTTGCACATGCTATAGAACTCCTATAAAGAGAGTCTTGTTATCTTTTTGATCTGCCGTTGTTCTGTAGTTGTGTTTCTCGAAAAACAACAATCGTAGCCGCAGAGAGATGATTTAAGCAGGAGGTCAGAAAACACCTGATGGTCTGTAAATACGTCGAGGACGGTGGAGTATACGTATCCTGAGACTATACTATTCTGACAGCTAATGCTGGACAGACTTCTCATGGACTCGTGAATGGTCCATCGAAATTTGTCGATTGTTGTAAAAAAGGGTACGGAAATAGAATAGACGCCTTTAATATGGAAAGGTAGACAGCTTCAAACTCCCCTTACAAGCACTCCGCGTGTAAGTTGAGAGTTGCCAGTCTTGTTTGCGACCGGTGGCGATAGTCGATTGATCCTAATACTGCAGATCTTCGTTCGGACTTGGTGTGGCCGACAGGAAAGAGATCTGTTTGTTTTTGGGACGGTGCTCTACTAGAGACTAACGTCGCCATAGTCTTCGGTTCAGACGAAGATTGCGAGTCTTGCGTCTCGTGGGAAACGAAATCGTTGGTTCTGAAGAATAAGCGAGTAATGCTTTGTGGTGAATCCTATTGTTCCCGTAGAGCCTGTGTGTCTGCATGCGGACGAGCCAGGATCCGTGGTATCTTTGGATCTGATTTGCCTCTGTCTGAAATTCTTGAAAAATCTCAAGTGTTGCGTGGAGGACATTTGCCAACATAAACATAAACACTGAGAGCGCGTGTCGTCAGCAGAGTCTGCTTAAAAGCCTCTCACCTTCAACTCTATGCCAATGAACATCAACCATGTCTTCTACCACTCCCACCTGCGACGCGTCCAAGACTCCCGAAGTCGAGATGAAGACCGAAGACGGCGAAATGTCCACCTCCCACAGCGACAAGGCGGCTCCATCCGAAGAACGTTCCTCTCACGATACTGACGCAAAGCCTAAAGAAGATGCGCTTCTCTACACGCCCCTCAAGCGACCTTCACTGCTCTTGACGCCCAATTCCAACTACCACCTTAGCTCATCTATCAACATGCCATTCCGACGCGACCAGTACAACTGCAAATACTGGGTAAACAAGGGCTTCTGCAAAACTCGCCGGACAACCTGCAAGTGGCGACATGATGAGGAGAGAAGGAATGTTTGGCCTTGGACGGGCGACCAGGATGAAGTGTTTCCGGATTTGGTTGGACAGTACTCGGAATGAGTGATGGAGAAGGGAACTCGTGAGTCTATCCATTGTTTGAATGAATATCCACGTTACTGATTGAGTCCTGGTTCTTTGCTCTTGCTGGGCGACATACAAAGATTGGACCTGTCTTGACAAATGACGTGAATCCGGGCTCTTCTTCATGCTTAGTTCTTGTCCATCTAGGACACCATGGCATCAGGTTGGTGGTTTCACAGCATCTTCATTACTCCGCGAGTGCTTTGAGAAACATTCCGGGTAACTTTGTTGGTGTTGATGGTTGCAAAAGGTTGCTGTGAGTTGGGACGAAATGGGGTTGGCACAAGTCAGGTGTTGACGCGATTTGACTTCATCAATTGCGCGAACCGTGCCTAATAGTTACAATAATCCATACACCTGAACAACTCCCTCCACCAACATGTCTGCCACCGATGAAGTGACGGATCCTTCCGACTGGCTAACCACCCCTCTCGCCTTCT
The DNA here is from genome assembly GCA_003689335.1 of Venturia asperata. Lineage (NCBI taxonomy): Eukaryota > Fungi > Ascomycota > Dothideomycetes > Venturiales > Venturiaceae > Venturia > Venturia asperata. The sequence goes on from QWWL01000016.1 coordinate 262,779, forward strand.
TCGCGCCCATGGATTCCGCCCTGAGATGTCAAGTGTGTAAAGAGTTCTACAATACGCCCATGATCACATCCTGCTCACATACATTCTGCTCCCTATGCATCCGAAGATGTCTCTCCGCCGACGGAAAGTGCCCAGCGTGTCGGCAGTCAGATCAGCCCAGTAAATTGCGGATGAACGGGACCGTTCAGGAATTAGTCGAAGCATTTACGATCGCACGACCACAGGGCTTGGAATTCGCACAGAAGACGAAACGAGGGATTGAAGATGACGACGTAGAAGCGCAGCCGAGACGGAAGAGAAGGAAAACTAACAGGCAAGAGGTGAATGAGCCTGCGAAACAGACTCGCCAGACGAGAAGTTCAGGACGACGGACAAATGGTGTAGCAGCCTCACAGGATACCATGATTCTTGACAGCGAAGACGATGATATTGACGAGTTTCACCCGGATCCAGAACCAAAAGAACCTGATGATGGCCTCGTAGCATGTCCAATGTGCGAGACGCGCATGAAAGAACAAGCCGTCTTCACACATCTCGATCGTTGCGACGGTAAAGCTGGCCCCAAATCAAGGTATGCTCAATGTCTTCTTATTCTCGAAGCAAGATCTAACGCCCTACAAAAGACCTAAAACACCACCTCTCAAACCACCCTCCAAGACCATAGTCATTCCAGCTTCCCCAGCAAAGCACCTCCCACACCTAAATTATAGCCTCCTCAAGGACAACCCTCTCAAAAAGAAATTACAAGAGCTCGGCATACCAGCCTGGGGCGCTCGTCAGCTCATGATTAGAAGACACACACAATGGGTCGATATCTTCAATGCAAACAGCGATTCACCACGACCGCGCCCGATTCGTGAATTACTAAAAGATCTGGATACATGGGAAAGAACGCAAGGAGGAAACGCGCCAGGACAAGGTCAGCCAGGTCCTCAGGGTGTGATGAAGAAAGATTTTGATGGTGAGGCATGGACAAGGAGGCACAAAGCGGGATCAAAAGGCTACGCCGGATTCGATGATTTAATCGCTTCAGCTCGGGCGAAAGTCAAAGATGCGAAAGCGAAAGCGGAGGAACACTCTGCTCAAAGCGCTGCATCGGAAATACGTGCTTCAGAAACGTCGTCAATGGAAACGCAACTGCAACCACAACCGCGGCCGTCGCCAGTGCCGAGGGAACAATCAGACATGGAGCAATTGAAGGCAGAACAAGAAGCGATAGCTGCACAGACGACGCCCGTCACCGCAACATCGAACGTAGAACCGATATCAGGCGCCGCGGCCTTCTTCCAACACGCAGCAGAAGATATACTCATGCGTGAAACAACACCACCGCCCGACTTCAATTCACCACCTTCATCCCAAACCGAAAGACATACAGCGCACCAGGAACGGAGATACAGCAATTCAAAACCACCCTCCTCGTCACAACCACAAAGCCATCCTGATTCGTCTCAACAGCATCAGACGCCTGCTGAAATCCTCTTGATTTCGAGCCCTCAAAAAGAAGATTCTGTGGGGGAGAAAAGTGCGAGTTTTTCCAGGGAAGGATCGATGGGAAGTAGTCCAGAGCGAGCACGTCGTGTCCCCATGTTCCGTGTTCCGGAAGAGCCGGTAAGAGATAGTGAAGGGTTTGGCGCTGCCGCTGGATGACTGACGTGAATGAATTCCGTATTGCCGCGACACCCTCGAAGGGAGAAAAGAGGGCGAGAATGTGATGAAATTCTGGATACAAGAAGTCTTACAAATGTTTAATGCCAGGATATATGATGGTATTCCTTCTACTCTCTTCGTGACGTTGACCCTTCTGCGGAAAGACTGGACACCTCACAAACGTCAGCATCCTGACTGGACCCAATTCATGTCCCAGCGTGCATCCCACAATGTTCAACATGGTGACATTGGAACCGCCCCTAACAAGGGTGCAAAGTGATTGCTTCCCAAGAACGCGAACACGTCCCTCGTCCATCGAGCAAGGAAGTTCGCAAAAAGTTTCGATAAGGTGAAATCATTGTTCATTGTGCTAGCATAGGCTCCGGCTCCCTATTCTCATCCTGCTCCTTCTCGACGATGGCAGGAGTGGCCGATGTCCTCTCATCGAGCTTCATATCCCTCATCATTTCCATGCTACGTGACAAAGAAGCTTCTTCCTCATTTAACGCAGCAGAACTCGAAGTAACGGACATCGACGCAGAGGTCGCGGGAATTGGCTCAGAAGAAGCAAGTCCGGCACTTAATGCCTCAGCCTGTTTCCTCTCGTCTTCTTTCTTGATCTCGAATGCTTCCAGCTCGGCTAGTCGCTTGCTTGTGGCTTCGGCTTCCTCCCTTTCTCTCCTCTCCCGTCTGGTACGTTCCAGAGCGCGCTCGATACGTTCATTCGCTTCGCGTTTCTCTCGTTCTGCCCTCTCTTGCTCTTCTTTCTTCTCCCTTTCGGCACGTTCAGCGACTTCCTGTCTCTCCCGTGCAGCGCGTTCAATGGCTTCTTTCCTTTCCCTCTCAGCTCTCTCTTTCTCTTCAGCCTTCTCCTTTTCTTCTGCAACCAGCGCCTCGAACTCATCATCCACGTCTTCTTCTGGAACGGCGGCGGCGCCTGGTTCGGCAATGAGTCTGCCGATGTCTTCGGCGACTGCCATTTCATCCTGCATTACATTCGTGATTCGTTCCACACCCTCCACGCCTCCAACAGAGTCGTTGAGTGTCTTCATGATCGCGGCAGACTTCTGCATGGATTGGATTATCGCGACGTTATCGGCTGCGCTATCGATGGCATGGAGCGACTCTTCCACTTGCAACAGATTCGCCCGTCTTTGCTCGAGTGTAGTTTCCACCAATTTCTTTGACTTCAGGAGCGAGCGCGCCGTGGAGAGTTGTTGTTTTTGTACAGCGTTTCGTACAGCTATCGTGAGAGATTCGAGGCGGGATTCTAGAGGAGGTATGGCGAGGTCGAGGGTTAGTTGTAGGGATTTGACTTGGGCGATGGAAATATCGGTTTCTGTTATTTCTTCGGCGCGTGTAGATGTTGGAGGTATGAATTTGATTGTGGAGGTCGCTGGGGAGTAGGATAGAGAGGGTTTGTCTCTCGACATGTACGTGAGGAGGACGAGGATATCATTTTGCGTGAGAGGAGGCGAGTTGGTGCCTAGAACGTGGGCAAAATGGTGGGTGAATGTGTGGAGGGAGTAGGTCCCCGACGTTGTGGATCTGTGAAGTTCGTTTTGCAAGAGGACGACAGCGTTTGCAGCAGCCTACATAGTCAGCATTTCATTGCCCGGTTCGATCGAGTAAAGAGCATCACCTCAACATTCTCCACCACCACAAATCGTCCGACGGAGAGCTTGTGAGGCGGCCCTCCTGTGAGCCCAATCTGTCTCAAGCTCCACTGTATAACTTGCCACGGGGTTGGTATCCAGCTTCGGCTGTAGATGCTATATTTCGAGGCTTGGAAGTCGGACAGTGGTATCAGCTCTCGATATGCTACAGCTTCTTGCTGTAAGATTTGTCAGAGATGCATGGTATCTATCGTTCGTAGAGTCTAGCTTACCACTACAGAGGCAAGCCCAGCGGGTATGCCCCAAGGTCTGTATTCCAAGGCTCTTGCCAATTCCTGTCCAGTTGCCAGAACAAGAACATCATTCGTCCCGCTCTCTTTAGCGCCTTTCTTGGTGGCAGTAGTAGCAGTCGTCGGTATCAGTCCAGCTCGTGAGGCATGAAACAGTGCCTTCTTCCAGGCATTTATGTTGGCAGCATAGCCATCTGGATTGGCGACTTTGTGAAGGGGGAAGTCGGACCACAGGGATGCCAAACGCGCTCTATTCTTGAATGAGTTTTCGTGGTCAAGAATGAAGTTCAATAGCTCTGACATTGCTATGGGACAGGGTATTAAGTTTGAAGATGCAGATACACGTTCGGGGTTTCGAGTCGGCTGCGGAGAATAAACAATGACGGCGGGCTTCCCGCTTTCGGCCCGTCGCAACCGTCAACAAACAACAAGGACGTCTCTTCATACTTTCGATCAACTTTGGGGAGCAAACATTCGAGGATGGTAGTAAATTGTGCTAAATCGAGATGAATGCTTGATCTTTAAAGTTTCTCGTCGCTCTTCGTCATCTGGCATATCTGCCTGTCCTGTATTCTGGAGTTAGCTGAAGCCAACCAGCAACAAGCTAGGGTATTATGATATTCTATCTTCCCTCCTGATTTCAATCATCGAGTCAAATTTATACACCGTATTTGTAAGCTTATGTCACACGAATACGTTATCGATCAAGTCAAAATACCATCACCATCCAACAACGAATAACGTCAAAGAAGAAAACTGAGAGCACATTTGAGCTCAGCCAAGCACAACATCAATCTCTTAGAGCTTTAGGTTCTCCCAAATCTCGACGTTCTCTACAGACCGAATTGAGACCGGCAAAAGCGTCCATTCGTCAGCATCGTATGCTAGCTTACGGTGTTTGGAAGCGAACACCAACGTGAAGCAACTTTGCAGATATGGCCAATTCGAAGCCTCTGCGACGCTGAAGCCATGAAGCTCGTGGACTTCCAATACTTCTTTGACTTCACTTCGGCCAATGGTTGGGCGGTTCCACGAGACAGTATCACCCATTTATAGGATCCTTCGGGAAAATGCCTCCTCTCGCAAAGTCCACCCACGCTCTGACCATGGGGTCAGATGAACAAACTCCTTCCTCGGGATGACGAGGAGCATTTGGATCCTCCAGTCATCATATTCGAAATTGAGTACAGGATGTGGGAAGCAGCGAGGGGGTGAGGAGCCATCAAAACCACGTAAGCCATGATCGGCGTCTGTTCTTGCCCTCGCTGTAATGGTCAAAGACGCATTTGCGTGATTTGCGCCCATCGAGTCAAGGTAAAGCTGCTGTATTGAAGTCTTTGGGATTCAAATTCGAGCAAGAAGGCTTCGGTAAGAGATGAGAGAAGGAGAGGAGAACGCAACAGAGGGAGGGAGGAGAGCCGGATGTACTTCCATCCGAGCATCACGTGTTCAAAGCTAAATATAGTCCGCGTCCTATTAGATCCTTCACATCATCCCTATTCCTCCATCCAACAAACTGATTTTCTTACAAGAACAAACCCAAAATTCCCATTCCAGCCACGGTGAAGAGAGTCGACGCCATATTCGCACCCGCGGCACTAGTAGCCGTCGCAGTGGCTCCACTTCCACCTGCACTTCCGCTGGCTCTCGGTCCTGAAGGAGTGGCAGTGGCAGATCCGGATCCAACGAGCGATGTCGTGGTCGAATTCGGGTTAGCACTTGTCGTGGAATTTGTGCTAGCCGTAGAATTCGCGCTGACCGTCGAATTCGAAAGCACGGCACAAATCTTTGCCGGGATCGGTGAAAATGCTACCCCGTGTCAGTATTGCTCCAGCTCTAATTGTGTACCAGGGCGAGATCAGCTTACTCTGAAGATCTGTTGGTGAGCAAGTCGAGTTCTTTAAACAGGCTGGGATGAGGGTAGATAGTTTGGCCCCGTTCGCGCAGTGGCATGCGTAGTCTTCTGCTGTGCAGCTGACAGCCTTGAATGCGGCATCGTCGCAGGGAAGAACGCAAGCTGGGATCTGAGCTGCAAGAGCATCGCATTGGGCGATTTGAGACGCGCTCTGAGCGGAGACTGATGCCACGAGAGCGGTGATGGCGAAAGTTGAGTAACGCATGCTGGCGAGATGTAATGGTTGAAGACGAAGCGAATGTCGTGGGTAAATACAAAGATGAAGAAGAACGAAAGACTCTGAAGAGGGACCGGATTATAAGAGGAAGAAGAGATGAGGTGAGGAAAAGCCTGACACGACTCTCAGTGCTGTGCGCCTCGCTCGGGACATTGAGGCTGAGATGATATTCTCTTTCGAGCATTATGATTGGCGGGTACCATCGCGGAGAGCCGCGCCATGGAAACTAGACAGGGGTCCTATCTCTTCAACTCCAACCGGCAGCGATCGACCAAAGCTCAGCAAGGCTTGTTATAGCAATTCCATCTCCTTTTAGCATTCAGGCCCTCCTCCTACATAGCCCTCAGGACAAACTCCATTCGCCTGCTCAACTAAGCGTTGAGAACACCAAACTTTGAGGCTCAATTCCACTTCCAAGCCTCACTCCTGCGTCTGTCCATGCATATCAGGTCTCGACTCTCACCCAGATTGTAGTATCCCTTGTAGATCCAAGCAATTACGGAGAATTTCTAGCATACCCTCAATCTGGCCAACGCGTCCAGATTGTCCTGTTATTCAATCTTCGCTTCTCTGGTCCCAAACTATCGTCCTCGGACCAATTCCTACACCACCAACCTAATCCGCTTCAGACCAAGCTCATTCCCATTCCGCAGTTTCAAGCATGTAATCTGAACCCAAACCACATTCTCTCTAGCTTCCAGCGGAAAACATAACCCGCGAGAAAACTCATCAACATACCAGAACAACGAATCTCCGTCCATCCACCCACAAGACACTATTCCAACCCGATCTCAAAGCATCTGAATACACAACCCCTACCCCAACCATCAACGCAGACAATCCAACAAAGAAAATAAAATAAACATTAACTTTTCGCGAGGAAACAAAAAACATCAGTATCCCCGCCACTCGAACCGAGAATCTATTCCCGCCTCTGGAAATTTTGGATCCCCAACGTCGCTGTTTTGCTGTGGTGGCGGGAGGACTGCTCGCACTCTACTAACTTTGAGCCAGGGATCGGAATGCTTGGGGATTTGGGGAGAGGATGTGAGATACATGGCGCTCGGGGGGGTCGGGGGTAAGACGTCGTCGAGGGAGATGGGGATGGGAAAGTTTGGGGCCGAAAAGTCCTTTAGTGAACAACTTGATTGATAGATTATTAGGGTGATTGCTACTTACATGTACCAGCCCGCAGGTAAGTAAGTACGATGCTGGTGCCAGTGGGTTATACAGGAAACAAATCACAATATCAAACCAAGATTTTTTCAAAGAAAGAAAGAAACAAAGAAATATAAAGCAAGAATGAAAAAAGTGTATATTTCTAATATCTTCCAAACCGACCACGAAAAAAAAAAAAAAAACGAGTCCAACCCAATAATCCCTAACCATCAAACCCCCCCCAAAAACTAAAACCACCCAACAACATTCCCCCCCCTCGGCTTCTCATAAGCCTTAATAATATCCTTGACCATAGAATCAACAGCATCCCCATAAACCTTCCCCAACTCCCTCGACACAGCCGGCATCTTCGCATTCATGGCGTACGAAAACTCAGCAGCAGCGTTATTGATATCCTTGAGCAACTGGATCACCTTCTGCTGACCGTTCATGGAGAAGACGATGTCGCGGATGGCGAGCCACTCGCCCTGGGTCTGTCTGGTCAGGACGGCGAGGCGGTTGACGGGGGCGAGGAGTTCCTGGGAGGCGAGGACGGTGCAGGGGGCTGCGGCGCGCATGGCGGAGGCGCCGTCGCGGGAGGAGGCGATGAGACGGTTGGATTGGTTTGTTATTACGGCGGCGAGGTTGGTGCGGTCCGAGGGGCGGGAGCGTTCCATTTGGTTTAGGGCCCGGGAGAGGGCTGTGAGTTCGAAGTTTACGCGTTCGGTGACGGCGTCGTAGATGCTTGATGGTGCCTTTGCTGATTTGTTCTTTGGGATGGGACTTGCGAGGGCAAGGGGCAGGACGAGGAGGGAGAGGAAGGTGGGGCTGGTGAGAAGCATCTTGATGTTGTGGGCTGATATGATAGAATCTCTAATTGTTTGTTGGAGTGACTTGGCCGAAAATGAAAGGGGTAAATATGAACGTCCAATGCAGGTTCAAACGAGTGTAGTGATGACAAAGTCTGAATCGATGGAAATCTTGCACAGGCTGGCAGCAGTCCAGAGCTTAAGAAGTGTTTTCGTCAACGAGGCTCGGTCGGAAAATTAACCACGCTCGGCATGTAGCAGGCCACCGAGATGGCCATCTCCCAAAAGAACAGGATTCATGGCGATCTTGCTCAGGGATGAGCAAGATTTCGTCCCAAAATAAGCAGTGATCCCAACGCGGAGGATGTAGTTGTTGTGGTTGTTTGGTCAGCTTGTGGCCGAGGTTGGCATATCGCCAACGCCTGAGCCATCACCGGACTCGTGAGACTGCCGTACCGGCCGTCACCGACATCCCGATGAGGGGGAGGTGGATATCAACGAAACTGAAACATACTGTGATGCCAAGGACAATGAAAGTTAGTGGGGTGGTTGTGCCTTCCTACCAAAATATGATGATCCAAGCGAAGATTCTTGACAAAGATCATTAGGCGTCATACTGTGGTAGTACTGTGGTATTACTGTCGTGCATAGTATTTGTAAAGTACACAGTGAACTTCCATGATCCCAGGTGTCACGATCTGTCAGCAGACGATCAGATAACCTGAAGCTGATCGTGGTTGAATTGCATCTCGCAAGAAAGTGCCTAATTTTGAACTCGTCTCTTGCAGGGAATTCCTTATCAGTATAGATTATGAAACAGTTAAAGTTATCGGTCCTTCAACAATAACACAGTGCTTTTTTTAGAAGGTGATGATAGTTTGGGTACTATACTTCGTCAGAATGGGAACCGGTGATTCGTCAAACACTGCCCAAAAGTACGTACATACCGATACAAAGGGGTATACAACTGACTCCGGCATTACTCATGCTCATAGAATCTCCAAAGTCAAAATAAATATTGTTTAACGCAAAAAACATACCTGATTGACGGATGTTGACAGACGTGGGCCTAGCGCGTGCCAAATAGACATCGCGATCCAAGAAACCGGGAGACAGTGGAGTCTCCATAATATAATGTTAGGAGCAATCAACAATATTGTTCGGATCGCTCCGTAGCCTGCTAGTGCTTCAGTCTGCTGGTAACCGAGCATTCGACAAATAGCAAGTACTCTTAACAACCCTCCTGAGATGATTTGCGATACTTCTGAAGCGATTATTTTGCAAACATCAATATGTACGACCCGATCATAGTATGTTCGTTTTCGTCCTGTTTCCACAGCGCCATTATTCTCTCGGGATTCTCTCGCGGGGAACAACGCCGCGTCGGGGACGTTTCGATCTCCTGCTCAGACACAAGAAAAGCTTAATGACTTTGAAGGATGCGGAAACGGCTACCAAGAGGCCAAGATACTCAAAGAACGAGTTGTAAGCCCCGTACCACGTACATGTCTTGCATTGATAGACACTGGCGTCTCACTTCGCTCTTCGCATCTATCGAGCAATCAAGCTGATTAGTAGAGTTGTTTTTGTCCCATAGTAGAAGTATAGGTCACCGACGTTGCAGAAGAAAAGACCTCTCCAGATCCAGGAAAAAGGAAATGTGCAAGGAGCGTCAGGGTACTGAAGTACTGAATTGATGGTCCTAGAACATGTCGTATCGATGGCACGAGATTGAAGAAGGCTCCAGAGCGAGACTCTTGGTTAAGTGCCCTTTAATGGAAGCCAAGTTTGCAGAGCTTTCCAAGTTAGGGCTTGCTAGTACTAACCTCTCGTGTCAGACATTTATCGGTCAGTGCGCTCAAGCTGAGAAACCATGAAGGCAATGGTATATTTGACCAGTACTCCGACTGGTGGTACACGGATCCGACGGCCTTGCTTCATTTGCAACCAAGTCTCCGGCGTGGAAAGACGACGGTTGACGATGAGCTTGAACTCAACTTGTTACTCGGTGCGATAATTTGAAAATTCCCTCGTCTTGACCTTCCGTGCAAACATGATGTCCAGCTCCTCGTATGTTCTTCCTTTTGTCTCCGGTACCTTTGACCAGCTCCAGACCAGGCTGATTGCAGATAAGCCACCAAAGAAGAACCCGATTTTCCCCCGCATGTTCGCTTGGTCAGGATTGATCATGTACGGAATCGCAACGGTCTCAAGAATGGCAACCACTGCCTGAACCGCAGTTGCTATCGCGATGGTCTTGGAACGTACGGTCGTTGCGGAGATCTCGGAAATTAGGACATAGCAAACTGGACCGACCGAAAAGTCGAAACAGAAGTTCCAGACCAGTAGGAGAGCGGCTTGTGTCCACGCCAGGCCAGGTCGATTGATGTAATGAGGTAGGCAATCGACGATCCCGATCACTATCATGATGATGGTCATGATCGAGAGACCAGAGTTGTAAATATTTCGTCGGCCGAATTTAGCCAACAAATACCACGAGAATAGTACGCCCACAAACCCAACGGCAAGAAATGCAACAGACATATTGAAACTCATCGCTACTGAAAGTCCCGCGAGCTGGAAGAATAAGGTCGTGTATCCGAGCATGTATATACCGCTCAAGTTCTGGATAACGTAGACGCCCACGGCAATTTCTGTCCTTCTCAGATTGATTTTCTTGAAGCAGTCACGATAGCTAGAGCCCATTTCGAGTTCGCGTTCCAGTCGGTCTGTTTCGATAATCATTGCGAGGGTGGGCTTGACATCCAGATTGCTGGAAGCGAGACGGCGAAGAGAATGTTCCGCTTCGTCGAGTCGACCCTTGCGAGCGAGCCACCATGGACTCTCGGGAGCGAAAGGTAGTCCGATGAGAATGGCGAGGACCCAAAACCACTGCGCAGCAAAGGGCCCGCTGTATGCCCAATGTGTGGAAAGCTTAGACGTCCCTGCAATCACTCCGTTGGCGATGAGTTGTCCCGTGACGAATGACAGGTTCACGTAGGCTGTCAGGATACCTCGCAGTGCTACTGGACACACTTCAGAAGCGTATGTTGGTGCGATCACTGGGAAAGCTCCCAGAACCAATCCTCCGAGAAGTTCACCCACCAGCAGTACTGGCAGTGTTTTCGCGAAGAATTGGATGAAGATGAACGCCCCAGTCAACGCTACGCAGGCAGCGAATGTCTTTTTTCGTCCATACCGATCCAAGGGATAAGCGCAGGCAAAGGCTCCAAGAACTATACCCAATGAATAAGCAAGTTCTATCAAAATCATATCTCATACCGAGAACACACCTTGGCCCAAAGGATTTCCCATACCCAGCCCAGTCTGCCACGGAGCGGAAATAATGAAGTTTCCCTGATACTTGTAACCAAAATCTCTTTGAAAAGCAGGGGTCGCATAGAGGTTTCCCAGTAGTTGAGGATCGAACGCTGTCATGATGGTCCCTAGACTGAAGAAGACAGACCAAGCTGCTGCGGTAGGATGTGTCTTGAGAGCTTGCCACGGCGTCATTTTATGCTCTAGATCAGCTGCTAAATGGGAAGAACCAGCGAGGGCCTCTTCCTGGACTTCAGTGTGTTGTGTTTTGTGGTCTGCCATTGTGAATTGGCGGTATTCGCAGCCAACGCGGGTTCTGATGATTGCAGTGCCGTCGCGATGAGGTTTAAAGACTTGACGGTGGTCTTCAGCGGACAGCGCCTCTTTTGATCAGCAGACGGCCTGGACGGATCAATGTTCCGCCAGATATCTCTGTGTAGCTGCATTGCAGGAAGGGAAGTGCAAGGTCAAAGATAAGCCGGACGAAGAGGATGATAACAAGCTGTAGGTGCAGTACAGGGAAGCATTGTACACCCAAGTGCGATCTGTTGCATGCCTTCCGCGTCTCGATCATGATCGGTCACGAGAGAGGAGACGCCCATCACGATGAGCTCGATGGATGGCGATATGGTTGAAAAGAGGATGGAGGTGATAAGGATAGGAGTTGTGGGAGAATCAAGGGGACGAAGAGTTGCCCGCCTAGAAGCCGACCCCAAATCCCGGAACCGCTAGCGAACAACGAGATGGCGCTTTGCATCATCACGAGATACTCCTAATAACTTAAGTAAATTCAGTACTTGGAGGTACCTAACCCCAAGTTGTCAGCAATGCCGCCGTCAAGTATGGTATGTGGCATTGGCCCAACAAGCGCTCGGCGATGGATAATGGCTGGAGATCGTGAATCAGGGTCAACGATAGACAGCCCGAGAAGAAGATGAGTATTTACAGCCACGCAAATGGGATCCCGGAAACCTCTCCCTTGTAAATCGGTTGCTCTATATCGTAAATCGGCGCGTGCATATCTACACGCCGAACCCGTCATCCCAACGCCGTGCTAGAAATTACCCAGGCCTACATCTGCTTACCGAAAACTGCCTTCCTCCTCATCCACCTCCGAAGAGTCCTTGTCCCTCGTCTTCAAAGGACTGAGAGGCGTCTGCATCACACCCAACGGGTCTAAAGGCATCTGCGCCCCGATGAGACTATGCCTATGCGGTCGTCCCTCATCAAGCGTTTCGCTTTCCTCTTCGACAATCATACTCCTTTCGCCAATGGTCCCATCATCATCACCTCCATCTTCGCCGTGATATCCTTGCGCAACAAGTCTCGCACCAACGATCTTCTCTCTTAATTCATCCAGGAAGCCGCGCATACCATCGAATTCGAGTTTCGGATGTGCGCCCTTGGAATCACCTTTGAGACCGTACAGCGCCCATGCATCTTCGACGCACTTCTCAGCCTGGTTCGTCTTGCCCAAACTGACAAAAGATTCGGCAGCCATAACGGCCCAGAATGCCGATTTTCTCCTTCTTGAGCCCCATGACATGGAACCGATGCCCTGTTTTGAGCTGTAGCAAATTCCAATACGTTCAGTAAGAAGCGCAGTTCCGATCGGTCCTACAAGACCAGCCTCGAGTATGCGAGACCCCCACCGCGTTGCGTCGTCTGCAGCAGATGAGCCACGAAGCTTGAGGAGTTCGAGACCCATGATGAGGGAGCGAAGCGCATAGTACGGCGTCATGGAGCGATGGATATACGAATGCGTGGCGGCCTCTAACATCCTATCCACAGTCTCTGCCCTCGACTTGCTGGTCATAGCTTGCGTGCTCAACAGTGTAGAAACAGCAGCCATTTCATTAGCACCAGCGTAATATTTCCACGCTTTGTCGCTGTCGAAATCACCTCTAAGGAGATCATAAGTCGACTGCGCTAGTTTGAAGTCGCGCAGCATGAAGGCGTAATCAGCGAGCTTGCGCATAATTGCTTCGGGTGTGTCAGGCCGGTAGAAGCCTTGGAGGGAGTCGTAGTTGCTGGAACTAGAAGAGGCGGGCGATGATGAATTTCGGGATGAGGTGCCAAAGGGTGTCCATCTTTTGGAGAGAGACATCAGTCTGCCGCTTATTCCTCGCCGCCGTGTGGCGACCTGTTCGTTCCATTGGGCACAATTGCGCTCCATGGACGGTATTATAGATTGAGCGACTAGCTCGCGTACAAATGTTCTCACCGACACGACATCAGATTCAAAAATGGTCGATGTCGGGTCTTCTAGATTGTCGGCGGCTTCTGTTGAGTACATTAGTTTTAGATTGTGCACAGCTGTAGAGTCTCTACATACCTCGCCGAGAGATCTCCGACAGTTCCTCTGCCGCTGGTAGCCACTCGCTAATGGGCAATCGCACGCTGTCATCGTCGGATGGTACGCACTGCGCACTTCTGAGTCTTAGCAGATGGCAATGTAATCCAAAATGTCTCTTCATCTGTTCGTACAACGCCGTAGATTTGGATATGTCATCGTGATCTTCATCGTGCACCAGCACGTAGTACCGTAGGAATTCGTTGTTGACCCACATTGGCAATCTGTCGTCTCCAGTATTCGTGCTTGTGTATAGCCGTCTAAGCTCATCAATCGGGCTTGAATTCCGAGAGCTGATTGCTATCACACACGCGACCGGGTGTGAAAAGGTTTCGTGGGTAGACATGGGAAATCCGGACAGCAGTCTTCGCATGTACAACGAGTAGAAGGGCGACGTAGCGCCTGCAACCTTCGACGCAGGTTCATTCTCTTTGTGATTTAAATAGTCGGTCGACCCTCCAGATGGCCCTTGTAGCTCGGCAAACGACAAGTGTCTGTCTACGGCCTCTTCAACCTGGGCAACATCTCCACCCACTCTGGGTATGACGAAAGACGACCTGGCTGTGCTTCCGCTCAGTCGATGATTCGAAGTATCTGGTCTTGTATCTGTGCTCTTTCTCGGCATTGGAGGTCTTGAGGTTCCCAATGCGTCTTTGAGTCCCATGAAGCGTATGCCAAAATCATCCCAGCTCGTACTTGCGCCAACGCTATTCCTTATGGTGACCTTGCCGTGCACCAATTCTCCGAACGGTCGTATCAGCTCCAAGAACCCGCCATGGAAACCCTTCTCCCGTAATATCTCCTCCGTATCCGCAGATGCCACGACTCCGACATGAGGGACGAATGAGCGCAATATGAGATTTCGAGGTTCGTCCGGTCGACCTTGCGTACCGGCAAGCGGCGTGAGTCCTCCATTAGGCGACGTAGGCGAGAAAACCGACGCAGCGAGGGCAGCTGTGGGCGTTGCAGTGCCTGAACTTCTGCCAGATGCAGACAGTGACGACGTGGAAGCGAAGAGGCTGGATAGCGAGGGGTTCGTCCGGTAGGGAAGACTGGATATGGAGGCGGCAGGAGAGGCAGCGCGCTGTTTGGGTAGAACAATGGAGCGCTCAGACTCGGGGTACGAGGGAGCCTTTGAGTCTTGGGGAGGATTCATGAGGCCGCCTCAGCGGTGCTTCGATGCACTTCTTCTACCGCATGGATTACGATGGGCGAGTGACGGGTTGGTGTCCAGCTGGTGTTTTGGTGGTAGACGCCCTTTGTCCTATATAAGGGCTTTCTTTGTGAGGGTGAGGTGGGAATTGTGAATTTTATCCCGATGCTACTAGTACGGTCGTCCAGAGTCGCAGCAGCTGTCAGACGTGCTCAACCGCGGCCAAGCAGGGCAGAGGAGACATGGATGACAAAGAACCTCACCTCTAGACACACTCCACCACCATCAAATATTGAGTCGGACGGGAGTTCTACGGGAAAGCCAGACATCTCGTCGCGGGATTCGACAGTATAGTCAAATCTGGGTCTACAATAATAATTTGTGGGCGCAGAATCATTTAAATCTTCTGTGTGAGTCGGCGAAGCTGCAATACCTAGACAACACATAGGTACGCACGAAAGAAGACCGAATGCTCCTGTGTTCCAAATTCCGCTCGCGTCTTGCCCGTCGTGTTCCTACTCCTCCTCTTTGTGGCCTCACTTTGTATCGATTCGAGCAAAGAAGTCGAAACTGGCTGGCACAAGTTGGGCATCGACACGCCCTTAGAATCCACACAGGACTGGCCTTCTTATCACTCGCATCTAATTTTCCACTGCCAACAGCTTTAGATTCAAGAATGCCGATCCCGGAGAGCTTGGAGGCGGGCATTGTCGTCCTCAATGAAGTCGAGAATCGCCTAGTCAAACTTCTCCTAGACGCCGCTGAGTTTATCGAGTCACATCCATCACAGGAACAGACGGCAGCCCTGCCGTCAGACCTTGCCAGTGCACCACTAGAGCTTCGCTTCACTGGCGGTTGGGTGCGTGACAGGCTCCTGGGAGTCGAGAGTAACGACATCGATGTCGCCATCAACAAAATGACTGGCTACCAATTCGGCCTACGCTTGAACGAGTACTTTGAAATCCCTGGCAACGCCGAGAGACATGGCCTCGTCAGTCCGAATAACAAGAAGGGCAGCTTCAAGTTGGCAAAGATCGAAGCAAATCCGGAAAAGTCCAAGCATTTGGAAACTGTCACGGTTCGCATCCTTGGTCTTGATCTCGATTTAGTCAACTTGAGAAAGGAGACCTACAGCGAGGACAGTCGAAACCCACAGATGGAGTTTGGAACACCTGAGGAAGACGCCCTGCGACGAGATGCCACCATCAACGCCATGTTCTATAACATCACGACCAGCAAGCTTGAGGACTTTACTGGACATGGTTTGGAAGACCTCAGGAAGGGAATCATCAGAACGCCTTTGGAACCATACACCACCTTCAAAGACGACCCTCTTCGTGTTTTGCGCCTGATCCGCTTTTCAAGCCGCTTCGCTTATGAGATTGTCCCGGAAGCTGAACAGGCCATGAAGGATCCCGCAATCAGCGAGGCTCTCAAGATCAAAATCAGTAAAGAACGAATCTGGGTCGAGCTGGAGAAGATGGTAAAAGGACCTGACCCAGAGGGTGCTCTGAGGTGTATCGACAACCTGGGACTCTACCAAACCATTTTTGCCGACCCATCACCAAAGCCCAGCTACAAGCCTGATACCACAAATTGGCATTACGTCTATGAACATCTCATGAGGCTGGTTTCCGGAGATCGCAGTGACGCTACTATTCGCGAGGCCACTCTGAATTCAAAAGAGGACCAATTCATGGGTTGGTTGGTGGCGTCGATGATCCCCTGGTCAGATTCTCCTGATGCTGCGCCGACCAAGCCTGGGAGGACACCTTTGCCTATGACCACAACTGTTGCTCTTACCTCCCTGAAAGCACCAAATCAGTTGACCTCCCTCCTCACTTCCTGCAACCAGAATTTGGGAGAAATCAAAGACTTCGTGTCGCGACGAGAGGACTCTCGCGAGAAGTTGGGAATGGCTATTCGAAAATGGGGTGCAACCTGGAGAACACAGGCTCTGTTTGCACTGCTTCACGAGATCTACGAGATGCCCAAGGACTCGTCTAGTACGTTCTCACCCATAGATTCATTGACCTATGTGCTAACTCGATGACCAGGAATCGTGAAACAGTACGCCGACTTTCTTTCCACAGTCAAAAGTTCGGGCCTCCTCGAAGCCCACACGTTCAAACCTCTGGTCACCGGCACCGACCTCGCCAAAGCCATAGGGGCTAAGCCAGGCCCCTGGATGAAGTCCGCTCTCGACGTCGTCATGGCCTGGCAACTTCGCAACCCCGACGTGACCGATGCCGCTCAAGCTATCGCCCAAGTATCCAGCAACGATGACATCTCGCGATTGATAAGCGGCGAAAGCAAAGATAAACACATCTCCAAGAAGCAAAAGAAGGGTGAGCTACGTTCTGCCCTCATCTCCCATTTCTTGCGGCAAACACTGAAACCACTCTTCTCCCAGGCTAAAGCGAACCCGGAGATCACGGCGGCGGGAAGGAAGAAAATCGGCGAGCCTGTTTCGCGAAAGAACGACTTCACGGATGAGGAGGTTACCAAGCCTTGGAAGTTCAAGGAGGCGTGGGCTTTGGATATGCTGGACTGGGTTTGCAAAAGTCTTGATGGGGAGATTGTGGAGAGGGAATGGGGCTTCCTCATCCCGCCGATACTGAGCGTGGTTGATGACACAGACGTGAAGATTCGAGCGAGGGGATGCGGACTGCTTCAAAGCCTACTGGAGCATACACCCTCCGCTCTCCTCAAACGTACCGGTCTAGCTCCTTTGTTCGCAGAATCCCTCTACATATCAACGACTTACCTTCCCTCCCTCACAGCCGAGGAAGACGCAATCACCATTCTCGATGCTGCTCTACCTGCTCTCCTCACCTTCTCCAAGACTGCTTTCCCACCACCCGTTTCTCGTAGCGCGGATGAGAAGGCACATATTGCTTCCGCAGCCTCTCTCACCACTCTGTTGAGACAAGGTATATTGACCCCGTACAAACACGCTGGCGAACACGTCCTGATTGCCGAAACACTGCTCAACCATCTCCCACCCGTCCTCGACGCTCTGGGCATCGAGACTGTTCGTTTCCTGAAGGATCTGGTGCCGATACTGGTCTCCGTGCTGGCTGAACCTCTCGGTGCCAAGTTCCCGCCCTTGTTACTTGCGGGTACCAAGGCGATGCAGTCCGTGGTAACGAACGCGTGGCCACGAGTCTGGTTCTGGAGGAACGAGATTCTGAAGGGCGTTTGTGGGTGCTGGCTGCGCGTGCTTGAAGAGGGGGAAGGCGGGGATTTGGAGGAGGTGGAGCGGGAGTTGATTGATTTGGGTAAGCTTGTCAAGGCGGTTGTGAGGGGTGAGGAGGGCGTTGATTGGGATGGGGAGGTTGAGGGTTTGCTTCAGGCTGATGGTCGGTTGGGGGAGTTGTTTGAGGAGAGGAATAGTTAGTGCCGAAGATTTGCAGAGTCTTTCACCTATCAAGAGTGGTATTCCCTTGCATACACGGAACAGTATTCGACCTAATCCTCGTGCAAAAGAGCAAATCTGTTCGCATCTACTTTTCGTTTCGAACGCAGTAGGCTGTTGGAGTCATGACGAGAAGGAGAACATGTGATGAGACTTGCTCCATGATCTGGTCTGCCATCTCCCTGTTCCAACCTCCTTCGTCTCTGTTCTACCTTATTAGCGGATTGACGATGCCAAGTCGGAGCATGTAGGGCCTTGACGGGATATCCGTGGTGACAAGTGGCGACATGTCCTGTATGTATCCAGCAACAACGCCCATCCTCTCCCTCTCCGCCACGCCTCCAGATCCCGACCCGAGCCAATTGGACCACCACGCCGGACCCGCCGCTCTATGAATAGATATCCTCCGAGAAGCCGCTCGACCAGTGTATCGCCTTGAGACTGCTATTCTCGAGCACAAGAGTTCTCGGACTCGTTAAGGGGATGTTGAGGGCCATCGAGTCGCAAGGACATGACATTGAAATGCTGGTCCTACCGTGGAGTGGTCTGTTCCGTCCGTGTGCGTTGGATATAAAAGACTTCTATATTCAGCACTCTTTCCGTCGATCTGAGATCTGGGATCGTAATACAATAAGTCCCCGCGTTTGCTGGCACCGCGACGTTGCTCATTAGCGGCTCTGTTATGGCTTGTGGCGAGAATGTCGATGATAGCCCATTTCCGTGCGCATACATGTTGTGAAGTCTCTTCTTTCAAAAGGCGCGAATCCAAAGTGTTGTAGGGCAGGACTAGGGTTTCTGCAAAAATAGTTGCGGAGATGATAAACCTGGGGCGAGGCTATACAATCAAATACTCAAACAAAACCGCCTTTCTATTCGTAGAGATGCCCTGTGGAAAGACTCGGACAGAAAGAGCCAATGGTGGAACGACGGAAAGTTTTGAAACGAGGCCCATTAAGCCTTTTATAGTGTAGAACTCCCTCAAGCGCGTCCCTTTGGCTAACTGGTCTCAGCGCTGACGATTCCGACTTCCAATCCACGCACACCATTGGTGTTACATTGCTGTTCATTATGAGAGGAGCCATCATAATACTGCCGCGATTCAATTCCCATCTGGGCCTTCGCATGTTTCGCCTCCCAATCGCTCCTGGAATTCTCAATGCTTGGGAACCTGGGTTCTTATACCTTTGGGATGACATGTTTGGGGTTCCTGGCTGGACTGTAACACCATTAAGTTACACCCTCTATGTGCTGTCCCTCATGACACTAATTCTATCTCTACACTTCACTTCCTTCTTTCCTAGCAGCTCATCCCTCTCCCTTCTCGTTCATTCCGATTACTTCTTCAGCCAGCTCTAAATCACCGTCATGATGGCCTCGAAGCTGAACCGGCTTCTCATCTCCTGTGTAATTGCCATCGTCATCGTCACCTCCTCTTTCATCGCACTTCAACTGGACAACTCACGATGGAGAACGCACCGCTGGCCCAAGGGCATACCATTGGAACACCCGACACACTACGCGTCCTCCTACGAAGACATGACCTTCAGTCCACCTGCTAAACCAGTAACGCTTGAAGACATCGTACAAGCACTTTGGAAGCCGCTCGTTACACCCATTTCTGCCGAGTCGTTCGTTGACCACAATGGCGCCGTGCAGACTCTGGGAGAGAAGGTGGAACAGCACTGGACGCGGCCACTTGGAAAGAAATTGTGTATCGTTGATATTGATACGCGGCCTCTGTCTGACGAGCATCAAATCTTCAACCCAGGAAATGTCGCTTGGAAGGATCTTGATCTCCTCGGTGCCGGCATGCTGAATCACTATCTGTATGGTAGGTGCTATTTTTTTCTACAGTCATTTCGCCAATTCAGGTCATTCTGTCTTATGCTCAAGTCAATCTGACTTGTCTACCTCTCCATTGTTATCAAAAAAAAAAAATCCTGGAAAACTTTTTCAGAATCGCCCGGAATATATCAACAGCGATTCAAACTCCCACCCCGATCACAGAAAGCATAAGAAACTCAAGTCCACACACTAACTCGTCACCCAAGCACTAATCCACGGCTACACCTACCACTTCATCCACACCAACCCCCTCCCCGACAAAGCCGCCTACTGGACCAAAATCCCCGCCCTCGCCTCCACCCTCTCCCCCACGCGCTGCGACATAACCATCTCCATCGACGCCGACGCCTCCTTCATGAACCTAAACCTCCCCTTCGAATGGCTCCTCAACCGCTGGAACATCACCCCCACCACCTCCCTCGCCCTCGCCCTCGACCCCGTCCACCCCGTAAACAACGACGCAAAACACAACAACACGAACCTAAACGCCGGTTTCGTAATCGCCCAGAACAACGCCCGCACGCACGAGATCCTGCAGGCCTGGACCGCCTGTCCCGATGATAACGTTACGTATCCCGATTGCGCGAGGTGGAAGAACCAGTGGCCGGCGGAACAGGCAGCGTTGAGCGAATATATACGTTATGAATTCACGGGGGAGGAGGATATTAAGGCGATTGAGTGTGGTGATGCGAACGGGTACCCCGAGAGCGCGACGGAGTGTCAGGGAACGTTTATCCAGCACCATTGGATCCGGAAACACCTCGTTCGTCCCGCTGTCGTCGAGTCCGTCATGAGTGGCCTCATGGACCGATTAAGGGGCGGATTCGTGGAAACGGGGATTACATCTGAGCCTGATGAAGTGGAGGAGAGGAGGCAGGTCAAGGAAGTGAGACATGTGTAGTAGCGTGGTTGTCAGTGCGAATGTGTTGACCGTGCTTTATTTTTAGGGATTATTCGTTTTAGGCGTGTTGATACCCAGCATTTGCAGGCGTTTTTGTTGGTTGTTGGGGGTTGTATGATTTAAAATGGCGGTATGGGGAGCATTGGTCCCTTTGGAAGAAAGAAAATATAGATTGTATCAATGAAGGAAACTCGAAACACTATGGAACGCTGTGATAAATCCCATCATCGCAGCTAAACCCCATCACTACAACCAACCCTCCTCCCCATCCCTCCCTCCCTCCACCGCCCCACCCCACCCCACATCCCAAACTCCCAAATCCCCCCAGAAATCTCGCGTCTCCCCAGAGCAACGAGTAACCATCAGCAAAAGACAAAACATTGCTACTTCCTAGCGCTCAAAAAAATGCGATATCATAATCAGATCAGATCATATCAGATCAGATCAGGACAAAACACCCCACCCCGTCTCCATAAAAAAGCACCGTTGCGCCCTTCTGCTCCAAGGTATCGACGGACGCAAGAGGCGAGAAACGGGTGTGCGCGTAGGTGGTGGGTGAGAAGCATGAAAATTGGCAAGAACGGGGACGCGGGAAGTAGGAAGGAATTGGAATGATGCTGGCTGGTATGTACACATCACGAGGTCTACCGGGACAAACATTTTTTGGGGATATACAAAAACTGATAGTTTCTCGAACCGGTAGAGAGTGTGTTTTGCAGGAATCCCTGACATTCAGCAAGCTTGGTCGAGGAGCGATGTTGATTTTCCGATGGATCCATGAGAGAGAGAGGGAGAAGGTCTACTGCCCGGCTGCATACTCAGCGAGACGAGAAGAGTATCATTTTTCCCACCTGATACAACGTGTAGACTATCAACTCGAGCGAAAAGTACTCTGTTCCAAAAATCTCTGAAGGGCGTCAACGTTCGCGCCATTTTCAATGCGTTTCCGTTGTAAATCGATGTCGCGAAAAGGTTCGCAATGTGCAGCGATATCTCACCTCCCAGCCTCGGGATCGACCTTACTCTGCTTGAACAGACTCTTCCCTCTCAACCACTGTCGATAAGCCTTATACCTCTTCTTGCCCAAATCCTCCTCCGTGACATCGAGCGGGTAATCGCCGATAGTGAGGAACTCGGCATAGTCGGCGAAATCCTCCTCTCCGATGCCGTTCAACAGCGTCTGGCCACCGAGGTCTTGCGCAAAGTCATCGAGACTGATTTTTCCATCGCGGGAGAGATATTGCGATGTAGGTACGCGCGGTAGACCTGTCCCGCTTCGAACGTACTCGAAAAATTCAATGTTCGATTCCGTGATGTTGGTCGATGTTGGTTCTTCGGCTGAGATGACGAGGGGAATGTTGAGCGGGTGCGATATGTATTGTTCGTACTCCTCTTCTTCTGCCGCAGTGACGGATGGATTCAACGAGTTTTCGTAAAATTGTTTCAACGTCCATTGGTTCATGGCGTTCTTGTTGGCCGGCACGAAATGCTGAGCTGATGAGGTATCTACAGTCGAGTGGTGACTATCAAATGGGCCAGAGGACTCGCGAAGGATACCATGGGCATTTTTAGCGGGAGGGTCTGAGTGTGGGTGAGAAGATGGAAGGTACCGGCTTGAGTCGTTTTGAGGATCCAGTATCGTAACGCCCTTGCGCGGTTTCTTGCCTGGTGAACTAGGTTCTGCAGGGGGCGCCGGCATACGAATCACGAACGGTGAAGGGTCCCATACGCCTGACTGTTGGGAGCTATCTGATAGATACCGCGGCCGACTGCTCATTTTCCAAGAGAATATTTTGGCAAATGATGAAAGTGCCAACGGACGATAATACTCGATCCAGTAATCGTCAAAATGCTCCACACCCTTTTTGAGTGTTTCTTCCGGTATACCAAAGTACGGTGGGAGAGTTCGAGGCAGCAAGAAGTCTGGGTTGTACCATTCAATATAATCGTGCTTCTCCTGGTCAGTCCAGTTGCGAGGATCGGAGTGGTGGAGGTAATAATCAGTTGGAAGTTCCCAGAGCATAGGTTGGCCTGCCGCATAGATGTAATTGCCCAGAAATAGGTTGTAGGCCTCCTGTCGTTGCGAGTCGAGGAAAGAGTTATGGTAGTAGCGCTTGAAACTCTCAACAAGGTCTCGAGAATTGCTGCGCCATTCATTTATTTTGCGGTAAGTGGACATCGTATTGACAAGATGCGATCCGCCGTACTGAATCGCAATGGTGTCTCCATGGGCGTGCCACCTACGCGCAAGTTAGCGTGGCGATAAGGCTCTATTCAGAAGACTAACATATGAGTGAACGTGTTCACGCAGTCGGTGTCATAAGCAACAGTCAGTCCTTCGATGATTCCGAGAGCGTGTAATTGCCGACCAAGAGCTCTTTTTCCAATAACGAATTGAGCTGCATTTGTGCGATCTAGACAGTCGATGCAGTTGGTTCTGGTAACGCCATTTTGAATGCTCACTTGATCTCCACCAGGATCACCGTTGTGGAAGAAACCGGATTTTTGCAAGGCGACCTCCGCGATCTCTTCGAGCTTCTCAATGACGTCCTGGTCGCGAGACTTTGCAGCTCTGCTCATGTCGAATGCGTGGTACTGGATTTTCTTGTCACCAGGGAGGGATTGATTCAGAAATGCCAGGGCTCTTTCGTACTCTTCGGTCAACTTCCGCTCCCGAGCAGTCCGTTCTCTTTGTTTGACAAGATTCAGGACATATATTGGACAGCCGTAGCGTTGAAAGAGGTCATTGAAGTGTATTCCAGCAACGGTGTAAAATGGGTCAATGAGATTTACGTCAATGTCGGGCTTTGGCGTCACTCCTGTATTATCCTGCGTCCAATAGACAGGAATACTTCCTCTATGCTGCACATGAGATGTATAATATGGACTGGTATACATCGAAGGTCCAGGTGCGTGGAATGAGGTGGTCAGTTTGTTAGCCACAATCTGTTCCGTCTCCACGTCATTGGCGACGTAACCCTTTCCTGGATTAGTCTAATCATTGCAGAGGCCTTCGGAAGTACCCACGCAGTCATTGATTCCACGCTTCAAATATCGGGCGCCTGCAAAGAAGCGAGACCGTCGAGCAATAATCGCCATGTACACTCGTCTGTTGAAAACATCCATTGCTGTTGAATTGTCAGTGCTCGGCCCAAGCTACTGCTTTGCAGGACTGACAGGCTTGTTCAATGTACCCGTGGATGATGGGCATACACCAATCATACACATTTTTGACTGACCGCATCGCTGGTTCCAGCAGATGATGGTTCCACACAAACATGTCGTTGAAGTCGGGGGCGGACTGCCGCTCCCCACGATTGAGAGCTTCTCTCTCGCGCATGATGTTGTGTTGCAGTGTTCGCGTGATGTTGTATGAATAGGAAAAGTAGAAGGACTTGGTCAGATCCAGACTGGCGAGGATACCCAGATAACGAGCTTCTTCGGCATTTCTGTCTCTTGCGAAGCGAGAAGTTGATCCAGTGGTGAGAGGAATGAGCTCAGTGGCCTCGATCTGATAGACATAGTGGCCGCCTACCATTGCGACTTGAGATCTCTTGGTGATGAGAAGCATGTAATACGCGTCGGTGAATCTGATGAAGCCGAGAAGCCCCCAGCTGCTACACTTCAATTTCATGCCTCCAGCGTTTTTGTTCCCCTCTTCGATGGTATTTATCAGCTGGTTCATTTCCCTTCTGTCGTACACGATGTCGTCCTCTCTGATATTCAAATGGTTCGAGCCTGCTGTTCTATCGATTGTCATGATTCTGAAGTGCTTCTCCATCATGTCCTGGCCGACCATGAAGTAACGGGCACTGGTTTCGTACAGAGTCCAGCGGCTCATCTTGTTGACTCCCTCCTCGCCGACTTTTGCATAGGCCGCTCCCTTGTTCCGTTGCATCGCGGCAGGGCTGTTCGAGCGCACGAACTCCCTGGCTTCACGTGGCTCTTCATCATCATCACCTATATCGACGGAAATGCTGTCCGTGTTGGAGGCGAAATCGTTGATGGGAGGTTCTCGCCATCTACCATGATCGGAGTGGGCAAGATCCTCGTCGGGCAAGATATCCATTTTGCTGAGCGTGTATCGCGCTCTTCTCCCGCTCGAGCAGACTGCTGCTTCATGATCTCACGCCGCCGTTTCTCGTAGTCTTTTCGTGAATCCCCATATAGGGCAGTGTGTTGTTGATTCTCGGAAACGCGGTGTTGAAGATTCCGAGTCGCGTCACCAATGGCAGGGGCCGTAGCTGTAGCCGGGGCCGGGAACAAGGTCGGAGTAGGGCGTTACTAGCTACTAGGTTCCTCCGTAGTTCTATTCAATCGTCGGTGCTCCAACTCGACTTCCTCTCCGCCTATCATAGCTCCTCACATTATCGCTGTCTCACTCACTATGATCAGAGGGCCTTTGAGAGCCAAGCATCGTATCGCTGTGTTCCCTCGGCCAACGCAGCGCTGCGGTCAGCGACGGCATCGGTCTTATCTTGCCCCTCCGTTCCTGTTGGACGACTACTTACCCCGGTACCATCTCCTGTCATCAATCGACGCCGCGAAGAAGCGCTCAAAGGCATACGCCCATCTGAAAAACTGTAATCTGTGCCCGAGACTGTGCGGAGTCAACCGCTACGAAACCACAGGTCACTGCCTGATTGGCGGATCCCATGTCACAGTGAATACTATCGCGCCTCATTTTGGAGAAGGTGCGGTGTTTTTGAAGCAATTGGTGATACGAGGTTGACCTGTTGCAGAGCCATGTTTGCAAGGTCACAATGGCTCGGGCTCAGTGTTCTTTTCTGGCTGCAACCTTCGATGCTCATTCTGTCAAAATCATGATATCGCTCATCAGAAGAACGGGTTCGATCTCACGCCGGAAGAACTGGCTGAGTGGTACCTTAAGCTTCAAGAAGTCGGCGGCGTGCACAATATCAACCTGGTCACCCCGGAACATGTCGTGCCTCAAGTGGTGCTATCTATTCTTCACGCTCGTGAACTGGGCCTAAAAGTGCCAATCGTATACAACACGAGCTCGTTCGATAGTTTGGAATCTTTGAAGCTTTTGGATGGTCTGGTGGACATTTACCTTCCTGATTTCAAGGTCTGGAAGAACACTACTTCTAAGCGACTCTTAAAGGCAGACAATTATACCGAGACTGCCATGGAGAGTATCAAAGAAATGCAAGCGCAGGTTGGTGATCTCTGCTTCACTCCCGACGGTTTGGCAAAGAAAGGCGTGCTCCTCAGGCATCTCGTTATGCCGGGCAAAGAAGATGAGGGTCAGGAGATCGTCAAGTGGCTGGCAGAAAATGTTTCGAAGGACCTGTACATTCATATCATGGAACAATACCATCCCCGAGCTAGTGTTGGCAAGCCGAAGCGTGGGCTCAGCGATTCGAAAAGAAAGGATGGCCAAGATTCAGTACGCTACCAGGACATCAATCGATCGATCACTGATGAAGAGCTTTCGAGTGTTCAAAAGGCTGCTCGGAAGGCAGGACTCTGGAGGTTTGTTGAAGCTGCAGAGCACGGTGGATTCAATCTTTGAGACGGTCAAAAGGCTGGTCAGAGATTTCTGTGTTTCAGTAGATTACACGACGATAGCCTCGAGAGGCCGCCAATGTCGTGCATGCCGGGTTTGCCGTTTCGGGCGTCGTGCGGCGGACAGGTAAGCGAGAACTGGCGACGGCATGCGGGATGGAACTATCTTCTTGACAGATAGGAGAATGCTGAAGACGGTCATAGCTATCGGTTTCTTCATTCGATAAGATGCAACGGTGATCGACGCGCAAAATAGGTCAAATCTAGGTTTAGCGGTGAGGCGCTCTAGGAAATGTATCACTACTGCCGGTCATCCGCAACGAGATTGTATATATAGATCGCCTCACCCTGCTACCAGAATCCCGCTTTGCTACAATCATAATTCCTATATCCGTGCTTGTGCCATGGAAACAGATTCACATGCGGAGCCTATTCGCATCTCGTCCCAACGGCCCCGCGATTGGCAATCGACATGCCTGCTTCGCCTCCGATTTCTGTGCGAAATCGCAACGCCATAGCCGCAATCCGATCCTGTAGCGAAAGGAGGGCCTTACCGCCGTACCGGCCAAGAAGAAGAAGAAAATGATGGTGAAGGGTCTTCGAGGGCATCTCATATCATTTCCACCACCAGTCTGCTTCTCACCGTTGGCCACGGGCCACTTTGTACCGCCGTGACAGCTTTAAAGTGGATGTCTGCGGACAAACCTCTCACCCCTCTATCTATCTCAAAATCCCTCCGAACGCATATCCCATCTCCATTCCCATCAAACTGCAAACGTGGCGATTGCGTCCATAAAACACCTCTACGTTGGAATCTGGATCTATCAAAAATCTCACCATGGCTCCGCCGGATGCCATTGGACCTGATGGGTCCCAATTGAGGGAAAGGCGCAATCCTCCCAAGCCCCAGCAAACAGTCTCACCAGAGGCTGCGAAGCAGACTGTTGCAGAGCTCAATGCGGCCGAGGCGAAGCGGCAAGATGGACAGGAGAGACGGACGTATGGCAGGACTCCAGATGGAACAGGTATGTCGACATGCCCGGCTGATGTCAATCTCTCTGCAGCTCCAGTACGGCCAGTGGCATTCTCACAATTGCTCTCCACCTCGGATTCGACTGCATATGCTAATGCGACCATTGGTAGTGTTCAATGTGCCCTATACCTACGACATGGTCTCACAACTGCTGTCCCCTACCCAGCCCAAAAACATCTCGGATGGCATAATCCTCCTGGCATTGGCATCTCTCATCCTCACCATGTATATCCTCCCGTCAAGCCTGCGGATACCGGTCTTCGCGGTCCTGTTCTTGTTCTGGAGGGCATGCTATAATGCTGGAATTGGATACCTTTTGCAGATACAATCACAGGACAAAAGATTGGTTGTATGGGCTAAGAAATCGAAAATCTTCGAAAACCCTGCGACTGGCAAGAATCCGTATCCGCAGACATGGACCCTGCTCAAGCGCGAGATGGAGACAAAGATCCCCCACGACTACAAATTCGAAGACGCGCCCATTGAATACAACACTTGGCTTGTATTTCGACGCCTAGTCGATCTGATCCTGATGTGCGATTTCGTCTCATACGTGCTTTTCGCTTTCGCCTGCGCAGGTCGTCCTGCTGGGGAACAACTATACATGACAGTTGGGCGCTGGTTCGCCGGCATCATCTTGTTCCTCTTCAACCTGTGGGTGAAATTGGATGCTCACCGTGTTGTGAAGGACTACGCGTGGTACTGGGGCGACTTCTTCTATATGGTCGATCAAGAATTAACATTTGATGGCGTCTTTGAAATGGCACCTCATCCCATGTATTCGGTGGGATATGCTGGCTACTACGGCATTTCTCTTATGGCTGCCAGCTATAAAGTGCTCTTCATCTCCATCGTTGCGCATGCTGCCCAGTTCGCTTTTCTGACACTGGTCGAAAATCCACACATCGAAAAGATTTACAATACGCCCCCACCACGAAAGCAGTCTGACGGAGTTGATCCCCCTGGCCAAGACGAAGCCAACATCAGCCAGCCGTCCGGAATCCATGGACTACTCCCACCTCAGAATATCGATCTTCATCGGGTGACTGATGTGTCTGTGCTTCTCTTGCAGTTCTACGTTTTCATGACGGCGTGTTTCACCCCTAATTCAAAATTCTACGAATTTTTATTCGTTGCCAACGCTGTCGTCTGGCGTCTCTGGTTCTCCCTCGGCATCGGTTTCATCCTCAACCGTCAGTCCAATAAAAAAGCTTGGACGCGACACTTCATCAAATACGGCGACGACACTGAAGAAGCGTGGCGGCAATGGAAAGGCTTTTACCATCTCAGCATGAGCATGTGCTATGCCGGATTCTTTTCGGCAGCCTGGAAAATGTACCACCTACCTGCTGATTGGTCATACGGAATGACTCTTCTACGACATGTTCTCGGCGCAGCCTTGATCTCGCTGCACCTCTGGACCGTCGTCAGCATCCACGATGAGCTTGGCGAATTCGGCTGGTTCTATGGTGACTTCTTCTTTGAGCCGTTGCAAAAGCCAACATATGGTGGCATTTATCGCTTCCTCAACAATCCAGAGCGATTTCTTGGGCTTGCCGGTGTGTGGGGCTTCGCGATCATTACTTGGAGCAAGGCAATTTTCTTCCTCGCATTTTTGAGTCATATACTCACATTGCTCTTCTTACAATTCATCGAAGCGCCCCATATGCAGAAATTATATGGACGACAGAGTATTCGACAGGCTTCAGGTGTTTCAAAAACGATTCGACAGGCACTTCCATCACCAATTCGAGAATGGTTGACAGGTCTGGATCTGTGGCTTGAAAACTGGGCCGATAACATCGAGGCTCTCTTCAGTACTATGAGCACGAAGGTCGCCGCAGATGTCAATACTTTGATGAATGATTCGCGACAACTGCTCAACCCCAACAGACTTGGCGTTGTTCGAGAAGCGAAAAATTTAGGTGAATTCGACAAGACTGCCTACACGATTGAAGTCGAGGGCACACCAACTTCTAATCTCGCCTGGCTGGACCGACGCAGTGGCCGCGAAGGCGAGAACGGTCGTGAAGTCCCTGTTCGGACCGACACCTCTTTCAGACCCCTCATGTTTGAATATGGTGCACCTATCAAGGTCCGCTGGACGGCGCCGCGCAACCATAGCAAGCAAGACTGGATCGGTCTCTACATGGTGTCGGACAATGTGGATAGGGAAATCACGCGCATATCATCTCGAGGGCGTTGGATCGCCACGAATCCCTTGGCATATGACTCTGTACGTCCTGATGTCGGCATCATGTCCAGTGATGTGGAGATCGAAGATCGACTTTCAGGCGAGATGGAATTCTCGGGCGACAAGCTTTGGTGGACGACTGGAGTGTTCGAATTCCGCTACCATCATGATGGGAAGCACAATGTGATGGCGATATCTCCACCGTTCGAGATCAGGATTGGCCGATTCGACGAAGAGGATGTTGAACTTGATTCAAACGGCTTGCTACGCGGCGCTGTCGAGCAAACGCTACTTCCTGTAGTGCGCAACTGCTTTGACAGAGACCCTGAGATTGCTCCTAGCACTGTTGAAGAGAGTTTTGGCTCTTTAGTGGAGAGAGACGGTCGATTCGCGAAGAGAGTCGTCTTCGCTGTGCATCACATGTGAGCACTATCCACCACAGTCTTCTCGGCACCGGCTAACGGTGACAGGTTCGGCATTGAATTCGCGCCCGAAGTTGTCAAGGCCGACGGCAATGTCAAAAATTTGGCTTGGCGCATTTGCAACGCCAAGAAAGCTCTCGTAAGTACTTTGCTTTCGACCTGATCTCAAATTACATGTCCCATAGAATTACTATCTTAACATGTCCTATGTGCGCAGGCACCGTATAGTCTTTCATCACCAGATGGCTCATCCACGCCCAGCGAGGTGAAGTATTGAGACTGAGTCCGCCGTTTGCGGGTGATTATAGGACAGTCTAGACTTTCTGGTCTTGTTGATGGAATTCCCGTTGCCGCCTAGGGTTTGCACGTGGACGGTTGGGATGATAGGGTTGGGAATAAATGGTTGCCAGGCAAAGTGAGATGGAATGGTCGAAAATTGGAAGGACATTTTGAGCCGTGGAAAACTGATGTCTATATACCCTCGCGTTATGAACAAGCGAGATTCTCTAACCTCATTTCTTCGACAAACTGAAAAGCATGAGCAAAGCTCGGTCCCTAACGACGGCTTGAATATAATTCCCTAATAGACAGATCTCTTCAGAATATCAATCTCATAGCCCCCCCCCCCCCCTCAAGAGTCTTGATTATTAGCTTAAAAATTGGTGAAGTTATTGTGCTGGGAAAATCGCTGATTTCGGTGAGAATTGGACGCTTGCTACAAAAGCCTCGCTAATTTCCATCATCCACGAGATACCCCTCTCAGCAGATTTCGACGAAAAAGCGGCTTGCTGTACAACCCAAAGGAGATTAAAGCGCTCTCTAGTTTTCTTTCCATTGAAATATTGACTTTTAGAAAAAAAAAATCTGCTAGGCACCCACGGGCAGCCGCCATGCATGCATGCCGTTCAGCGCTGGCACACCGGAGTATTACACTTCAACTGACCCCCTACAAGGACTGAGACCAAGCTACCTGGAGAGAGCGTAGGAAGAGACGAAGATGTCGCAACGGATTGTGTGTTATTCGAATCTTCCTCCTCCTCCTCCTCCTCCTCCTCCTCCTCCAAAATGAAGTAACCTCATTTCCATTCCCAAGACACCCAACACAATACAACAACAAGACAAAAAACCTTCCATCTTCCCCACCACACCCACCTTCCCACCGCCTTCCAACCCACTACCCCACCCCCCAAACCCCCACAACAAAAACAAAAACACCAACAACCCAAACCCAAACCTTCCCACCAACCACCCTCCCCCTCCCCCTAACACCCCTACTCTCCACCCCCCTCCTCACCCTAAACCCATGCCCATTCCGCGTCCCCTGCGGCAACCGATGAAACGCATACTCAGAAACAGGAACACTATCCACATCCCCCCCGCCGCCTTGATCAAGATCAAGCCGCACAATCGTGGCTTCGGGTTCGGAAACCCGGATCGTACGGGTCGCTTCGTCGTTGTTTTTGTCGTTGTTTCGCGCTGGGCCGGGGCCGTGGACGCGCTGCTGGATGGCGTGGGGTTCGTCTCGGGGAATGTGGGGACGCTTGTTGAGATGAGGGTGGCCATCGCGGAGACTGTGGACACGCTTCTCGAGATCGGGGGTCCCGTCGCGAAGACCGAGGTTAACGAGGGTGGGAAAGGTGGATGCTGTGAGTGTGAGTGTGGGATTGGGTGGTGGTGGTATGGGGATGGGGATGGGGGTCGTCGATGTATACGTCGTCGTCGCCGTCAGCAATCCCGTGGAAGCGACAAGGCTATTGGTTAAATCAAAAGTAGCCACAACATCTCTAACCGCTCTCCTCGGATTTTCCCCGTCTTTACCATCGACCTTCATTTTTTGCCCAGGGTTTTGCCCAGGGAACAAGAGGGTGACGGGTTGTCGATTGACCGTCTTCGTGACGGTAGGTTCAGGGCCGTCATGGGCTTTGAAACCGAGAGCCTCATTGAAAGCGCCGGGTTTAGGCTTGGCCGTGTTGACTACCGGGGCCGGTGCTGGTGCCGGTGCTGGTGCCACGACTAGATCTGGAATGGCATTCTCGAGCCCAGGTATAGACGTTTGCATAGACGCCGGTACTACTCTATCATCAGTAAAAGAAAACCGACAGTCCCCCACAGAGCCAACAAGCATCCGCAATACATCAGCACAAAGAAAAACCCAAAAACACCACAAGTCCCAACAGGAAAGGAAGAGCAACGCACCAGGTATGCCAGGTGCCGATCCAGACGGCAGCGCAAGATCCCCAGCAGGAACGGCACCAACAACCACAGCGACAGTGGTCGCACTACTAAGCACCGTCGTCACCATCTTCGTCTCAAAAACCGCGACTTCCGTATAACCGTCCCTAGTGGACGTGATCGTTTTGAAAGGCCCTAAGCCAGCGACCCACCCATGGCGTTCACTCGCTGATCTCGTGTCGCGCCGGGTGAAAGTATGTACCCGAGGAAGGGACGAAGAAGACACGGGGGAAGGAAAGGACAGAACTCAAGTCTCGTTAGCTCGACCTCTTTCATGGATAGGAGGTTATGACTTACCTGCCTGCAAAGATGCAGTCGAAAGGAACGATTGGACAAGGGAAAGACTCATGGCTGCGAGGTGGGCTTCCGGGTCGAAGCAGAGTTATGACTTGAACATGGCACTGTGGAATCCAGGATGGGGCCGATGGAGAGAAGGGAAAAGCAGGATATGAATACTAAAGAGATCAAGCTGAGGAATGTTTGAGGTGACGAGGAGAAATTGCGATTGGGTAATTCGCCCTGAGGAAGTGGACCCGGCGTATTAGGTCGAGTCGAGAGAATGAGCATTCCGTAACGACTCCGGAGAAATCCAAGAGATTCGATAGCTTTTGGCTCGACACCATTGCATTCCAACTAGAATTGGCTACTTACCGAGCGATGTCTGCCGGCTTCGAAACGGCCAGCGTCCGGTCTGCATTTTCTCGAAACACCTACAATCTCTTGCCAGCCTTTGATGTTTGTTAGTGCTCCCCCGACTGACATGAGAGAAACGGCTTGAATGTTTGCCGCTGCTACTCGTTCAAAAAATTTATCTGTGCGGTGACCAAGTCACAAACAAAGACATGGACTTGATGCTGAAGCAAGCGAAGCTACCAACAGAGCCTGAACTCGAATACTCACTCTAATTCCTAACAGCCTAATTCCTACCCAATTCTGTTGTAGGTCAACCAAAAGGTCCCTCGGACCTACATAGCAAGTATCTCACTCATCATTTTTTGTCTCGTCGGAAGAGAAAAACATCTCAATGCGGCAAATGCCCTTAACGCCACGCCAATGTAAAGTGCCCATCTCTAAGATGGGCTAAACGCTGAAACAGATTCTACTATCCAACAATCCATTAAAAGTCGTCGTCATAATGGTCGTTGAGGTAGAACCAAATCCATTCCCTTATGAACGACCTGTACATGCGAAAGGAGATGTTAGGGTATTAGACCACTCAAGCTCTGAACATCAGTCCACTGCCGAAAGCAATTGCGCTTGCAACGATGAGAACCCTCATCATCACACCGTCAGTAATGTGTAATGAAGCGGCCGCTGCTTTCTTGGTCGCACTCGGTGAGGCGGTACCGGAAGTTGTGCTTGTACCACTTCCACCACTTGTGCTCTCGCCGCCGGGTGTGTTTGCGCCACTGACCGCCTTCACGGATACACCTGTGATCAATCGCCCACTGGAAGAGTAGATCTGCTGTTTGACGTTTAAATCCCCCGTGCTGACCAGCTTGCCTTGGTTAGGGCTCGAGATTCCGGAGTTGATGAGTGCGGCGGCGCCAGAGGGTTGAGAAGGTACAGTGAAGTCTTTAGAAAAACCAGAGTTCGTGATCAATGACGAAGAACATTGTGGAGGCGTAATCTGAGTGTTTCCTGCGGCCGTCGACTCAAGAAGTGTGATATTCAGTTTATTGTACTGGCTCTGGAGGTTGTCGAAATCGCCGCGCAGAGAGACCGAGCCGTTGGCATTAAGAACCACCAGGCCGTAATCAGATTCTTCTTGAGAGTACTCGTAGACCAGACCACCAGACAGGGAGGTCATTTGCGGTCCATAAAGAGCTTGAACTTCGTTGAACGGACGAGCAACACCGGCAGGTTTGTTGCAGCCATATTCAGAGAAGAAGACAGGAATGCTGCTGTTTTGGAACATGGCAACGAGCTGGTCATAACCAGCAGAGGTATAGGTTGCGTCGGCGCCACACCATGAGTACGAGTTGAGACCGAAGAATTCGGAACGGGACAGGTCGGTAGTGCTATTATCATTGCATTGAAGGTATGCCCAGGTGTCTTGGAGAATTGGTCGCACGTCGGCTGCAGAGTACCCCACGGGGATCGAGCGTTGCGAGTTCTTGGCAATGTATTGTCTCAGATCGCGTTGCACGGCCTTTTAACTAATCAG
This sequence comes from Venturia asperata, assembly GCA_003689335.1. Lineage (NCBI taxonomy): Eukaryota > Fungi > Ascomycota > Dothideomycetes > Venturiales > Venturiaceae > Venturia > Venturia asperata. The sequence goes on from QWWL01000016.1 coordinate 296,999, forward strand.
CCGCAGTCGTCACATGGAACAATCGAAAAACTTACTCTGATGTACGGCGGGTTGGACTTGCCAGTGTCGATGTCGTTCATGACTTCGTTTGCCGAGAAGAATGCCATTGTGTTTGGGTAACCTTTGAATGCCTCCACGACTGCGAAAATGCGGGTCAGGTAGTCCAAGGTGTATGAAGACGCTGGATCGGCTCGGTTGATGCTCTGCTGTGGCGAGTTGACGTCGATGATCATGTATATTCCGGCGGTATTGAAGATACTCGCGCAGAGATCGTGATTGGCACTAGGGTCGACATTGTAAACACGGATGGTGTTTACCTTGTCCTAATATCAGTTTAGCCTTGTGATGCTGCCAACGAATTCTCTTACGCCTAATTTCTGGAGAAGAGCAGCGTCTCGAAGACACACTGTGCCATTGCTCAACGCATCTGCGCGCACATTGGGGTCGTAGCCTGCCTGACCTCCGGGTTGGTAGCTGGGAGGTGTTAGCTACAGCCGTTCTTGTCCAACCTTAACCGTGCCAATGGAACCTACTCGACTCCAATGATCATAACCCTGTTCTTGGTGACTGTGTCGACGAATTCCTGGCCTTGTACGGTGACGGTATTGACGGCAAGAGAGGCATTGGCAAAGGCAAGAAGCCCAAGGAGGGCTCGGTGTAGCTGCAGGGATCATTATCAGTTTAATTTTGGGCGAAGGGGGAAAAGGTTGGAGCTTCAAGCAAGCTTTGAGTACTTACAGCGACCATTTCAACGTTTTGTCAGTCTTTCAATTGCAAGTGGAATTGGTCGACGCGATACAGTCCGGAGTGGCGGATTGTGTTGAAACCAAGCCAGAGCTCAACGAGTATTGCTCTGTATGACTTTGTCGGAGCGCGCGGGGAGAAGGATGAAAGCCGGTGGCGAGCGAGTGCTTTGTTGGCAGTAGCGACGGTGTGCCTTCAGAGCAGTCTTATGTCTGGCAGGACCTTGAATGCGAATGCAAATGGCCAGACAGAGGGGAGGAAGGTGAGATTAGATGTCCAGGGCCACGGCGAGAAGGCAGAGGCAGAGGCAGAGAGGCAGAGAGGCAGAGAGGCCGTGCTGATTGCTGCCATCATTCGTCTGGCTAGTTTTCGTATCGATAGCTAGGGCGCTTGACTACTGGCCGTCCAGAAACACGCTACATGGCGGCGTGCATTGAAGAAGAAACGCGCAGCCTTGTCATGGTTTATGCAAACAAAGGCGTGAAACGGGGCTGGCCTCTGTCCAATTGCCAGCCCCGTTTCACACATCAAGTCTGCAGCCGTGGAGAAGCACAACGACAAGCAAGGAGGAGGAGTACTGTGTATGTCTGTCTCTTCTGTCTAGCTGTAGATCGAAGACTCGGCAGCTGTGAAGATCATTGATCGTATCTGGAGATCCCGTTCGGCTTCGGCAGCGCTCCGACGGCTCATCGCCCGTGGCTAATGGTCATGTCGATATTGGTATATCACGGTAATATCGACGGGCCGACTACTGACTGACTAGACCTCATTCTTCTCTCCAACGCTCACCAGCCTCCAAGCGCCACCTGCTTCCGCGTCCGGTGCATATGGGCAATGGACAAATATGAATGGCCATATGCCATGCCTGTCACCAATCTCTTCAAGCTACCCTAATCAGACTCGTTGCAGGATTCGTGAGAGATCATTACTCCCAGAATGTCACATCGTCTTCCCGTCAGAACACGGCTGAGCTTGTGATATTCGGAGAGAGAATCGACATCCAGGACGTCTATCAAGACAACTTGGATCCATGGTGAGCGTTCTCACATCAGACCGACCTCTACCAAAGCAAGGGCAACATCTGTACAACCAGCAACCGTGACTTTATCCAGAACCGATTCGCTTCACTTTTCACTGGAAGAAGAATTCCTGACTAACGATAGCAACCACGTGATATGGAACTGACAGTCGCACCATGAACTTGGGGTTCCAGTGTAAATTAAGATGATTATTAGTCTGCTCAAACGCTTCAGAGATGCATACGTGTATAGCGAACGTGAAGCATGTCGCAGCGCCCTGCTGCCACGTTGATATCCTGAAAAGCCCAATCCAGCCCTGACGCATCCAAGGAACCCAAACATCCAAAAGTCCCGACGCCCAGAAATGCCTTGCACCGTCTCTTGCTTTGTATATGCCACTCAGCAGCTACCACATGTGCTTTGTACATGTCCTCGTGTTCATCATCGTGAAATCTTTCCTCAAAATCTGTCCGATGGCTTCCGTGTTAATGGAACCTATTCCGGCAGAGGTTTCGATGGCCCAGTGCCACTCCTCCGTCTCCTCTCTCTTTCACCGAGACGGGGCGATTGGACTCCGCTCTTCCTGAATTTACTGCCCATATTGCGCATCCAAATGTCATCCTCCTCATCACGTCCAAGCCAATAGTTTGGCCCCGTGTGGACCATGAATCTGCCAAGTTTTCCCTTCCAGCCTTGTCCATCCTCTTTGTGCTCCTCAAAAGGATTCTCGGCGAGGTCGGAGCTCCGGCTTCCGTCGTAGAGATTGTAGTTGTGCGTGCTCGAGACTTGGATGTGGTGGTGCAGCATTTGCCGTGCATACGCCATGACGACGAAAACAGCATAGAATCGGAGGGCGAGGAACGCGCAGATGATGAATACGCTCATCATGCTTCCTGGACCCATAAGAGCAGAGACAAGTCCTTCGCCTCCTGTTGTGTTTCCGGTGGCTGGGTATCCTGAGGCAATAGCGTCTTGGCCCGTTATGCCGGCTGGAGACGCGGTAACCTCAACGTGAGTGACATTGTACTGAGGCGAAGTGAATCCGCTTGTCGCATCGATGGTCTTTGCGCCCGGAGCCTTTGACTTATTGTCGTTGGAGGCGAGGACCAGAAACCATGCGACGGCGAAGAAGCATGTGTATGCGGCGTTGACAACCGAGTCGATGGCATATAACTGGGCAAACGCTATACAATGCCACGCTGATCCGCTCTTGATATGCGGACCAAGATAGAGTGTAATGAAGAGGTTGATCAGGGAGTAGATGTACATGGAGAGTTGAAGCCAGGAAATCGGATAGCCTGTGAAAAGGGCTAGGATGCCATAGAAGCCTGATACTTTGTTGATTACGTGTGCGAGCAGTATGAGTTGGGTTCCATTGCGGAGAGAGAGAAATCCCAGGAATTTCTGACAAATAGTGTTAGTAGGTGGGCATGCGAGGAGTAGGGAGGGATGCGCACAGTTGGTCGCGGGACTTTAAAGGTGGGCAGCCGCGCCATGGTTGCGGTGTGCGCGGGAGCAAAGAGGGCGTATGCGATGGTAGGAGGCTCGAGGTGTTTTGCGACGGCGTCTCTGTTCGAAGATGTTGTCGTCTTGGTCTTGGTGAAGGATGATGAGACGGGATGATGATGGGTTACGGACCTCGCGGAAGCTGGAACGGCACACGGCACTACACTAATAAATTGTCTTGGCTGTAGGTATCACCCATATTCGCCCTATCCAACCACAACACCTCTATCTTCCCCTCACTGGGGCACTGTCCTGTCCTACATGCTACTGGGCACTGCAACATGGCTCCATGGACCTCCCGCCGTATCAGTATCACACACTGCCTACTGAGGACGCTATTCGAATTCTAGCTCTCAATCCTGCACACAACTACGACGACAAGTTATCATGCAACATCTTAATCCAAAGTCGCTCTGTGCTGCTCCAATCCACGGATACTCGCATAAATAACTATGAGGCTGTTTCATATGCTTGGGGGCAGCACGACTTCACGAAAGTCCTTGTTTGTGACCAAACCTACCAGATCCGGATCACGTCAAACGTCGAAGGCCTGCTTCGCAGACTGAGGAAAAGGCTCAAAGTGCGAAATCTCTGGGTAGATGCCGTCTGCCTGGACCAAGCCAGCAACATGGAAAAGGCTCAGCAAGTGCCTCTGATGGCTTCGATCTATCATCAAGCTTCTAAAGTCATTGTTTGGCTTGGAGATGATGCTTTGGGCGTGCAGGAACTCTTTGCTTTCATTCGAACCATAGCTTCGCTGGACAACACGACCGAACAAAGCCTTGTCCATCTCGCGCAAGCCATACTAGGAAAGACTGAACATCGTGATCTCTTGGGTTCATTTTTCAGCCGTCCCTGGTTTCACCGTCGGTGGATTCTCCAAGAAGCATCAAAAGGGCGTAGCACGGTGGTGCGCTGTCACAACGAGAAAATGTCATGGAAATGGCTTGTCGATGGATGTGATCGTTTGCGAGGCTCGTCCGAATATCGACTACTTCTCAATGTCCTTTCTAGAAGAGCCTTGGATACGGTCCAGATGATTGAGGCTCATGGGGATGACTTACTCGAACTGATGTGGAATCTTGACCATGCTCAGTGCTCTGACCTCAACGATCGTCTCTTTGCATTATATGGGCTCTTGAAATTGATAGACATCCCGATACGCGTTGACTACGAAGTGTTGTGGTATCACAATTACACTGATCTTGCATCATACTGCATAAGTCACGGTGGGTTCCTGGAAATTCTCCGACACCTTATCGCTTTTGGAAGTTTGAGCATAGCCGATAGTTCGCGTGCAACCTGGGTCCCTGACTGGAGCCGACTTCGTCTCAAATCCCTCCCAAAATGGACCACAGATGTCAACGGGACCTTGTCTGATGGTGTGCGTATCAAATCAGACATGTCCCGGCCCGCTCTTTTTCTTCGATGCAGTTCAATCGCCATCAGCCACATCTTCGCTCCGGAAAAGCTAGATTGGGATTTAGAAGAGCTGATCAACTGGATCCCCACACTCGATTCACCCATCGACCCAAAGGAATCTCGCACAGGAGGTCTGTGGACGAGCAGGGACGAGAAATTTTTCGAAGTCATCACTCTTGGTATATCCAGATTGCTAGACACCTCGGCCATGACTGCGCGACAACAACGAGCACTGGTCAAGTCCCTTGAGTACTTTGGCGGCAACTTCACCATATCAAGTGAGTACGTGTTCTCGAGACGAGAAATACTTCTTCCATGGCTTCGAATACTGCTCCAGGAATTCACATTGTTTGCTTGCCAGAACGGCAGCCAAGTTTGCATGTTTGGCATCAGCTCTGGGGACGTGAGACTAGGAGATTCGATGCTACTTGAAAACAAAACCATATGGGACAAAGACGTGTATTGCAAAATCGGATGCGTCATCCGTGTCAATACGATACCTGTGGAGAATGACCCTTCATCATGGAGATTGGTTGGAGTCTGTCTCCATCCAGGACGGTATCGAGCGGCTAGTGTGGACGCGTCCACTTACTTGATCACATGACACCCTTGGGCAATTGGAACAGGGATATGACGCTGTATACGTTGTGCCCATGATTGAAACCAAACGCGCGACAGATTCCCAAGCTTTTCCCTTCTATCCAAGGGGTTTTTACCAGACGATTTCATGCGAATTCTTCTCAGCAGTGCGAAGTCTCTCCCGTTGAGCATTCACTATGTTGGATGGGATCGAAGACTAACATTACAGCAATCTTCAATTCATTAAACACTTGCACTGGTACTTGATTCGTCAATCCTAGGCCTTGTTGAAGTGCATTCCTGCTCTCAAAATCTCTTAGTCTCGTCCAATTCCCCAAAGCGCCCCAGAAATTCGACACGTCAAATTGAACTAATCGCAGTCCTTGACCGTGTATCTTAGCGGCGGACTAGCATACCTAGGAGAATATTGCGGCTACGTAGTAGTGGAAATCGAAGCAGTAACCACTTGTTCTGGTCGCCGATTACATTCCTGTTTCTCAGAGGTTGCAGCTGGCAGAACAATATCCAAGCCGTCCCCTTGGACACCTGGCTCAACCGGTGAGCCAAGGCGAGGACCTCTTCCATACCACACTCGGAATTGCTGAATCAGCTCTCGCTGATCTCTCCTTTCCATGTACACGCCCGTGCCGAAATCACACAATACACCGGCAAGCATACCACCATGGATGCAATAGAACAAGGCACCTGAGCGGAGGTCTTGTAAGCAGGCGTAGACGACGGAACAGACGACGGTGAAAGCGTATCCGGGGATCGGTAGGAGCAGAAAATAGATGCGGGTGGATCTGGGAGATTTTTCGCGGCGGGCGCGACACTCGGTAATAAGTCTCCTGGTCGAGAGGAAGCATATGATGATTGTGAAAAAGAGAAAACAGGTGAAGATGTAGTCCATGATGGTGTTTGGACCTTGTTCTGATGCCGGTGGCGCTGGCTCGCTGCTTGCGCGGTGGAAGGGTAACATCTTTGGATCTTGGTGTTGGATGGGGATGTTGACTATGCTGGGTTGGGTTGTTGCATTACCCGTTGGGCGGCCGGTTGGTATGGTGATGTTGGATATTGTTGCGAGGTGTCGATAAGATGAATGATGAAGAATATGTCGCACAATTACGGATGATATATACTTTCATCCGACCAGCCAAAGCGAGGTGGCTCGAGTCGCTTGGTACCACGCGGAATGTTCCTGACCTGCATCTCGAACTCGCTTTGCAGCATTGAATATCTCGTTGTGGACCTTGGTATCTGCTTGGTAACGGTACCGTCAACTAGGTCCCCGAGCCAAAGAACCGAAACGAATCATCAATGGTCTCAGTGGGGACTTGGGGGACGGAGGAGAAGCAGGCATCTAACACAGTCCAGCAGACGTCGGAAAAAAAATGAAGTACAAATCAGTATTGATAGACCCAAATGATCTCAAAATCACACCTTGCCTCAACTCTCCCGACTTCAATCACAAATCCATAAAATCAAGTCAACAGCAAATTCCTCATCAAAAAGTACACATTCACACCGTCTCCAAAGCTTGAAACTCATACCAAACTCCTACACAAGAGACCCCACGATTTTCCTCACCGAGACCACACTGAGTTGAATCGGTGTGGTGAGCGGAGGAAGGTAAGACGTGTGTACGTTCAACTTCGATTTCGACTGCCGATGAATACTTAAGGATGTTCTTAGTTTGATGGTGAAGACGAGACGGTGCTTTTTGTCTGAAAAGTTGGCAAACCAAAGCGAGCTGGCTTCTGTGGGTCCCTAGTACCGCTGATTGTAAGGTTGGACAGATGAATCGAATTCAATCTCAATTATCCGCGGCGTAGGAGGCAAGCAACGCGTTTCGAAATAAAATAGAACTTGAACCAGAGAGATAAAAAAGATGATCGACTGCAATGTCGATATCCCAAATAACCAAAGATTCCTCTCACTCCCGTATCCTCGATACTAGACAAAGGAGTTTCCGCCCATCCCCTGGTAATCATCGGCGGTTGGATTGCGCGGTAAACGATCATCTTCTACAACCTTTGAAGCATAGTTTCTCGCAGCGTGACCATGGCCATGCCTCGAAAAAGATTGCGCACACAGGGAAAGACCCTGCGAAGCATGGCCTCCCGAAGCGTGACCAAAGGAAGGATAGCTAGATGAAAATTGTCTTTGTACAGGATGACCACTCGCCGAGCGCTCATCCCATGATTCAGCAACACGTCGATGTTAAACATGTCCTCGATGCGAGCCAGCCTCTGCCCGCCGCAACGGACTAGGTTCATCTGCCACGATATCTCCTTTTTCTCTACCATCATCCTCCTGCTCCTGATTTATTTGCATATCGGTCTCTTCGCTCTCGAGCAGTGTAGCGCGATTATGATAAACAGACGAAGAGGAAGATGACGTGCCTGATCTTTGTTGCTCCTTCGTATTCCCTTGTCTTTCCGCGTCTTTTTTTTTCTTGTCTCTTTTCCCTAGTATATGCTACGCAAGCTACACATTTGTCCGCTGGTCTTTTCGCATCTTTTCTTTCTTGTCTCTCTTTCTTGATGCGAGCTACACAAATGTATACAAGCAGCCCGAGTACGAATAGAAGCACCAGAAAGACCATGGCCGATATCTGCAAGGGGCTCCATTGGGGCCAGGAATTAGACCGTGCATGTGACATCTTTCCCGGCGCTGTTTCCAGGGGATGTCCTTCCAGAGTTGCAAAGCTCGTTGATGAAGCTATAGCTTTCGTCGAGATGCCTGCGACTGCAGCGGTGAAGTTTATCGTTGTGTTCATTAAGGTGCGGAAGATGCTACCAGCTATCGATATAGCTGCGCCGGTGTAATTCGATACGAGACTAGGTGTAAATTTCGTCGAAGTGGCCATGCTGGTATATCTCGATGCAGTATTCTTCATGATGATATGATTCTCTGCGGTCGCGATCGCGAAAGTGTTGGGTTGAAGGGAGGTTGTCCTTGATTGTTATTTTTTGGATGGAAAAGGTGTTCGATGGCGCTGGAAGTTGGTACCGAATATTTGGGAAGTGGAAGAGGGCAGGATTTGTTAAACTTCTCGTTTGCCAAAGCGACCCGAGCAGAGAGTGTGCAAGGTGGAGCTGACGCCAACAAAAACAGCAGTCATTAACATGGATGACCGTCTGTCATTTCCGTATCAATGGGTTCCCCAAACTTTAGCTGTTAGCCCACACGTAGCGCTTCCGTGACTTCCTTTCCTCGTACCTTTCATAAAGACATTGATGAAGCTCGCTTTTGATATCTGATTTGCCAGAGATGACCAAAATTAAGCTGCGCAGTGTCCATCTAAAACAGGCACTCCACAAGCCTTGAGCCTGGGTCAGTCAGTAAGAGAACGAGACCCACTGCAGAGCCTTTCGCAGAAAATTAAGGGACCTGAAGGGCCAAGATTGTGTGAATCTTCTGAATAGAGAGGAGGCTGAAAATGCCAGGGGTATCTCATAATTTGACCATGTCCTCCAGTAAACGCCATGAATGATACAATGAAACCGCCATAAATCTCTCGAGATAGCTTGTCCATATCTCGATCATACCGATCTCCAATCTCGACAGCCCCAAGGCCTTCAAGCCTTGCTTCACCTTGGACAGGAGTGAAGGAAGACTAGGGGGAGTCTAAGAATATGTCAACAAAAGCTACCAGTTCCAGGTTCGTGAGGACGCGGTAAAAACAGGTGGTTTCCAGATCAAGAGATCAGGGTCGATAGTTCTCTTTCCCTTCAGCTTGTCCTTCTGTTTCTGCTTCTCATATTGAGCGACGACCGCGTCGGTAAGGACAATGAAGTGTTGATTCTTCTGAAAGTGAGAGTCAGTAATCGCATACTGCGATGTCTGTTTCTGGGGTAGTACAGAATTTTTGATCATGTTGTTGACCTGTAGGGTGTGAAGGACGTCGGTGGTCGTCATCGCTGCAGCAGCACCCAGATCCTCGACGTTGGCTTCCTCACGGCCGTCCATAAGCATTTCAACCAAAATCTCTTGCCAGTATGCACGGTAACCAAGAAGTCCCAGATCGGAGAGAGGCTTCTCCGGGCTGCCGAGCCGGCCTTCTCGCTTTGATAGCTCATACGAGAATGCAATAAGCAATTTCCCAAAGCCTTTGCGTTGATACTGTGGTAGCGTGAGGATACATGCAACGTTATAACCTTCCGCACTCTCTTTCTCTTTTGAGAAGTATCCCACGAAATGGCACCCATATTCATCTCTGGTACACATGCAGTAGAACAAGAAAGGATCGACATCGTAGTATAGGGTCTTGTGATCCAGGAACAATTTGGACAGCAGGCATAGATTGCGACACCACGTGCGCTGTCTTCTACCATCGATCTCGAAGAAGCTGATGTAATCGTCGCGGTAAATCTCATTCCCTGGAGGGTGGAGTAGTGTGCATTTGCTTCGATGTCGCTCGAATTGTCTTGTCTCGCCAAAGTAGCTCAAACAAAATTCGCAGATGTAGACCATGTCTGCATCAACGAACTCCTGCGGATACGGAGAGAAATACCACGGCTCGATTTCAAACTTGCCCATCTGTATTTTGTCTAGATTTCGGACTCGTGAGATCTCAGCCTGATTTTGCGTCATGGACCCCCCTACACGGAGCTTCTCGATCTCTTCGGCTTGTGAGTAGTCATTCGTCGGCACGCCTTTAGCTGCTTCCACAGCCTCGCCAATGTCGACCATGGTTTCGTCATCATCTTCAGGTTTCGGCGTGCCATCTTGAGTCTCGGCAGGATGGCTGGTTTCACGATTTTCTTTTCCACCAGCAGTGGAGGGACGAGGCACCTTCTGAGAATTTGCCCCCGAGGCTTCTGATGTGACCGAAACTTCCCGGTCAAGTTTCGATTTTTGGCGCCTTACGTTCTTGTTCTCTTTCATAGGTGCTTTAGACACTTGAGCAGTCGAGGCCTTCTTCTTGTCGGGCTTCTCTGGTGCTGGCCACTCGACCTCTCTCGTAAGATCGATGCGATCAGCTGGGATCCATTCGTCAAGACGTTTGTTGAATTCATCGTAGTGGACGTAGAAGCGGGTATTGCCCTTCCTTGCTTGCACAGAGAGGATCTCTGCCTTGCGTTTCTCTCCTTCCTGTATATTGTTGTTAGATCATGGACGAACAAGATGTGTCCATGTATTGCGTAGACGTGACTTGAGGGTAGAAGCTACCAACCTTTTCTACAAAGACTTTGACTCCGATCCTTTGGGAGTGTCAGTGCTTCTAATTCGTTCTATCATTTCGAGTGAGAGCAATAGCAGCTACCTGAGTTTATCCAGTGTCGCAAAGCCCCTTTCTCGCTCCGCAGGCGCGTCAGCCTTATCGTCTCCAGAATCCCGAGGCGCCATGATGAGGCGACCAGTTAATCCTTATTTTTGCAATGATATCTGATGGTTTTGTGCGATTCTGCTGTTGTTGGCCCCCGACCGTCGTGGTTGAAGTTGCGACCGTGAACCTTCGGGGGGTGGGGCACGCTAAAAGTAAGGGGTCCAAAGTCAGGAATCGCGGCCTCGCAGACATTTTTTTCGCGTCGGACAACAACCAAATACTTTCGCAACACCATGCCAGGAATTGTTGCTATGGCGCCAGAAGACACGACCCAACTGTCCAGCAATTGGAAACGACTACAAGAAACACTTGCCAAGGAGAAGCAAGCTGCACCACCAAAAGAGAAAGAGCTATCGCAGAAGAAGAACGGAATACCACAGTCGCTGAAGCGGAAAAGAGTCGATTGGCCAGAGGGGAAGCCTGTGATAAAGAGGACCAAATTAGAGACGCCGGGTCAAAGGAGGAATAAGCTACGAATGGAGCATTCTTATGGGCAAAAGTCGTTGCTGAAATCGAAGAGCACACCACATTTAACGCAAACGAAGCCTTCAGTAAGCGACGAAGAGGATGAAGATGACGAGGAGGAACAGCAAGAGAGGCCTTCCAGTAGTAATGGCATACATGTTTCCTCAGAAAATGGTTCGTCGGTGCCCTCTGTTCATAGCGATTGAGACCGAATTCATGTTTCTCAAGTTGCGATTAACACCCCCAGCACCCTGGCTGTACAACCGCCGGAGACTCATGAATTCCGCGATCGATATCGAGGCAGAGCAAAGGTCTAGAACTAACATGCCAATACCTAGACACACACACCAACGAAGGCGTCTCCCCAACAAACCTCGCCGGCAAATACATAGCGCTTGACTGCGAAATGGTAGGCTTCGGCCCCACCCCAAACGACGACAGTCAACTGGCACGCGTCTCCATCGTTAACTACCACGGCCACCAAATCTACGATTCCTTCGTCCTCCCTCAAGTACCCATCACCGATTACCGCACGCACATTACAGGAATCACCGCGAAAACACTCGAGGACGCAAGACCCTTTAAAGAGGTCCAGGCAGACGTGGCTACGCTCCTCAATGGTAGGGTACTCGTAGGCCACGCGCTCAAGAACGATTTGACAGTTCTGCAAATGTCGCATCCGAGACGGGACATCCGCGATACGTCAAGGCATCCGGCGTTTAGGGAGTTGAGTCAGGGTCGAACGCCCAGTCTTAAAAAGTTGGCGAGTCAATTGCTGGGGTTGGAGATACAGCAGGGACACCATTCCAGTGTCGAAGATGCGCGGACAACGATGTTGCTGTTCCAAAGGCACAAGGAGGCTTTTGAGTCGGAGCATGCGAAGGTTTGGGGGCGGTCGAAGAAGATGGGGCGTTTAGGTGAGGAGGGAGAGGATGGTGGAAAGAAGAAGAATAAGAAGAAGAAGGGGAAGAGGTGAAGAGAGAGGAGGAAAAAAGAGGACGCACATGATGGTCGGAGATGAACTGGACATGACACGAGATGATACCCATGAATCTAGCCAGCCATACTCCAGAGCGAAAAGACACTTCAGATCGATGCACATGATGGTCACAGATGAACTGGATATAACACGAGATGATACCCATGAATCTAGCAAGCCATAATCCTGACCAGAGCGAAAACACCCTTCAGCTCTCCACATCCGAACCTCGACCATTGAAATCACAATACTTATAACGGCCAGATTTTCATCTCAGCAATCGTCAAAACCTCCCATCTACCTGTGCCTTCCATCTCTTCTTTTCATGGGATCGCAGCACTGCATATAACTCCCCCTATTTGAATCATGTATAATCAAGATTTCCCACCACATCACAATCTAGTAGATTCGATGTTTACAATGAGCTTGCGAAGAGAGGGAGCGGTGTGATCTGGACACCGACCTGGAGTTTACGAAAGTAAATACAAGACGTGGAGGTACTGGGTTAGAATCGAAGCCGTGCTCTTAGACATGGGCGTCAGATCTCTGCAGGATATTTCTAGGATTCAACGCGAAATTACCTCACGGTTTGGACAGAATGGAGAGGACTATGAAGCTGGGAATTGGGTGTCAAGGTCGTGAGATTGATCATTTCATTAGTATCATAATGCGACATGAATTGCGTTAAAAACGATGTATGAGAGAGTATGGTAGCGCATAAAGTTGAGTGAGAAGGGCGTGTATGCTCGGACCGCAAAGTTCCCCTGCCACTATAACGGCACATCCTCGATAGCCTCCATCGCGCCCTCTCTACTCACAGTGAAAATGTGGTCTCCCAACGTCTTGGTCGCAAAGCCCGCTTCACAGTACGTGAAATAGTACTCCCATTTCCTCCTAAACGTTTCCACATCAACCTTCGTCATACCCTCATGCTCTTTCAACAGCGCGGGTTTGATCTTTTCGTCGAATTCTCGCAGGAAATTCTCTTTCCATATTCGTAGCGTTTTTGCGTAGTGGGCGCCTATGTTTTCGATGGTGTCCATTACTAGGGTGTTCTTTGAGCCTGTGGTTATGGAGTTGTGGAGTTGGGAAATGGAGGGGAGGTGGCCGCCGGGAAAGATGTAGCGGCGGATGAAGTCGTCGGATTTGGAGTAGGATTCGTAGCGCTGCAGAAATCCATTAGGATGCGGTTACGGAAGTTTCGGTAGGGGGAAACTTACAGATTCCGGGATTGTGATGCATTGGAAACATGCAATTCCGCCGTCTTTCTTCAGTAGACGATCTACGCATTCAAAATAGGTGTTCAAGTATTCCCGCCCTACGGCTTCCAACATTTCGATTGAAATTATTTTGTCAAAAGGGCCTTCTTCCGGGATCTCGAGGGCTCGGTAGTCGCACAACAAGACTGTGATTTTATCACTCAGGCCTGCCTCTTGTATCCGATCTTCTGCCAGTTCTTTTTGCTCCACACTCAGTGTCAAGCTCGTCACAGTACAACCGGTTTCTTTTACAGCTTTGATGGCCATGCTTCCCCATCCTGTGCCAATTTCTAGCACGCGGTCGCTCTTTTTTATTCTGCAATTCGTGATAAAGCGAGCGAGTTTTCGGTCTTGTGCTTCTTCTAACGTCTCGCTTGCACTGTGGGCGTTTGATTTGGGTAACCAAATAGGACAGCTGTATGTCATGTCTTTCGATAGAAAGGCGGCGAACATGGTATTGGAGATGTCGTAATGGGCGGAGATGTTTAGGCGTGCATTTTGGAGGGTATTTGTTGCTCTCAGTAAGGCTGTGAGAGAGTTCGATACCGATGCCGTGATTGTGGTCCCCCCAGAAAGATATGGTTTATTCAGCACGAAGATTGTGAAGAAAGCTGTCAGGTCGTCGCACGAGATTTCGGACAAAAGGTAGCCATCCGCGAATCCCATGTCGGCGAAAAGAAGTAATCGAACCCAGAATGTGTCTTTGTGCACACGCAGGGTGACTTGTGGGGTTGAGAGGATGTTTCCTCCTTTTGATCGTGGGATCTCATCTCCTCCGAGTGTGTAGGTTTCCCCGTTTACATCTATGATTTCCAGACGACCTATTTGTATGCGCGAGAGGAGGGAGAGGCATGTGCTGCGCGAGAGCTGGACCAGCGGACTCCAAGCCAGCGATCCTGTGTAGGTCCGCAGAGCATTGAAACGCGACACCACGGGTGATAAAAGTGTCATTTAAGCTCGAGAAGCGCAATCTGGGACTGCAATCGAATACTTGAAGTGATTATGAATGCGAATGAAAGCTTGCCCGCAAGAAAAGATGTCTACACGGTGGATGAGGAGTCAGGAAAGAGCAGGACACTCTGAAAAAAGCTGTCCATGACGAGATGCGCACGGTACAACGCGACAATGGAACAACCAATTGCCCGATAACCGGCGTTCCTGAGACGCGACACCCCGGAGGAGCTCCCGATAGAAGCTGGAATTTCTTCTGGTCGCGTTCTGATGCATGGACCGTTACCGCTTGAGAGACATCTATGACGACAAGGGCCGTTTGAGGACTGGTACGGCCTTGATGCTCGGCACCTGCCGGGAATAGCAATGTGCTGTCAACGGCGGTCAGGACCAGAAGACATGATTGCCCGTTTGGGCGTCGCGATGAAGAAGTACAAAGTGTGGAAGGAGGCCCTGTGGGTGTTGAGTTGAGGAGTTGATCAAGCTCTCAAGAAAGCTTGCTCCGTGCCCATTAATGGTTGGGTCCTCAATACGCGGGGTGCCAGCGGGGTACCTCCGTATGTTGACACTCGTACCTAGGCTCGCTAGGCTCGCTAGGTAGGTAGGTAGGTAGGTACCCATAAACAGTCGACAGGGCCTACACAAGAGCTGAGACTGACTTTTCAGGACAAGAACGTCAGCTCGTTTGGGAACAAGGTGGTCTACTGTGTAAATCATTGCTTGTTCGGCATGCGACGCCCATCCTGGATGCCATGCTCGGAAAGTCTTGGTGATGGCCTTTCTCCAAGTAATGATCAGAGAGTGGCAGCCGTTCAATTGCTCTCAAGCAAGATCCTTCAAGAGCTTGGTAGCATGTTTGGTCTGCGTGCTCCAGTGTCGTGCTACCACTTGAGACGGTAACTTGCTCAGATCGAGCGTTTGGATCAGATGGCCAGAAAGAATTTCCCGTCTCCCGAACGACGATCTACGCATGGCATCTCTACATGAAACATACCACAGTACTGTGTATTACGCTGTAAGCACTGTGTACTTACTATGTGCTATGGTAGCTGGGGAATTAAACGTTAATTGGGACCCCGGCAGTGGTCAATGCAGTAGTACATATGAAGCCGCGATTACTACTTATTCAGCACATTCTTGGTGTATTGAAGTCGTGAACGTCATCTTTTTTGAAGCTAGGAGATCGTGTATGTAGAAGGCATCAATCAGATATTGCTAAACCAGCTGTATGGAATAGGGATACCAAAAACGAGAGATCTACGTCAAAATTGAGCTTCATGCAACGACTACTGCACCGACCACTGCAGAGACTATAATTAGCGTTTAATTCCCTAGCTACCACAGTATTGAGCAGATTAGGGCTCAGCAGCTGGAACTGAAGCTGGACTTATGGTATCTAGGTGGTAAGACCAAGGAACATTCTAGACGATCACGTGGAGGACTCGCAACACACCAGACGTGCCTGTGCAACAACAATTTTCAACAGCAATCTTGGAGCCTCAACCCACTGTATCGCGGAACCACGGAGCGTACCGCGAAGCTTTAGCATCATTTGGCCGTAGGCCAATCCCGGTAGCCTCCCGCCTTTTCATGGATAACAACAGGATACCACAGTCGGGTACTTATCCTGTGGGTAGCTGCAAATCACTCGGCCGGGATGTTCTGATACATGTACAGTACCACAGCAAAATCTCTGAGCAAGTTGAAGTCGTGCCAATCTTGTACCTCATCTTGACAGTGTTGCGATCACAGCAATTATCCAGGCGTGACTACGAGCATCGTTTTCACTTCACAATATGGCGAACATGCGATACCTGCCGACGCCTGGCAATCGCGTTACCCACTGTGCGGCGCGCGATCCACCTCCACTTGCACTGTAAAGGCATGTCGCACGCGCAGCTCCAAGCAATACCCTGATAAGACGGCCATTGAAGGTTACTTTATAAAATCCCATTTAGCCCGCGTGGCTGCGCTCGTTGGGCGCGATACAATTGTTGAAGCTTTCCAGCGTATGTGTGAATTCTTCTGGCTCATTCAAAGTTACGAACATGTCGTCCCCTGCTCTCAAGCTCAACCCGCTGGAACCAAGGATCTTCGGCTCGGAGAAACATGAAAGCGGCGCAGATGGCGATTCTGAAGCTGCGCCTGGACATTTGAAAGAGATTGAAGTGGACGTAGGCCAAGCCATCGAGGGGAATGAGGATTACGATGAGGACTCCGACCACTCCCCCTACCCCGAGGGTATGTGATATTCGTTTCTAGATTGTCAAGCACTGCTAATAACTTTTGAAAGTTCGAGCGGTCGTGCCTGAAGTCGACGATCCAGCGATACCTGTAAACACGTTTCGAATGTGGATAGTTGGTATTATCTTCACCATGCTCGGAGCTGGAATCAACAACTTCTTCTCCCTTCGATATCCATCCGTCCACATTGTCTCTTTGGTTGCTGAACTGGTTGCTTACCCCTGTGGCGTCTTCCTCGCCCACGTGTTGCCTCTCTATACTCTGGATCTGGGACCGCTTGGTCGTTGGTGCATCAATCCTGATCGTCATTTCAACATCAAGGAGCACGCATTGATCACAATCATGAGCAACGTGTCCATTGGCTTTGGCCCAGCCGATTCTACCCAAATAATACAAGCTGGACAGAAATTCTACGGCTTCAAGATGAAGCCCGGATTCAAGGTGGGTAATACCTATATAGTCCCTTGATCATTCTAACATTGGAAGGTCCTGGTCGTTTTGACCTGCCAATTACTTGGATTCGGTGTGGCCGGCCTGTCTTACCCATGGCTTGTGGAACCCGCACGGATTGTATGGCCTGGTGTACTGTCAATATGCGCTCTTTTAACCACATTGCACTCAAGAGCCAATGCCGTCGCCAATGGCTGGAAAATCACTCGATTGAGGTTTTTCCTCTATGCTATGGCGGCTGCATTTGTGTGGTACTTCTTCCCCGGTTTAATCTTTGTTGGCTTGTCTTATTTCACTTGGATCTGTTGGATTGCTCCACGAAATCGAATCGTAAACCACGTCTTTGGTATGCAGACTGGTCTAGGCGTCAGCCCCATTACATTCGACTGGACTCAGGTAAATCTCCCTTCTGGCATATCCTTCTTTTACTAAGATCAAGCAGATAGCATACAATACCAATCCGCTCTTGTCTCCTTCATCGGCTGCTATAAATGTCTTTGCAGGATTCGTCATTTTCTTCTGGAGTACGTCAAGTCCCATAAACACACACAGTCTCGCGCTAAGAGTTCTTAGTTTGTGTCCCAGCAATATTCTGGACGAATACTTGGTACACTGGTTATTTGCCTCTAATGGATGCCAGCGTCTACGACAGATTCGGATCGAAGTACAATGTCACGCAAGTCCTGAATGCGGATGGAACGTTCAACCAAGATCTTTACGAAAAGTACTCACCTCCATATCTAGGCGCCAGTTTCGCTTTCGTCTACGGCACTTCGTTCGCGGCACTCACCTCAGTTCTCTCTCACGTTTACCTCTGGCACGGCTCGGACATTTGGCACGCAATGCATGGTACTCAGAAATTGGACATCCATGGCCGTCTCATGAAGTCTTACAAGAAGACGCCATGGTGGTACTACGCGACTCTGACGGTCGTAATGCTTGCAATTACGATTGCGATGGTCGAGGTATACCATGTGGGTCTGCCTGTGTATGGTGTCTTCTTAGCAATAGTGATTCCGGCTCTATATATGATTCCTTGTGGAATTATTCAGGGCATCACAAACATCAACGCCAATCAGCTCAACGTCCTCTCTGAGTTTATCGGAGGTTATATGTTCCAGGGAAGACCATTAGCCAATATGGTTTTCAAGAGCTTATCGACGGATGTTGTGGGACAGGGTGTGTTCTTTGCTCAGGATATGAAACTCGGTCACTACCTCAAAGTTGCGCCGAGGCTGGTGTTTGCCGGACAATTCACCGCCACGGTAAGCCCATCTCGTTCGGGAATATCAAATGCTCGGCATGCTGACTGCTGTGACAGATCATTGGCGCGCTGACTCAGGTTGGGGTCACAAGCTGGATGCTTAGTAACATCGATGGCATTTGTGAATCAAACCAAAGCAATGGCTTCACGTGTCCCAACGGACGCACCGTTTTCTCCGCCTCTGTCATCTGGGGTCTGATTGGACCCGCGAGACTGTATTCCGTCGGCAGCATCTACTCTGGGCTGCTACACTTTTTCTGGATCGGCGCTCTTATCCCGTTCGCCACTTGGTTCCTATATAAGAAGACGGGAAAGAAAATATTTCGCAGCATGAATTGGCCTCTCATATTTGTCGGCACAGCCAACGTGCCTCCAGCGACTGGCATCAACTACTCCTCCTGGGCTCTAGTCAACTTCATCTTCAACAAAGTCTTGTTCAAAAAATTCTTCGCATGGTGGACCAAGTACAACTACATTCTGGCCGCTGCTCTTGATACTGGTACCGCTCTGAGCGGTATCGTCATATTCTTCTGCATTCTTTATCCTGGCGGGAAGTTTCCGAGTTGGTGGGGTAAGTCTATCAGCATATTCTTTTCGAGATAGTTGAATCTAACGTGCCTAGGTAATACGGTCTACCTAAATACTGCGGACGGTGAGGGCACACCCCGCCTTGATATGCCGACTCGTGGATGGTTCGGTCCGCCTAATGGAACATGGCATTGATACCGGGAAGGATAGTGACAAGACATGGAGTGCCAAAAGTAACCAAAATAATGCATACAACAAAAGTTCGTGTTTCACTCTACTATCGCGGGCTGTGAAAATGGATTGCGTACACTTAAGATACGCATTCCAGTCATTGGCTATTTGCCAGCCAGTCACAGCAGAAAGGCTGCGTTACCTTCAAACACAGCCCCAGAAACCAACATACAACACACAACAACATGATTCCTACACAGAACTCTACAACACCATCTCTATTTACTCGTCTTCCTTGTTCCTTCTGCTCTGCTTCTACTCACACCCGCTAAACAGCCAAGACAGCTCGCGCGCCAAAATGAGCCGCCGTTCCCGCTACGACGAAGATATCCGCCGATTACCTGAAGGCATGAAGCGCGTAGGCTACAACTCCACCAGCCAGCGATATACTTTCCAAGACCAAAACGACGGGACCTTCTGGGAAGGCCCAGCAGGATCAGAATTCGGAAAACTAATCCCAAGTCCGTCTCCCCACCCCGGCTCCCCCAAAACTCCCCTCACTGCTTCAAGACCTCACTCCCCCATCCCCCGATCAGCACACCGCTGACATGTTTCCACAGTCCGCGCAGACCAAGTCGAAACCGACGCACCTGTGGAGAACCTCTTCGCCAAAAACACGGGACGGACTTCACCGACTCTTTCTGCAGCGACGACTTTGACGGACGTGCCGCCCGCTACTGAGTTCGCGGATATATTAAAGGATGTCGATGCTTCGGGTAGAGAGGGGAAGATATCCGCTGCGACGGCGATGAGCAATGGGAGTCAGAGGTTGAGTCAGAGGTGGAGGGGTGCCTTGGGGTTTGCTAGTGCTGTAAGTTTGATAGTCCAGTTTTCTGCGTGGTGTTGTCATGTGATTCTGGGATTCTGGGATTCTGGCGATGGAGGAGCGGGGTTTGCTAGTAGTTTTGCTATGAAGTTTCGGATCTGGTGTGTTGCTCGTGATGGCAAGTTGTTCATCCTGGTCTCGTGACTAACAAATACCCTCAGACTGGCAAACAGATAATCTCAGGCTCGAGGAAAGAAAGCGACGGGAAACCGCTTTTGAAAGAAGTGGAGAGGAGGATTGAGGAGAGGTTAAGGAGGGAGAAAGGAGCGAAGGCATCGGGTGCGGAGCCTTGGGTTTGAAGATTGGTGAGTTGTCTGATGTATGTGATACTTGGTCTGGTGTAGAGACTCGAGCGACTTTATCGCGTTTTCGGTGCGCTGCTCGTTATTGGAGTGAGCGAGATGCGTTCGAAGGCGAGCTCAGTGTCAACAACTATTTCCAGCAATTCGAAAAGGCATTCCTCCAGACATTGATAAATCTATGCCGTCGTCGCTGTCCATGCCCTGGTAGCTTGAATATTTCGATGGTCTGAACGGTCTGTAAGCCATAGCTGCTACACGTGTGAAAATGTTGTTTTGCGTAGTATTGTGTTCAAGAGAGGAGAGGAGAGGGAGCAGGCGCGCAGGGTGTTGAAGGCAAGGCTTGATGGCCCATCCGAGGAGCGACGGCTCAGTTTGTTTCAGCAATTACAGCTCGCGATTGATTGAGATGAATTTTTTGGCAAATTTGCGGTGCGGAGCTGCCAGATATTCATCGATCTCGATTATAAGTGATGAACTAGGGACATGCGAAGGGAGTATGGAAATCGGCACGTAGTATGGGAATCGGCACGTATGAAGCGACCGTGTGCTCTTCTCGACACATTTTCCCAGTCTTCTTTCCACGATGAGCGGGTTTGCTCTTTCTTGTCTTGATGCAGATCTGAGCGTACAGAATCCATCTCGAAGGACAGAGCGCTACCGAATTTAAACCGCCGGAACTTGATTCGAAGAACGACTCTCCTTGAGGTACCATTCATAGATTGCGATCAATATCTTATGATTCTAGGACACCTATCTTTCAGAAAATGCCAAAAACTCATGGTAACGATCTCAATTTGATGGATTCTGATGCGGCGAGGATCGTTGTGATCGCAGGCAGATCGCAGAAGTTGAAGAGAAGCGCGAGCTGCCGCTGTATGCATTCTGTTCTCAAATTATGAGTGAAGAAGAATTGTGTGAGGCTCGCTTTCAAATATTCGGCCAAATAGATGATATCGCTGACATTGTTGCGCCAGTAGGGAGGATTCTTAATCAAGGCAGGTCGAACGTCTGGATCTGGAAGCATTTGGTATATTTTAGCAACGGTGATCGTAGTTGAGTGACCCCATCTTGAACCATATCGAAGCTAGAATCGTTTGTTTTCTGAAGAGGTCTGAATATATCATTTTAGTTGTGTGGCGATTTGGTGGACGAAAGCTTCTGTTGGTCTTTGAGAAAAAACCAGCTTTCCCCACCTACTCTTCATCTTGTGCTCCAGCGTACCTGATAGCTTTCCTGGACATCTTGGACAATGAAATATCAACACTTCGCTGCGGAAAAGTCTCTCCAGTGCTTAAGGCGTATGGCGTGAATGGTGGCCCTGGAGACTACTCTGCATATTCCATCGCGTGAATCTAAACATCTAGAAAGTCTCAACATGTTGTGACCTAGAGCAACCGTCGTTATTCATCTTCTCCGTTGTGATTGTTACGGTCTTGGAAGCGAAGGAGGGCGAGAGGTTGATGCCTCAGATTGAAGCCTAGCTCACTTTGCGGCTCGTGTCTGTTGGGGCTAATTCGGAGCCGCAACTCCGCAGTGTACAGATGTACTCGCAACTCCGTCTTCTTCTCAACTTCCCGTTCCCAACTCATCAAATCGTCCAAAGGGGTATCATATTTCGAGCCACCCCCACTCTCCACCCATTCGTCCGCCGGCAAGGCCACTGCTCGGGCTGAGGTTGGCGTCTGCAGGGCTTCCCCGAGCCAGGAAACGGAGGCTTGAAACACCAGCTCTAGCTAAACATGCCAACGGCTTTGCTCTCAAGACATCAGCTCAAAAGCAAGCAGCTCACCGTCGAAGGCTGGATCAACGTCATCGTCATGTCCTAGGCGAGGAGATTCAGGAGCGGTTCGCTTCCTCTACCAGATACCAACGGTGCCAGCACGGCAACATTTGGAGACGACGATCAGGCCGTCCAAAAGACTCTGATGTTGTGTTCGTGGTTCACTGTGACGCTGCCGTATGACCCGCCATTGCATTCCTCGCGGAATGCAAGACCAGACATGTTGGACCTGGCCATGTCATGGCACTCGCAAGTATGGCGTTCAGCTTTGATAAGCGTCAGCTTGCATCGATGGTCTGACAGATGAAATGCCTTTGGTCAGCCGAAGCTCAGACATGAATGGTGGGACAAATGTTCACTTCAAGAGGTGATGTGAAGCTGCATCTTATCAGTCGCTGATACAGAGCAAACCCAAGGAAACTGTTGATTTTCGAAGCTGTCGCTGCCTTCGCGATATGAAAGGTAAACTATCTTGCTCATGGCCGAGAGAGCCATCGGGCATCAGGACGCTGTTAAGCCTTCGGCATTTTGGGCACACTCAACCTAGGACTGATCGTTTCTACCAGGAGCCATCAATTCATTATACTCTCTTAGCGTCGTTGAGGTGAGCGAGACCGGGTGGCTTTTGGCAATATTCAAAGATCGGGTATGGATTCCCGATTATGCCCAGACGAGCATCATTTCAATCGGCATGAATGCGCGACTGCATTTCTGCTACAGCGCGTGCGCAACAACCTTCAAAAGGTGTCAATAATTGCTGGTTTAGCCTTTGCCAAAGTTTTGTCAGTCCGACTACGTTAAGTCCAATTGGGACTCTGGAAATTGATTGGTCATTAAGAGAAAACGAAAAAAAGGTAAGGTTTTCACGAAAACATGCCAACACCCAGCAGATCGATATTGTTTGGCGGTGGAGCGTGCAGAACCCCTACGTCGATCCACGGGAAAGGCCTGCCTCCAGGATCGACATTTCGTAGGCGAGACTTTTTATATCGACTCACGATGGATTTGAGTCTCACAAGGCTGATGACTGCAAGTGTGAGTGTGGAGAAGATAATTTTTTGTCACCATAAACACCTCGCCGATCAAATTCGCGTTTCCATATTTGAGTTTGTCTTGAACTTCATTACCAACCCCCCCTGCATGGACTCAGGCCTCGCCGTGCTAGCGAGAAATCGTGCCTTCTCTTTGGTTTATGCTTCACTAATACCGAAGCTCCGCATCGGGCCTCTGCATTATAGACTTAAAGCTACAGCTAATCTGTATCAAGACCTCAAATTAGCTCGTCTGTTCATCAACCTTGTCGAACCATGAGCACTAGAGGCTGACCACCGTTCCACTTTTATGATGGCGATGCAGGTTGTTATAGACGCGCATCCCAACACTGGTGTGCTTACTTCAACGACTCATTCTCTTTGTCTATGTTTGGGAAGCAGATTCACACTCTTTAATTATGCCTGGTGGTTTGCATCCTCCCATCAGTGTCATATCGACCTGGCGACCGAACTATGTGAATCCAGAGACAAGAGGATGGGGCATCATAGTGCTTGTCACTATTTTGTTGGCATTGACATACATCGTCGTACTGCTAAGGTTATGGGCACGATTTGCCATCTCCAGAAATGGTGGCATCGATGACGCTCTGATCATTTTTAGTATGGTGAGAGAAATCCGTATATCCCACAGAATACGTTCGCTGACACAGAGAAGATTCCTTTGACTGGACTTGCAGTGGCGATGTGTTTGGCTTTTAGACGGTATGGATTTGACCGACATGTTTGGGACAGTCCGCTTCCAGTGCTGATGAACAGCCGTAAGGTAAGTCTGCTGCTTACTTCTGATGCCAGCTTGATCTACCGAATTATCGCCCTTTCGCGCCATGATTCGCACTTTTCGATTCATTGATATCGCAACGCTGTTGGCGAGTTGATTTTCACTCATATCGAGTTGTCCGCCGGATCATGGTCGAAACAGGCATGCGCTGTTAGCGCTTGGTTTTCACACGATCAACAAATGCTCAAATCGGCGTGCAAATGGATGCAGAACTAACACCAGACAAGGTCACAATGGCGCTCATAGCCCTCTACCTAACCTCCACCGCGGCAACTAAAATCTCAATTCTCCTTTTTTATCGCCGACTATCCGCAGGAGCAGTAGGAAAAGGTTTTGTCCATGCAGTATACGCCGCCATAGCTTTCGTCGCGGTGTATTACTTCACCTTTATGCTCAATCTGTTCATTCAATGCCATCCAATCGAGGCATTTTGGCTACAGGTGAATCCACGCACAAAAATGAAATACCACTGTTTCAACGAGGCAGCAAATATTATCGCAGCCGCCGCAATCAGCGTGGTGCAAGATTTCCTCGCGTGCGGGATGCCAATGGTTCTTTTTTGGAAGCTACAAATACCTACGCGGCAGAAATTCGCGCTGGGAGCAATCTTTGGAGTAGGGATCTTGTCAGTGTATCCCCCGTCTAGGTCACAAGAAAGCAAACTGACTTTGACAATAGTCTGTGCATCTGCGGCATCCTTCGCGTCGTCTTCACCATCCCCCTTTACTATTCTACCTACGACGTGACCTGGGCTGCCTACGAAGCGTGGCTCTGGTTCACTGTTGAGTCACACCTTGCGGTCATCTGCGCATCCGCGCCGGCCCTGAAGATCATCGTTCAACGCACCTTTGGTGGTTCAGGATGGAACTCTCTGCCGCGCTCTTCTCATGAGCGAAGACATGGGTACTCTTCTAACAAAAGCAATAATGTCAACAGCGTTTCGACAAGGAGAACCGACCAGATCAAGGTCAAGACCGTGGTGACCGTTGCTTCGTCGGCGCTCCGAAGGGGTAGCGGAGATTGTTCGAGGAGTAAACTTCAACTGCGGGATGTGGAGTTGGGGTATATGGAACCGGATGCTTATCATGTCAGGGATACAAGGCCACGGACCTTTTGAGCAGGCCTCGTGCCCCAAGTTTCAAAACAGTGATACGAGCTTGTGCTTGGCAAGACTGTGCGTGACATTGCTATTTTTGTTTGCGACGTGGACATTAACCTTGCGTCTAGACGGAAAAAATGATGAAAAATTTGTTGATTCTCCAGGTACGCTTCTAGCGAGATATCACGAATAAATTGACAGTAACGTTAAAGTATCTAATGCGTTCCGTAATCCTTTTTTTAGCCAAGCTTATTCCACGGGTAGCCGGTGACCACCACCTCAGGGGCTTCGTAACCGTGGACGCCGCTCAGGATACAAATCTTGGTATCGCGAAGTGCCTCCAGCCTGAACATCCACGGTACTGTGTAGTGCTTCAATATGAACTATATCGGTGTCGAGGACAGCGAGGACAGCGAGATTAGCTGATCGCCTTCTCAAACGCGTCGCTGTTCTCGAGCCCACCAATAATTGTTCGAACAGCGGTCTTCACATGAACGATAAGCGAGCCTTACCGAGGACGTCGCCAGCGGTACTAGTAAGTCCTATAAATTCTCGCGGTATAAAGATCAAGCTCCTTCTGCACCCGCATCCATCTTATACGCCTATCAACAACCTACGACCTTCTCGCCAAGTATACCTACCTTGAGCAACAAATCCAAGATGCTTTCCAAAATCACGACGACTACTTTTGCTCTTCATATTCTCCTCGCCTCTTTTGCCGTTGCCGCTCCTCCTACCAAGAAGAATGGACAGAAAGGCGTAATTCTCAATGCACCATCCTGCCGTCCAAGTTACGCCTCATGTTATTCTATTTGCCCGAGTGATACCAAATGCTTAAAAGTCAAGGAGGCGATTTGCTGTATTAAGTAGGACATAGTACGTTGCAATAACATATTTGCCTAGCTTAAAGGCCTACACTGACAGCTTTATTCGTAGAGAGATATATACGCAATGGTTTTGGCACAATTTTCATAACTGGTGTTGGTATAGAGGGTAGCGCGATGGATGTATCGCCTTTTCAAACACGCTTTTTCCCACGGGTGGGAGACACGAATACGAGCCTTGAGAGAATGGTGGCAAGCCCTCCGAGAGACCCTGTACTTTATCACCGCGAGGGGAAGCATGTAACCCAGGCCGTCTTTAAAGAACAATTTCGGTCATAGCTCACCCGCATGTATTTCCCCGGCTAGCCGAACTCCTTTAATCTAAGTGAGTATATTTTAATTAAAAGTGGCAACCAAAAATAGGGTTTTAAAGTAACCAACGACAGCCTTCCGAACTCGACAATCATTACTGTTCTTTCGTTGACTTCATTCGAAATTTCTTGTTGCTTTTTATGATGTTATTCTTTCGCGAGGTTCTTTGGACCGTCACGTTCTTTTTACCTTGGTTTGCGACGGCGCTGGGCGTGAATGTGACGAGAAGAGCTGCTGGGACTTTTACGAATCCATTGCGGGGACATGATGGCAGTGACCCGTTTATCGTTTACAACGATGGATATTACTATTTCATGAGCACGACATGGAAGGATGTTTCTCTTACAAGAGCAAAGACGTTGGAGGGACTGAAGCAAGGAGAAACAAGAGTGGTGTACAAAGGCACCGATCCGAATATCAGCGGTAACGTTTGGGCGCCAGGTCAGCAACTCGATTAACGAATGAAACGTGGGAAGACAAAGTATTGACATGCAAACAGAGATTCACAACATTGATGGAACGTGGTGGATTTATTTCACGGCAGGCCAGACCAAAGATCTTGGCTTCCAGCGTCCTTACTCCTTGAAAGGTGGTTCGTCCCCATGGGGCTCGTACAAACTCGCCGGCCGTCTTTCAAACGAATGGGGCATCGATGGAACCGTTTCGGTGATCAACTCAAAACGGTACTTCATTTGGTCCTGCCAACGCGACTCGTTGCAATCGATCTGCATCGCGCGCATGACTGCACCTGATAAACTCGCCGAGACGCATCTTATTTCCCAGCCAACCAATGCCTGGGAAAAGATGCAGGGAAAACTGCCTGTTAACGAAGGTCCCGCCGTGATGCAGAAGAATGGGAAGGTGTTTATGGCGTTCAGCGCCAGTTTCTGCTGGACGTCCGATTATTCCCTCGGTCTCTTGACTTTGAAGGATGGCCAGGACCCATTGAGCAAAGGGAGCTGGGTCAAGACTGGGCCAGTGTTCAGGACTGCGAACAAAAATTACGGTCCCGGTCACAACGGGTAAGTCCTTTTTCAGTTACGAAACTCGAAGATACGGAACGACGTGCTGACAGAGCTAGATTTTTCGAAAGTCCTGATAAATCGGAGATTTGGAATGTGTACCATGCCACGGCGAATTCCAAGGGTGCGTGTGATGGGAATCGATATACGATGGCCGAGAAGGTGAATTGGAAGGCGGATGGGACGCCGGACTTTGGGGCGCCATCGCCTTTGTCTGCTGCGATTAGAGTGCCGTCTGGCGAGATGGGTTAGAATCCTACCAAGAAAGTTGGTGAAGCAAATGCTTCAAGCGATGAGTATGCCACCTTCGCACAAAACAAGAAGGTGCCAACCAAATTTCAGCGGGCTTGATTGAGGTTGCTCTGGAGAGCATAGTGAGAGGAAATTAAATGGCAGTCTTTACCATTGAAAAGTCCGAGATTTCGAGGCAGTAAGGCATCTATGCTCAATTACTAGTCGCAATTAGTAAGACGCATTTTAGTCGTCTCGTCCCGCACTTCCTTCCACATGAGTATCCTGACTATGCTCAAGTCCCTTCATGCTCCCTTATACAGCGATGTTTACTGTCTGACCATTCGCCTCCAATAGAGGATCTCGCGTTCAAATGAGGAGTATTCTCGAGCTTGTTACTCATATTCAAAGCTACGTACCTACATTCACCCAGGACGTCTCCACGTCCTCGATCGACTGGCCATTGACGAGAGAAATTCGAGCATCATGATGCTCTGGAGTGCTTCACTTTCTTTACTCAAAATGTATATTCTTTCCAATGGGCTGCAATTCTCAACATCGCAATCACAGCCACCATGACTTCAAACAGTCGTAGCCCACGCCTGCTGCCCACAGCCCTCACATCGACAACCCTCCCATCCTTTCTCCAAAACGTCCTCGATAACCATACCACGCCTACGAACCTCATAGTCGGCTCCTCAGAAGCCATCTTCGTCCAAGAATTACACGCGTCAACAGAATACGAGAAGGCGCAGCAGGCACACGAAGCAGAAGCCGAAGGACTCGATCCCGCACAGGCACAACGAATCGCATCCAGGACCCACCCCCTCGCCATCCCCACGATCCACCAAATCTCCAAATCGAGAACCGTCGGTGTGACATTCTGCGAGACGTTGGCGCAACTGCAGGCGCAACTGGCTGTCTATGGCATCGGAAAGACAGATCGTGCAGAGGAAGATGACAAGCATGTAGGAAGAAATCACCCCACCCTGGCACTGCTGAACGCAATTCATCTACATTGCGGTACAGCTTCGTTCTCTGCCCAGGGGTTGAGTCGGACACTTGCCTCGGCGGTCGAGGCTGCTCATCGCGGTCGGCAGAAATTGGTGCTGTTGGAGTATCCCTCACTTGTTCCTCCAACCTCTCATGAACACGACGATGCTGAAGATGGAGACGAGGAAATGCTTGATACTACTGAGGAACCGACGACGGATATATGGGAAGAACAGCTTGCTATTCTCAACGTCACGACCAAGAATTTTGGAGCGGGAAAGAGGGGTTGGGTAGGCAGGACTGTGAAAGTCAGGAAGGTGGTAGAAAGATGGTGTAGCTTTGAGTGATGATTGGGAGAAGCTGAGGCTGCTTCCGTCAAGTCTTGAAACATAGAAAGTCTAGGGTATGCAGTCCTGCAATCTACACACTACTGTTCTTCTTCTTTGATCAAAACTAGATTTCCATCATGACGCAGGCTCCCGCACCACGTGCACATCCTATCATTATAAATTATCCGAAAGCTTGAATGGTAGAACAATAAGGAATGAAAATTCCGACGCTTTAATGTCGAACAGAGAGCGACTGCGGCGAATTTCGTCCGTCAGACGCCACACAGTCTAGGCATTCTCCCGCCACACCTTACCCAGCAACATGCCTTCGTATCCAACATGATATGGTACGTTGATCTTTTCCACGGAATACTCGACGCAGACGCCCGGCAGCTTCGCAGCAGACTCTTCGGAGTCGGAATTCATCATTAGAAAAACATAATCATATCACGAAGACGTTCTTACTTTGCTCTCAAGAAATAATAGGACTGCCGAGACTTTGCGATTGGAATTGTTGATTGGTATATTTATTTGACCAACCGCGCACTCTCTTCTCTCTCATCCTCGCTTTCTTCCTCTTCCGACTCCTCCTCGCTTTCCTCCTCTTCGTCTGTTTCTTCTTCACTTCCACTATCCTCCTCCTCTGCGCTAGTTCCCTCTTCCTCTTCCTCTTCCTCCTCGCTTTCCTCATCTAGCCAGTCATCAAGCGTTTTCTCTTTTCCGTTGACACCGCTCTTTACAAAACTTCCAACTGGTGAGAGGCCTTTGCTGCCAGCAGCGGCATCAAGTCTCTCACCCGCAGACATTTCTTTTGCGGCCACAGCGCTCGAAACATAGACAGTCGGAAGTCCGCTCTCGTCTCTGAGTTTTGGATCGGGTTCCTCACCTTCTTTTACCCAATCGGGAAGTGCTTCATAACCTCTTACCCCACTCTTCCCGGCTTGTTCGCCAACCACTAGCGTTGCAGAGCCCAGCGTAAACTCTTTCCGAGATTGGCTTGGTGAAGGAGCCAACGGAACAGGTTTCGGCGCCAATAGCAGAAGTTCTGCGAGTTGAGTTGAGGCGTGTGGGGTGGACAGAAGTGATTTGTAGAGTCGTGCTCTGTCTCGGAGATCGTACGAGGGTGTATATCTCGCCAGCAGAAGGGTGTGATTATAAAGGCTTTCGATTGGATGTTGTGTCTTTTTCGTCTCTTCCACTGAAACCGGTTCTTGCCACCCACCTTCCTCGCCTTCTAATAGCTCCGGCTGCTGCTTATTCGCAGACACAGACGGCGAAGTCGGTGCATTTGCTCCCAGATATTGCAGGTACACTTTTGCTGCAAGCAGAACAATTTGAGCTTTGACATTGTCCGCCTCTGCAGCATAACCTTTCACCAGTATTCGAAGAACATCCGCGGCGATACTATGCTCTGGATCCATAGAAGAGAATTCTCCAACAAGCCATACAATGCTGGCCCTCGCAGCTGGCGCTGTCAAGGCGTCGAGGCTCTTTGCCAGTCGCACAATGGTCTTCTTGTGGGTATCCGGGTCTCGCTGGATGAGGTGCCGTATCACGTCGAGTGAGGACGCGACAAGATGTGCGTCAGGTGATGATAGATGTGTTAGTAATAGCTGTAAACAGTATGCGCTCGTCTGTGGTGTCGATGAACTTTGTGCGCATCGTCCTATTGCTTGCACCGCCGCTCGCACTAAATGTGGCTGCGGACTTTGGGTAAAGTGACTCAATTCCGCCAACACCAAAGACCTCGTTGTTGGAGGCGAGTACGGGAATATTAAAGTGAGAAGCTCCAGTTTCAGATCTTGCAATGATGGTGCATCTGAAGCTCGAACCAGAAAATGTGAGGCGTAGGGAACAAACAGAGAAGGGTGTTGGAGGCATATTTGAATGATGTTGTGGAGCGCGACTTGCTGGATATCTTCAGCTGACCGTAGAAGAGAGATCAATGGACCTATGGCGAGCTCGAGGTAGCTCGATGTGCCTAGATATAGGTAACTTCGAGCTACGGCTATAATGACAGCCGAGTTGCGGGATTCAAGCAGTGCTTGCGCTGACCGGAGGAAGAGCTCCAGGTCTGGGTCCAACAGTACAACCTCTTCCATCTCTTCTTCGATAGGACTGTCTTCTTCTAACTCGTCATCATAAAAGCCTTTGTTCGACTTCTTGGTAACAAATTCGCCTACTTTCGCAGCTTTCTTGACTTGTTTTATCCTTCGCGGGAAGCATCTCCTCGAGTATACCATGACCAGCCGAATCGTAGCCAGTTGAGCCCATTCATCCATGTCGACCAGTTTTCGAATCAGGCCCTTGTAATGCGGATGTACCAAATCCAATCTGTCCGGACACAGCTCTAGAAATGCCATGACGGCAGCTCCAGCCACATAGTATTGTTTGTCTCCAAGTAGCGTTGCAATATGATCCTCTAATATGGGTAAAGTGCTCGGATCCAGCCTGTAGCATTTCGGAATGGCCAGCGCGGCAGCTCTTCTGACATACGGACTCATATCCCCAACTCCTCTCTTTATTGCCAGGGCCACAATCTGCGAGATAACAGGGACACGTATACTTGACATGGTCCGTAGTGCTAGGGCCCGTGTATGTGGGTTGCTATCCGACAGCGATTTTTGAATGGTGTTGATGGAGAGGAGAGCTGTATCTGGAGCTTCTTCGGCATGTTGGACAAGGTATGCGTACACCAGCTTCTTGATCTCGATGTTGGGAGAGGCGACATTCTTGACAATGTTGGAGAAGTACTGGAGGGTAGGCTGGTTTCGATATGACATCTGCGCAGAGATTAGATCTTATGCCAAAGAAATACAGTTCGTGCGATCCCATACAGAAACAACACGCCGTAATCCATCGAGAACCTCGCCTTCTCTTCTGCTGTCTAACAGCTTCTTAAGCTGAAGTGGTGGGAGCGGACGAGTCGTGGGTTTGCGGGCGAAGCTCGCATCGCGGGCGGCCTCCAGGGTGAGGTCGCGGGCTAAATTTCGTTAGGGGACATGGCATGGTCAAGAGGGGTATCATTGAGCATACCCGTCTCCAGCATGGAAGATATCCTTGATATAGACTCCATAGTGAGGCAGGCGCTCTATGTTGTTGAGCGTAAGGTCATTCATTGGTGGGGGACTGGGTGGATAAAATATTACTTCGCCATCCAAAAGTGACGATGCCAAACTCCACCACCACTTTCAATATATTCACATCTCATACCTTACGATCCATCTTAACCCTCTCTATATCAACGTCAATGGACGGCGACATCGTTATGATTTCCGAGGCTTACATGTCCCGATCTACAACGGCCATGGTGGCTTTCCAAGAGAAGGAATGGCACACCATCTCAAAGAAGGTACTTGCATGGGAAACGAAGAAGACTGAATGTCTCGTTGCTTTTTGGCACTCGTAATTCTCCGCCATAGCAAACGCAATAGCACATCTGAGCATGACACGCTCCCTGCGCTGACTGGAGTAGCACGCGCTTTCTCGAAAAAGCTTGGAGTGGATATGTCGACAAACCACCTCGCGTGTAGCTGGAGTCAAGATTTCCATCAAACACACCGATGTCCCGGTTGGGGGCCGACGGCCTCAGTACCATGCCAGCTGTTCTCTCTCATGCTAGGCACTGACCCACTTGCAAGGCTAACAAATTTATGTGAGCAAAAACAGTGAGGTTGTTTCTTGTGAAGTCCGTATAGGCCGTCGTTTACGTCCCGACAATGAATCCCGGAGCACTTCTCTGTTCGTATCCAAGGCCATTTCCAGCCTTTTCAACAGTGCGGAGGTCAAGCACGATGTCCTCGACAAGGCTCATGTTCGAGAAAGGAGAATGTTAACAACAGAAAGTAATCTCTTGTGACAATGGGCTACGCTGTTCAGGTTTTCACTGCTCAACTCATGAGTTCAGGCAAATATCTCGATCTGTAACGCCAGAGCAGGCTGCTGAAATAATACATTGCCAAATTGATTAGGTTAGCAACAATGACCACGACCCTCATACTTTCCGTCTTACTATGGTAAGTCATCTCACCAATGCAAATGTACCTACCCACTGAATGAAACCACCCCAGTCTCTTCCGCTATAGTCATCTCGCAGTAAACCTCATCGCCTACCACCTCTTCTACAAACCCACCGCGATTCCATCAACAACGCGCGATGACGATCCCTCCAACAACATAACAATCGTCCTCCCCACAATCTTCTCCAACACCGCTCAGTCCCAAAATCGCCTGCTCGAAACCCTAAGCACGATCGAACGTAATAATCCCTTCAAAATACTCGTAGCTGTCCCAAAAGTCAAAGCTGCGTTCTTATTGGAGGTGTTGGAGGAGGCGGAAATGGATTGGGTTCATCTCGAGATTGTCAAAGTAGATGGGACCTGGAACCGTTGGCGAGGGACCGCCAAAGCCTTGACGAAAGTGGAAACTGCATTTGTCGTGTTCTTGCCCGAGGAGGCTGTAGGTATACCTTCGTCATCAAGGTTCTTAGCAGGACTAGCTGCGCCGTTTCAAAATGATGAGGAGGTTGGTGTTGTAAGTGCTGTTGAGAAGGTCACGAAGGAAGGTGGTTTTTGGAATTTTTTTAGGGATGTGGTGGTTGAAGAGAGAACTCGCGAGAGTGTGGCTGTTAACACTATTTATGGTGGCATCTCTGAACTACCTAGCTGTACAGCTGCTTTCAGAACTGAGATTGTCAAAACGAGGGAATTCGTTTCTTTGTTCATGAACGATGAGGTCGCTGAGGTGGACACTGGCTATTTCCTGGCTAGATGGACATTTGAAGCGGGATACAAAGTCAAGATACAACGATCCGAGGAGACTACTGTGGAGAGCATCGCGACGGCAAAAGATTGGAAAGCATGTGTGCAACAATCTCTCAAGGAGGCGCGAGCGAAGTGGAGGGCCGTTTTCGTCGTCACGAAAGGAGAGGAGAAGTATTGGTACAAGTAAGTCCTTTCCCGTGCTCATCAACCCTAACCTCGACCCTTCAGCTAACTCAGCCTCGTGTAGAAAACGCCACTACACCCTCTACGCTATCTACAACTCCGCCTTCCAGACTCCGTCATTGCTACTTGACGCTCTCATGACGTTCCTCTATAGCAATTTCCCATCGACTTCAACGAGCACGAAAGCAGTTTTCTATTTCCTGCTCATCGCCAGCCTGGCTCGGATCCTTCAGCTTCTCTATCGACATCCGCGAGACCTCAAATACCTCCCACTGTCAATTCTCTTTGCATATCTGCATGGCTTTTTGGATATCTATGCTGCTGTCACTATGAATCGGGTAAGATTGCGTTTTTGAACCTCTTTTCTCAAGAATGAGACGGGGAATGCTAATTTTCGAATAGTCACTGGGAGATATGTGGCGCGGCTGGATGGATTGTGTTGGGGGAACACTTGGAGGGTGGAAGATTTGGGCAAAGAAGAGATTGGGAATGAGGAGGGGTCGGAGGGGAGAGCGGAGGCTTCTGGTGCGTGGGGATGAGGAAGAGCTGGATGAGTTTGTTGGGAGAAGGTTGGGGAGGCGGTATGTTTAGTGGCAGGAAAGATTGGAGGGCGTGTTTTTAAGTGTGGATATCGGTGAGCGGAAGAAGGAGTGGGTAACGGAGGGCACGAATTGCTCTGGGGATGGGTATGTGAGAGACGATAGCCTTGGGGGTCACGATACAGCGCTCACTCGTCCCACACAGTTCTGAATCTCTTTCCGAAATGTTTGATGAACTAGATTGCAGCTTGCTCGTATCTGCTAATTGAGATTGCAAAAGGTGGTCAGTAAAATCTCCCTTCGTTTGGGATGCTACTGATTGGTTGCATAATGCTCATTTAGTCGCTGCCAATTTGACCCTTGGCTCTTCTGCCAGTGTCTCGCAGCCGTGATCTGGCGGAGCATGTCGAGTTTGGCCTGCCCCAATGTTGACATCGATAGAGCAGACATCCCGGCAGTACAGACAGACCGGCGCAATGAATTTTCGGCTTGTCGATGCCAATTTTCAAACCACGAAGAACCAAAAAAGTGGATGCTGGACTTTCCTTCGCGCCCTCTTCCTAGGATATTTCATCCTCTCACCCCTTTTCCCCTCCCCGCCTTCCTCTCCTTATCAATCTCGACAAGTCGCTGCAACGTCGCAAACACCTCCCCATCACCTTCCTCTCTCGACATGCTCCAAAGCGCAGCCTCAAAATCTTCCTCCCGCATAATCTCCCGAAACGTAGCCAGCCTCGCCACAACCGATGCGGAACACCGAGCCCGATCTCCAGTGTCAACAAGTATTTCCACCTTCGCAACGGGCAGATCAGCTTCGTCAACACTGCCAGCGCCCTTGCCGAGTCTATCCGCATACGCGAGGAAATGATCAACGAGGTTTCTGAAGTCAACGGGCGTCACGTCGCGATGCCGGTGCGGGTTCAATTCTTGTCCGACTTGAGCTACCGCGA
This sequence comes from Venturia asperata, assembly GCA_003689335.1. Lineage (NCBI taxonomy): Eukaryota > Fungi > Ascomycota > Dothideomycetes > Venturiales > Venturiaceae > Venturia > Venturia asperata. Next base: position 332,015 of record QWWL01000016.1, read on the forward strand.
TCAGAGGACCGCGCCAGTAGGATGTGGGAGCGATCCTGAAAACGCTTTCATTCAGCTTTGAGCCGTCGCTGAGAAAAGTATCGCGGTGCCAGAGGTTCAGCAGATGCTCCAGGAATCTGCCAAGGCGTTCGTTGGTCTGGATTAGCATTGGAGTCGCAGAGGCTGGGCGGTCTAGAAGCTTGTCGATGACTTTGAAATTGGTCACGGCGAGTCTCTGGGGACCTACGTATTCGGTTTTCAGCCAGATGAGGTCCGGGTCGTCTTCATTTGTGGGGAAGAAGAAGGCTAAGTGGCGGTTTTCTGGTCGAGTGGACTTGTCGAGGTTTGTGAAGGTTTTGCAGATGTGTTTGTGGGTTTCCCAGTCGGAGGTCTGGCAACTTAGCGAGCAGTACGTGATTGCCTTGCAACTTGTGCAATGCTGAGAACCTGGTTGGGCGCAGTGGGCGCAAGAGTCTGTCATGGTGGTGTGGTGAGGAAGACGAAAGACGTAGTTCTATGTTGTATGGGCAGAGAAAGCGGTTGAAACCATAGATTAAGTTGATTAGTGTCTTGGTGCAACACTGTTTCTGCAGAGTGTTGTCTGGCTATGGTAATGATATCGTTCGAGCAGCACATGCGCTGCAAACATCGAGAATTGAAAGTTTTCAAATCCGGATAGAGCTTCTAGAGTCGAGCAGTCCATCTTCTTCAAATGCCATAATTTCCAAAGGCTCAACTCGGGAGTCGCATCGCCAATAGGTGGCAGGCTAAAAGCCGACGGAAACCAGACTTACGGAAAAAGTGAACAGAGCCGTGCTCGACCACAATCCAGCCTTGAGCACCAGCATATCCAGCCAGTTGAGTTAAGCTCACCCTTTTGAGTTTCTTTCCAGAGAATCTCGAATGGCATGTCACGCATGCTGGAGACTCAAACAACCTGGAATTGAATTGTCGTCGTCAGCGCCAGTCCCCGCTACTCGAAGCAATGCCACGTTTCCAAAGACGCTACGAGTTAATCGGACAACCGCAGTGAGAAGTGACTGTACAGTAAAACAGCTGCAGAGGCGTTTACGCAACACCATACAAACCACCATGCTCAGTGGCGAAGAACCGTCGGCCTCACCACTGTCCAAGCATCCTACCGTATGTCATCAAACCCGGGTCAAGCCGTGAATGATACCCTTTCTCGGTTGTTAAGATGCCATTCCCCATCATAGACCCAGCTACAATATCAGCAACTACAGAATCGTGCCTTGCCTTGACTGGAACCTCGATAGCAAAGTCATGAAGTAGAGAAACATGGCTTCGAATCAGCGTTTCACGCTTCATATATACATTGGAAAGCGCTGAACGCGACGAAGGCTGGATAGTAGATACGATGCTTTGTGCAGACGGAGTGAGAGGAAAGAGAGAGTTGTTCCGGGTTCAGAGTCGAAATATCTCCGACGAATGGAAATGCAAGGGTTGCACTTGGCGCTTGTGATGGCGATCCGGAACCCGAGCCCGAATGATCAGCCACATTTATCAAAAGAAAATATTTGAAAACAAAGAAACGAGATAAAAGCATCTTGTCTATGTGATCATACGTGGAAAGGGAATGGAGAGGCTCTGCCCGGAAGGTGCCGCCGGTGGACATGTGAAAGTCGTTTGGGTGGGCCAAAACAATCAAGTAAGTATGATTCCAGATAGGTCAGCAAAAGCGGTCTCGAAATAATTCCCTCCAGCGGGAAGTCTTCAGACACGGACCAGGAGGGAGCTTGATCATTGAGCACTGAAACATTTATTCAGCAGACGCTATTTACATCCCTAGCGATTGCCTATAGGTATCATTCCTTCCCGTCCCGCGCTTTGACTCCAGCCGGGAGTTTCCAAATAATTCACCGATGAGCGTCTATATTCTACACAACGCTAAAGTCATAATATCATTCCAAAAACATGCCAGAAACAACGTTGACCCAGATTCAGTATTCTTGGCGGAGGATTTTCATAAACCTTTGCCTCAGGCCAGCGAGTAGTTGTCCCAGCCGATCAATGACACCTTCGGAGGCAGGTCTGGTGGAATTAGCAATCGTTCATTTCATTGCATAAGGAGGGCAAAGCTCACTGCTCAACTACGGCCTTCTGCTCCTTGCCATATACCTGTAAAGGCACGCCTTTGACATCAGCCGCGATCTGCAAGGCTAGAAATCTGGAAAAGAAGCGGGCCAACATGAGGTTGCCGCCAGTGAACCAGATGCCGGGATCTAGTGATGATCAGTGAAAGTCGATAGTTTGGTAGCGATGTTTGGACTTACGGCCGATAGGCTTCCAAGCACCTCTAAGCTCGCCCTCCTCGTCAACCCCCCACCAATCCTCCAACTTATTACCAACATCTTCACCGACGAGATCCCGTGCAGCAAGTCGCATGTTACCTTCGAAACCTGTAGCAAGGACGACGACATCAGCTTCCAGTGTCGAGCCATCAGCAAAGATCAGTCCAGTCTCCGTGAAGCCGGTAAGCGCCGAATCTGACTTCACTTTGATAAGACCTTGAGAAATCTTCTGGCTCACGCCGACATCGAGATAATGGCCACCGAAGCGTTGATAGAGGCATTCGTACATGTCCATGCTGCGATCGAGTTTGAATCCCTGGCGCTCAAGAGAATCGAAGCGCTCCGGCTCTTGGGAGGCCATTTTCGACAGACCTCGTATGGCCATCAGTCGTGAGACTGAAGTCGGTATGCTCATCATAATCATGTCCGAAACGTTCACAGGTATATCATCGTTGTAGGTGCTGTCGTAAATCTTCCGGTAGTATTCTACTGGGAACACTGGTGTTGGATTTCGCTGGATCATCGTGGACGAGGCGCAACCGGCTTGAAGCATATCGTTCGCAACGTCGTGGCCTGAATTTGCGGCTCCAACGACGACAGCTCGAAGTCCTGCCCAATCTTTGGCGTTCTTGTATTCTGAAGTGTGCAAAACTTTGCCCTTGAATTTGTCGCGTCCCGGTAAATTCGGCATCTTGGGAACCTGACCACCTCCTCCAATAGCCAATACCAAATGTCGTGCCCGTATTTCTTGTCGCATACCTCTTCGGTTGATGAGAAGCGTCCACGTCTTGGTCTTGTCACTCCAACGCGCCTTTTCCAGATTTGACGACAGCCAGATGTCCAGGCCGTAGGTCTTCACGAACTCTTTGTAGCCTGCAATTAGGTGCTTCGCGGTCAGATGGTACGGCACTTCGGGACCCCACACAGGTTTGAATGGTAGTTGTCCAGTCGCCTTCGACGTGTGAATACTGACAGAATCGTAACGATCTGACCAATTCTGACCAACTTCCGCGTTCTTTTCCACAATGATAGTGCTGATGCCAGCAGCCTTAAGGTACCCGGCAGTGCAAAGTCCACTCATACCAGCGCCGACCACAACGCAGTCTTGTATTGATTCTTCGCCTGCATCGGAGATTGGGGTCAGAGGCTGTTCCGGCTGCCAGTCCATGCTAGGCTCGAGCACGTCCACGTTGGGGAAGCCCTCAATGCCTTGTAGAATGGTGACCAGGGTCCATATTCTCCAAGATTGTTGTGCGTCTGGGATCAATCTCATGATGCCCATGCAATTCAGCTCTGGGCTCCCTTGAGTTTCTTGGGTCTTGAATGAGAATTTGACATTGATCCAGGCTAGAGTCGGGGCGGGTCTCGCAACGGCCACTCCTCCCGGAGCCACTTTGAATTGGTAAGGTTTGTGGACTGCGCAAAGCTCTTTCCAAGTCGACAGGATACGTTCTGTGCCATGAAAAGTTCGAGCAGTTCCAGTAAATGCGAAGAGATCGCGCCATAGGGTATCCTCGATCAACAGCGTTGAGTCTAGCAGTTGTAGATGAATCAAGCATGACTGTGCTATTGGTAATGGATCGATGTTGTCGTCAATGTGTGAGATAGGAATTGTGCCAGGGAGTTTTGAAATTGGAAAAGCTGGAGCTGAGTCGATACCCATGGTGACGAAAATGCAGCGCGAGGATTCGAGTGATCGGGAGAGGTAAGTGGCGGTTAAGTAGTTGGTTCTCGCCGCAAGTTGAATTCAAGATAACATGAAAGCCCTTGCGCGTGCCTGAAACATGTCAGTGTTCTACCAATAATGTTGTTGTAGTTTATTCACGGGCCGACCTCGTGCACTGTTGTACTGATCGCCTCACGGCTATTACCAGAAAAAGGAAATGCTGTTGCAAGTAATATAAAACAACAACTATAATGTTAGAAGTCGGTGAGAGTTGATTCCAACCGCGGTAGCATGCGGAGGCCGAATGCGCTCGAAAATAGCGGCCTGAAGTACAGAGAAGAGTGGGAGACGTGTGGAGGTGGGGCAACCCCAAGATAGGAAATTGGTCCAACACTGCGACAAAGAACAACTGAAGTAAGGAGGATTCACCACCAGGTCCGGCGCGATACATATAGCCGTGACTCAAGCCACAAGAGGACACACCACTGAGTGACATTCTGCGCCCCGTAACAGAGGGCTGAAGGTGGTGGGGAGACTAGATGAGCTCGAATTCGTCCATGTGAGATGAGGATATGCGGGGCACTTGAAGCAGCCAAAGAGACTGTTGCTAGTAGCGAGAGATCCCGGTGTATGGCCACACAGGGTGTTATAATTCGTTGAGCAGACAAATCGTCAGCAGACGGGTGTTTTCTTTTGGCGAAGTATAAAACCGCGACCCGCGAAGGACTCGCAAGTGTGTGGACGCCCTTTGCCGCCTGGACCGAACCCAGAATTTGATCAATAATCCCCGTAGAATGAGGGTGGAACTCTGGGAGTAGGGAAGAAAGAATCCAATGTTATTGTCCAGGTTCATTCCACAGTCCACAGTCCACAGGATCTAGTCGGGATGCGCTGTCGGGTTCCTTCGTTGCTGCCTTAACATTCTTCAGTCCATCCTCCATCCATTCGTTCCGAAGGTTCCGAAGGAGAGCCATGGCGAGGATATGCAGGCAAGCGAAAAGACAACGTCCAGGTTCTGGCCGGTTGATGGCTGGAAGTCTGGATGCGACCGCGGATGATGTTGGTTGGTAGTGTGATTCGTGTCGAAACCTTCTACGAACCTTAGGCACCCGTGCCCGTGGACCCCTCCTGACCCTCCAAGATCTGTCCACAGGGGCATACTCTGACTCTGTGTAGCCATTGGACTCCAGGGCTAGACCCTCTGCTCACCGGCCAGGGCTCCAGGGGTCAGCGGAAATCAAAGCTCGCGTTGCCCCAAGAACATCACTTATTACCACCCTATCTCAATCCCCTACTGTAATAGAACTATGCTCCACGGACACTCCCGCTGAAATTGTGCAAATCCTGGTTCCGTTCGCCATAGCGTCTGGCCCGCAGCATTTGCGCCTCTCAACCGACCGATACACCAAATCCACGTGTTGTGGCCGTACACGCAATCGCGTCTCGGAAACGCCGAATGCATAGTCAAGCCAGTCCATCAATTGCCATATCCAGGTACCAGTAGTTAAGCACCAGATCAGCCGCAGTTGGTCCGTCTATCCCCTTGCCTGAGGACGGACTGGACACAGTAGCTGACCTCTTCCTTCCCAGCATGCAGGTACCACAATATAGGATCTTTGTTTGAAGTGCCCATTCCATCATTCCATAGTTGTCTAACACTCTTCGTGGGCAAATCACAGCACTGCGCCGGATCACGCACGCCGCCACACGATTCTGGGCGATGACTTCTCCAATCTCACCGGCCGATGCCATAGCGCTGGTCCAGAAGGCTGTGGAGCTTTGGCGAAAAATCGAAGATGCCCCCGATAAGATTGCCAAGGTTGGCAGGCGCATGGAGCACTTGGAAGGCTATTTGCTAGACTTGAAAGAGCTGCTCGACAACAAGAAGCAACACAGTCTTGCAACACTGAGGCCTGCACAGACCAAGCGTTTGCAAACTATAATCGAAGACATCGAGAAGAGCGCGGAGCAGGTATACGCAATTCTCCTACGATGGGAAAATTCTGTGGGTCCGTTTGGTCTTCAGTGGAAGTACAAATCGATTGGGGATGCAATGTTCGCCTTGGGCAGCAGCACAGATAAGCTTGATAGTCTATCTCAAGAGATCGAACAAGAAAAGAACGACCTCAGCGATAGCCTGCAACTTATGGGTCTCTTCTTTCAAATGAATGCGCTACAACTTGCTTTACCAAATACCTTGACAGCCTCCAACAAGGGTCGAAATCCTTCGACGTCGCCCTCGCCACCGAAGAATGATTCCAAGATCATTTTTGTGGACCCTTACAACGTAGGGAGAAGCAAAGTGGCCGAAGCTTACATGCAGCTGCTTCGGGAATCGACCCTTCGAACAGGTGGAACTTGGCGCATAAGAGTTGCTCATTCTGCTGGTCTGATGGTGAAAGCTAGAGGTGACTGTGTCCAGATTCTCGAAGGACTTCAACCACCACTGGTGCAGAAGTTTCTTCCTGGTGAGGAGAAACCTGTCTGGACCGCCATGGCGTCGCTGTTCAGTGATCCTGTCTCTGCAAATGCGGCAAAGAAAGACATTCGAGACAAAGCTCTGGTTTCAAGATCGCGCGGAATTCGTCAGAGTTTATTCAGCGACTACGATATGATTCTGGTTTTTACTGGACGCGACTCCGAGAATCTGACGCGTTTGAAGAAGGCCTTGATCGAAGCAAACGGTAAAGAAGCGGCTCCCAAAGGGAAGGGGCGGGTACTTCATCTTGGCGGATACCTAGGGAAGAAAGGTGAGGTCAAAGAAATCGTCAATGCTGCGAAGAATAAAGACGGCAAACAGAGCAAGGAAAGCTGGAACAAGACGAACGCGTCGATAAAATTGGCGGTCAGGTGGTTTTTGAGACGTGAATTTGACTGGGTTCGGCCAGCTGAAGCCGTTGCTGCGAGCTAATTCACTATCTCCTGGCTCATAGGGATGACGCTCGTAAATTATGCCCTTGCTGGCACTGGTAGCCAACATGCTGTGGGACCGATAGCTTCTGGCAATTTTCTGTGAAATTTATCCACCAGAAATTTCTCGCAACCAAGTGAACAGGAGCAAGTCATTGGCGACAACCATCTACGCGGCGTTCATGGGGTCTCGCAGATGCTTTTTCTGCGTCGCTTGAGACTTCTGTGCATTTCTGCCTTCCATGCCAGCACGCGAATTTGTTGTCGCACAAGAGCAGCGAAAAATTGCTGTTGTGTTGAAGGAAGTTGCTGTGGACCGGAGGTCGACCACATGAGGGGCATCTGAACATTCTGCTGCGTCGCACTCTCAGTCCTTCAACATCGAAGCCTGAGGCTCCCGGATAAAAAGGGAGCAAATGCACCCGTCTTTTACTCCAAGGCCAATAACGGCTTGCACGACATCGCCCACACGATTTTCACAACCTCCACGCCTCAACCGCGACCGCATCATGCACAACCCACCTCCGAAGCCGGTCAAGACCAGTACGACGCCTGGCCCCAAAAAGCGCAAATGCGATGGAATTCAGTTGATGGAGGAGGCACGAAGGCTCGCGAAGTCCCGACGCGCTGTCAACAAGTCACACCAGCAGGGCGTCGCGCCGCCATCCAGGCTCGAAGCCTTGCCGTCTGAAATTCAATGCTCCATCTATCAACATCTATTTCATGGCATCGGGGGACCGGTCGAAGCGAAGCCTACAGCAGCAATTCCGTTCATCGAGCTTCGAAACAATGGCCCACTGAAAGCGTCAAACGTGACTTCGATCCTTCGCGTCAGTAAGAAGACAAATTCGGAAGCGGCGCACGCGTTCTACAAGACCGTCGTTAGGCCTGTAAGAAGCCTAATATGGCTCGCAGATCATGAAGCTAACAAAGCATACAGATCGATTTATGGCGTAGTCATCTGCGCGAGGCCATCCATCGTGCAACCAACCCGTCGAGCCGACGCGTTACACGCGCACAGGACGCGGCGAACACCGAATTAGAGAGCATATTGAAGCATCGCCACCTCACCATCAACGTACAACTTGAATTTGAAGAAGATCGCAATTGCCTGAAGGATTTCAAGAAGCTTCTAAACGTATCGCGACGCCACACGGTCGACCTTTCCATCAATCTAGGTTTCATCAACTCCCATGGACTCTTCGACGAGAACGGTCTCGTCTTCAAGAGCAGCAAAGAAAATATGGAAAGTATCGTTTCCGAACTGCTCTCGTGGAAGGCGCCGCGATCCACTGTCAAGATGCGTTATACGAATGGTTGTATCTGCGGCAATAATAGACGCTTTTCAACCATCAGAGGAGCACTCGCACACCTCGCCGAAGAGACGAAGAACAAGAACATCCCGCTCACGCATACGGAGGGTTTCCCACGCGACTGGCCTAGATGGGCGCCTCAACCTGACCGACCTATCCATTTTGGCTTTGTTCGCAGAAACATCGTGAAACGAATGGATCTAAATTCTGTCTGATTTGCCACTGAACTGGGACGAAGTGTGGAATGGAATGGAGAATTGTATCCGGCGTGTCTCTTTGAATCTGTCACAGGGTGGAGTCTGCATGCAGCATGAGATAAAACACTCTGTGAGGGAACGGAGTCTCGCTTGAGGCATATGTTTCGGCTGAGCATAACTACTCGAACGAAGATGGATGACAAGATATGAGAGACGAGAGTATGACTGTCTACACGTAGATTCCGAATGAAAGTTATGACAATGGGTTAAGGGTGTTGGATATGGTATTGGCGGCGTTTGTGATGTTCACTTTCATTAAGAAAGCTGGGAGAACACTCTTCCAGCATATATAATTGCGAATGTTCAACATAGTGCGAAATATCCCTCGAGCATGCCCGCCACGACAGGTAGGTATCTATCCATTGCATCACCGAATATTCGACGGTTAGGTGCAAACCCGCTGTACTCTTTGTCCCGGAACGAAGAAGTCTTCCAACGGGAAAGAATAGAGACGCATTTCTATAGAGAAAGTAGGTAAGACGAGAAACGGTGACGTTTTCCGAGGTGCCCAATTTTCAGGGGTTGAACTGGAGCGTCTTGCGAGATCGGGCCCAGCCCACAAAAAGAACGACCTTCTTCCAACTCGTAGTTTGTCTATGTGGTCTTCCATTCACCTACACCACTTTCATCGGGATGGATTCTTGTTCAATCTTAATTTACGGGAATGAGACATAGTGAATGGGTTTCTGCACGATTTGCAGCCCAGTGCTACAAATCACGGTATTCCGTCCTACTCAGAACAAAAGCGTGGACCGGCAGCGTATAGACACGACACACCATTGAAGTGGGGAAAAACAACTCTGGAGAAGATACAGTTGCTACAGCTGCAAGAATCGAGAGCCAGGAGTCCGAACCAAGCCAGGAACCCAAAGCAGCGCTAGAAAATCCACTTGTTGTCGGAAACGAGGATGCTGTCGGCGCTGTAGCACAACTCCCAAGACAAGGTGGGAATGCCTACAACGCTGCGAAGACTAGATCCGATTTATGGATATTGATGATCTGGGTAGCTGTCTCTGCCTTTTTACTCTAATTTGGCGCTGGATACGGCATTTACTTGTATCTTGGACTGCTTATGGTTATTTATCTCAATGCTAACTTGACAAGAGGCGCTGTATTTCTAGGCTCTCGGCGAATGGTGGAAAAATGGGTTGTAAGCTATAGTCCTGTCTGCGGTCTCGTTGGCAATCGGAGTTAATCAAGCATTCCGCTCTAGACCGAGATTTTCTAACGTCCTCGTAGCACCTCTTCTCGTGCTGGCAGCTCTGAAGATGCTCCGATAATTTCGTGGAGTTTAGGTTCTTCAACTTGCTCCTCGCGACGTGTCATCAGTCACTTGAGGTAAGAGTATAATACTGCAGAAAGATGATATACTCACCGTTGCCAAAGGCCGCGGACAATGAGTCTAGGGCGGCAATAAATTTCATCATTGCGTCATTGTACGAAAATTGAAGATATATGTTTGTTTACATCCGAATATGTTGCAACATATCGGATAAGTGGCTTAAACAGTAAGCCATAGGCGTCTAACGTCGTTGCAGTCTAACTTCGCTGATCGTCGGCTGTGTGTCTCTCAAGCCAGTTGTACGGTGGTCAAGAAGCCAGTAAAGTTGGTGAGCCTCGATATGTTTTTGCGGTCTTATTGCAGGTCGAGGTTTCGGATCTGGGTGAGAGCTCGTAGTCCTGATATCTGGGTTAATGAAGTGGGGAAAAGGACAGATAGCATTGATGAAACGAAAGAACCAACGCTGTATTCATTTCAATCGTTAATCAAGAAAGTTGCTGAGTTCCCTTCATTTTCCCACTCCCGACCCCCATCTTCGCTGTTCTCGCTCCGAATTGAATGGCTCTTTTTGCCTCTTTTGCAACACCGTTCATACCCAACTTCTTGGCGAGCAGCCTCAACACCAATTTTCCAGGCTCTATATCTCCTCCATCAGCTCCGTCGCTGGGCTCGAAACCGAAGCCTACTTTGTGCCAGACAGGGGCTCTAAGGGCCCATGCAACGATGTCTTCGTCGAGGAATGGGTATCGGGCTTCCTTGCCCCAGTGACTTAGGACTCTGTCGTCGCGGCCCAGGTTTCGTTTGCCTATGCGCGATATGTCTTCGTCGAGCGAGTCTAGAAGACCACCTGTGAATGTGAGACCGTGCATCTTGAACGCGTTTTCGTGACGACGGTAGCCGCCAAAGAGTTCGTCTGCACCGAGGCCTGAGAGAAGAACACGAGCGGGGGTCTCGTAATGGATCGCGGTTCCTGTATCGGCGGCGCCGTTGGATGTTGAGATAGTGCCTGCGCCACGAGAGGCAAAGTAGAGAGCGATTGCGATTGAGAGGTCCATCTCTGTATTGTGTGGGTGGATGAGGTCGATAACCTTTTGACGATGAGCCTGGAATAGCGTGAATGGAATGTTGACGCACACGAGGCGAAATGTACGTCCTGGACATGTTTGTTGGAGCTCTACTAGAGATGATCTTGCTGTCATTCGATCAGGGCAGGTCTCATAGAAGGAGATGTCGCCTCCAGGTTTGTGAATCCTTGGGTTTTCGAATGCGACGTTGAGAAGGTCGATCTCTTCATCTGGTCGTAGAATTTGGTGAGTGAGACGAGCCAAAAGGGTACAATCGAGGCCACCTGAAAAGAGAATAGCCACGTTGACCTTGCGCTTGTTTGGTAGCATATCTGCTTTCTGGTGAATATCGAGTGTGCGTAATTTCAAAGATTTGATAAGAAGTGTCTCCATTTCTGCCACCGCCGGTGACTGGACATTGATTCGATGCTGTGGAAGGCTCGAAACATCTCTATTCATTTGGGTGAATGGTAGTACCTTGAGCATTTTAGCGTTCTATCCTGGTCCACAATAATAGCCTGAGACCAACCAAAGAAGCGGAAGATGAGGAGGCGATTTTATCCAACCCTGAGCTGATGCTTGGGATATGAGTAGTTGTAAATTCTTGAGATGTTGAGCGTAATGCAAAGACGTCAACAACGTACAATCCATCGGCATCGACTTCGGTCCATGGAGCATTAATGGTCAAGTCTGCAACACTGGAGAGTATAATGGTGCCATCTTCCAGCGTGGCTTTCATCAATGATCGTCTTCCGAAGCAGTCTCTGCCATAGTAGAGCTTTCCATTACCATCATAATAGACCAGAGCGTATGGGCCTCTGATCCGCTCAATCACTCTCAGTATACGCAATTGACAATCTGATTGTCTTGAAGCCTTGGAAAGCATGTCCATTACAAGCATACCATCATTTCCAGTCACGGCTCCCTTCTCAGTTTTCCACGCTTCGCCGTTCCAGCATAGGACGGGGCCATTAGAGGCATCTCGAAGAGGCTGGGCTACAGCATCATTTCCTCGAAGTGCTAGAACTGATGACGTGAAATGTATGTGGGCAGTTTCCGGCTTATTGGGGCTGTATGCTAGGGGTATCGTGTGGCTGAAGCTGTCGAGGATATCCGGGCCTCGTTGGAGAAGCAGATGTCGAGCATTATCGCTTGGTACGACGACTCGACCTCGCCTTATTGTGCAGAAGATGCCGCACATCTGATGAAGCTTTTGATGACTTGGACATCGATGTCGCGTGCAACTCCTTTAGGACCTGTATTGGCGATGAATACAAATCAGCAGCGACTCCTCGCTCCGCCTGCCCGTGACCCAAAACGAGAGAGGTTCGTGACAGTTGTGCATAGGGTAAAGACGGGGAAAATATTTGTGGATATCATGTGGTGTTTCTTTTGACTTGGCGTGATGTCGACTCAGTTTTAATACCAACCCGGCGTAGCCTTACTAGGAACAACTCCTCCAAAGAGTCCAAGCTCCCATCTTCTACTCTCCACATGCATTTCCTAGTCCTGACTGGTGTCGCCTATGTCTTCTTCGCATCAGCTGGATAAGAAACTCTCCTCTCCAGAACAAGACGCCACAGATCCCTCGATTACGCTCGAGTCGTCTCACCCGGACCCAAAACATGGTTCAACCGATTTCCTAACCGTGCGGGAGATTAAAGTAGACACTGACAAGGGCGAGAACGATGGCCTAGCCAAAGATCTCCAATCCAATGTCACTCAGAATATCATGGCAGAGGGCAAAGCTGAAGAAGCAGCCATTTCTCATAACTATACCATGTCCGAAAGTCAAGAAGCTTCATTCCAGCAAGACACATCTGAGAGAAAACCAACGGTCACGACTCCAACAGAAGAAGTTCCAGAGCAACCAGCACCGCAGACACTGAAGGCACCAGCAGCTTCTCTAGAACCTCCGTCTACCACACCTAAACCGGAAGACAATTCCCCCGCACCACCACCTCCTCCACCTAAAGATGACAAGTTTATGCCCGCTGCAAAGAGAGCCGACACAGATCCAGAGAAGGAGGCCATGAAAAGCGAGGACACGGAATTCAACATGGGAGGCACTGATGGACAGGAAGAGTCGGGCGAGGTCTTTGACGATCAGCAGTCTGAGATCGCAAGCATAATGGAGCAATTCGAAGACGATCAGGGTGCCCCAGGCGAGGCTGAAATAATGTCTCCAAGGCTGGAAATTGGACAGCCATTCTTCGGATCGCCTGGCGGTCATCCACCTCGAAAGTCAAGCTTAGAGCCCACTCGCACAGGCAGCCCAGATTCAATGAGAAAGTCGTTGGCATTACATTCCCCTCCTCCTCGCACATCGTCCTTAGGACCCTCAAGTCCAGTGGCGTCGCTCAGGAAACAAAGCGTGTCGCATGAAGAGCCTGGTTCTCCCCTAGCACCGCAAACCTCCAAGAGTCTCCCACCTCCTCCACAGCCTGACCCAGAACCCGACCTTCCCTTCGACTTTCATCGCTTCCTCGAACAGCTTCGGCACAAATCAGCAGATCCTGTCGCCAAATACCTGAGATCATTTTTGTTGGAATTCGGCAAGAAGCCGTGGATGGTGCATGAGCAAGTGAAGATAATCAGCGACTTTCTAGAATTCATCACGAAAAAGATGGCACAAAGTGAGGTTTGGAGGACTGTCTCAGATGCAGAGTTTGACAATGCGCGAGAAGGCATGGAGAAGCTAGTCATGAATCGGCTATACACACACACATTCTCTCCAGCTATACCGGCCCAGGCGCCAGTAAGGGCATCATCGAAGAGCAAACGCCGCACAGGGGCGCAAACCAATCCGACGCAGCCTGGACGGCGAGGACAGCATCAGGAAGACGTCGAGCGCGACGAAGTGCTTGCACAGAAAGTGCGTATCTATGGCTGGGTCAAGGAAGAACATTTGGATATCGCACCCATAGGTGAGAAGGGCAAGAGATTCATGGATCTTGCACAGAAAGGTTTGCAGAATCTGTCACTGGGTGAGGTTGCGCTAATCGTGAGAATTAGAATTAGAGAAAATCAAAAGCTATCGGGCACCCAGAGACAAGGTCATCTGCATATTAAATTGCTGCAAGGTGATATTCGGTGTGTTCTAACAAGCGGTTAATATGTGGTTGCAACTCACAACAAACAGGCTTCCTACGGAACTCACAGCACGATCAATCTGCAGACTCTTTCATACCTCTGCTCATTTACGTTGTCCTCCATGCAAATCCTGACCACCTGGTGTCTAATGTTCAGTACATACTTCGTTTCAGAAATCAGGACAAACTTGGTGGCGAAGCAGGCTACTACATTTCGTCATTGATGGGCGCCGTGCAGTTCATTGAGAACCTGGACCGAACATCGCTCACCATTTCCGACGAAGACTTCGAGAAAAATGTCGAAGCTGCTGTCTCTGCCATTGCCGAGCGGCATTCGGAAGAAGAAGCCAGGCTTTTACGACCCCCTTTGTCACCGAATCTCCAGCCTTCTGAAAAATCATCTCTGGCGAAGCCTGAGATCACGCCACGAAACAGTCTAGACGCAGAGCAATCGACACCACGAAGGACGACTTCGCAACGGAAGTCACAACGTGATGGCGAATCCGAAGGAGAGGCGAACCCTGCCATGGCGGTACTACGAACGATTCAACGTCCACTATCAAGTATCGGCAGAATCTTTTCCGACGATGGTGGTGCTACACCGAACGCGCCATCAACTCCACAGCCAGGCTCAACCTCACGTCTTCCACCTGCGCCCAGACTCGGCGAAGCGCTCGAAGTACCGGGCAGAAGAAGTGGTGAGGAGAAACGAATACAGAAGCTGAGCGCTGAAGATGCTGCAGCCAGGCAAGCGAGCGCAGAGACTGAGCAAGCAAGGAAAATAAGAGCGAGAGAGGAGGTGACTGTTGTCGAGACGCTTAGTGGAATGTTCCCGGGTCTCGACAAAGATATCATACTCGATGTTGTGAGAGCGAACGAAGGGAGGTAAGTCATGTCCTAGTACTCTCTTGGTTTATCTTGTGCTAACGAGACCAAAGAATTGGCTCGGCGGTCGATGCCTGCTTGAGCTTGAGTGCTACATGATTGCATATAGCATCCTCAATCCGTTTGAGCAATGTGGCGTTCTTCTTTTTTGATTCCCAGGAGATAGTCGTTGCTTATTCTTCTCACCTAAATAACTGATCTCTGGCATTTGGCATATTTTGCAACCAAGTCAAGCACATATTCCTATGGTGAAATACTAGCCATCAATAACGCGAAGAAGTGAAAATGAAGCTAGTCTCATTTAGACCGCGGTCACAAAAAGCGAGTTACGTGAGGGTCAACTTCAACTGAATGGAAGTTATTGACGATTTTGTGATCGCTATCTGCTCGTCCCCGCTACCAAATGAAACCCGATTAGAAATCGGAAGTCCCACTAAATGCTGTCTTCCATGCCAAGGACAAATCTATCTTGGTCAAACGTTCTATCAATTAAATTCTTCGGCCTTCTAACCCAAAACCAAAACCGACATGAAGGGTATCAAAGCTTTGTTCAATCCTAACGAAAACAAGTTTTACTCCGTCGGTACCCTGATCAATACCTGCTCCTCCTCCCCACCTGTTTGTTGACCGTCATACATGTCATCTTCCTCTGGGCCTTTCCACCCAGTGAGCGCTTGCAAGACGAACGTCAATAAAGACATCCCGACTGCCACAAGGAACAGAGTCCTCAACGCATCAACGTAAGCCTGAGCCGCCGTCGTCTTCCACACGCCTGTCAAATCCTGCACCGCCCTTGGACTTCCTATCAATTGCCTCAACAGATCATGCGAAGGTTTCAGATGCGCCTCCGCAAACCGGCTGCGCAGGGCCGCACGAAGGGCTTTGGAGAAGATACTGCCACCAACCGTGGCGCCAAAGGTCCCCGCAAAACCGCGGAAGGTGAAATATATTGAAATGGCGGTGAGTCGAACATCGACATGGACGAGGTGTTGCAGATGTGCCAGGGTATAATTCATTGCGCCGCCAGCGCACAAACCATTGGCAAGAAGTAGGAACCAATAGAGAACCATTGACACCGTTTGTGTTGTCGAGAACGTGATGGTGAGGAGTGATAATGGATAGATTGTGAATATGGCGAGGCAGGCGGCGTAGAAGCTACCGTCACGTCGAATGTGGAATTGGCCTGTGATGAGGCCGCCTAGTGCGAAGCCGATGTTTGTTGGTAATAAAAGAGACCCGGCTTTTGCGGGGTGCATGCCACGGACTGCGGTGGCGTAGATGGGGGTGTAGAAGAGGATCATCCATCTGGACATCATGTAGATGACTGTTGAGAGACAAGCGAAAAGAACTGGTCGAGATTTAAGGACTGTGACGGGGATGATGGGGTCGTCGTGTCGGAGGGCTTCCTGGTATACGAATAGGGGTGCCAAGACGAAGATCGAGACGATGATGGCGACGATCGATGCGGTGTTGAATTGTGGCGACGCGAGACCATAGAGGAGCGACACGAGAGCTGCGATGAGTAGTCCTGCTCCGATGTAATCGATGCGACCAAGTTTTTCAAGACTTGATAGTTCATGATCTGCCTGGCGTGGTCGCACACCAATGATCGTGGTGGGGATGGCGAGTAGTAATACCATCGCAGCAACCGCAATCAATGGCAGCTGCAGCCAGAACATCGCTCTCCATCCCATCACTGGTTGCAGTGCTCCGCCAATGATGGCACCAGAAGCCACACCAGCCGTGTATCCAGTGTTCAGCAGACCTTGACAGAGCCCTCTTCTCGTTTCTGGAGCCCATTGAACCAGGACTTGCACGACACACGTGACTCCAGCTGCACCCGCTCCAGCTACAGCTCGTCCAACAAGAAATCCAGTAACCGATGGTGTTGATGAGGTAATCAAGGCTGCAAAGAAAAAGATGATGCTAGCTGCGAGGAGGATGTATCGAGTCTGAAATATATAGCTGAGCTTCGCATAGACTGGTCCTGTGCTGGACATGGAAGCTAGATAGGCTGACGTGAACCAGGCCGTGTACTCGAATGCGTTCAGGTCGGACGCAATTGCTCCTTGGGTTGTGGTAAGAAGCGAGATGTTCCCGGCGCCCAATATTAGCAATACTGCAAGGGCAGAAATGATGGTAAGTCCCTGCGCGCGAGTGATTCCATGTCCTGTATCCTCCGGCTCCTTTTGAATCTCGTCAGCTTCCTCTGCACCAGGGCTCACAAAGCCTGGCTCCAGAATGGGATCCTCTGGCAGGTCATCATTGAATTCGGGACGCAATTTGAAATGACCTGGAGTTACAGTCGAACTTGTGGCGCTCCAGGAGTCATGATCTGGAAAAGATCGATAGGACGGAGTAGTTGAATGGTCTCTTTCTGGACTGGATAGTAACGAATCCCCTTCGCTGACTACGCGCGTTCTCGATCGTTTTTTGCTCCGACTGGTACGACTCGAACTTCTGGCCATACTCGTGCTTCTACTAGTAGGCATTTGGCTGATTCTGTGATGTAGACGATGCGAATACGAGGTGTTGCGAAGCTATCCTCAATGCTTGGTAATGAGGATCGGTTGTAGGACCGATAGTCTACCAACGACAAGATTTCAAAATTCCAGGAAGAGCTTCGGAGTTTCGAATCCGAAACAACTTTTTGCTATAATCCAGATTCCAGAGTGTTATCCAACACGGGTAAGGCGTACAGCCGGCCTGTGCCGGGATGTTGGGTTGGGCAGCGATGGATCCTTTATGAAGCACAGGCTTGCGGCTCCCACCTCGTGGCGATGCTGGTAGTTATGTGTCCCCAGAGTCCCTGTATTCGTGCGGCAAGATTCATTCAGCTTGACAGTCCGAAATGATGCTCGGAATGTTTCAAAACGAGAGCCACGGTTTGGCGTAGCAGGAATGGTGACGTGGGCAGGATAACAAGATCCGAAGAGCTGGCGTGTGCAGAATTGTCGCTCAAACGCTGGAAAGCATGGGGATTGCAGAGAAAGAGAGGAAAAATCCAGGAGAGGCTTTGAGGGCCATGGGTGGTGAATGTGATAATTATAAATCCATACGCTAAGACAATAGGTAACTCGGTGAAGTACCTGTCCCCTTAAACTGATACGTCAGTAGAATAAGGGGCACACCCCACAAACAAGAGATGAATACTGCCGGACGCATCTGAGCGAATACCGAATTAGTTAGTTCTTGCAATTTTGTGACAATTATCGCAAAAATTTCTAGCTATTCGGGGAGTGCCATTTGCCGTCGTTCGGTGCCTGAGGCCAACCCGCTCTCTCGAAGCAGCAACACCAACAGGCCGCTCGACAAAACAGCATTGACATTAACGACACCACAAGCCAGCCTGATACCCCCAAGGACTCCCTAATACCAAATCCAACCCCCCTCCGTCGAACTGTTTGCTCACCCTCTTCCGCCTATCCTCGACGTATGCCCTCTTTTCATCGCACGTCACCGCCGAACCTGAACCAAAACAACAATAGCCCCACACACCGCCGCCTCGCCAACATCCACATCTCTTGATACCTTCGACACCTCAGCGTGGGAGATTCGACCAATATGGATACCAACATGGAGGATGTGGGCAGAGTCCCGGAGTCCCATCCGCCAACCACGCCCTCGGAGCCAGCGACCATCCCTACCCTTGATGGTTGGATCGAGAGCCTCATGCAATGTAAACAGTTGGCCGAGTCCGATGTGCAGAGACTTTGCGAGAAGGTGTGTTCAGTTTTCGCCCAACAGCGATGCGCGTTGAGCTTGAGGTTCGTTGGCTAACGAGTGCACACGACAGGCGAGAGAAGTTCTGCAAGAAGAGTCAAATGTACAGCCAGTGGTAGGTCGACCAAATATTCCCCATCGCACGCGCACACGCTGATGTGACAATTAGAAATGTCCAGTCACTGTCTGTGGTGACATACACGGTCAATTTCACGATTTGATGGAGCTGTTCAAGATTGGTGGCCCAAATCCTGACACCAACTACTTGTTCATGGGTAAGCTTCGTTGAACTCATTACAGTTTGAAGACTCGAGTCTAACAATTGCCAAGGTGACTATGTTGATCGTGGTTACTTCTCCGTCGAGACCGTGACCCTCCTCGTCGCCTTCAAAATCCGTTATCCTCAACGCATCACCATCCTCCGCGGTAATCACGAATCTCGCCAGATCACGCAAGTGTACGGCTTCTACGATGAATGCTTGCGCAAATACGGCAATGCCAATGTGTGGAAGTACTTCACCGACCTCTTCGATTTCCTCCCTCTCACCGCCCTCATCGAAAACCAAATCTTCTGCCTACACGGCGGTCTTTCCCCCAGCATTGACACTCTGGACAACATTCGTGCGTTAGACAGGATACAAGAGGTTCCACACGAAGGACCTATGTGTGACCTTCTTTGGTCAGACCCGGATGACAGATGTGGTTGGGGAATCTCGCCGCGTGGTGCCGGTTACACCTTCGGCCAGGACATCTCAGAAGCCTTCAATCACAACAACGGCTTGACACTTGTTGCAAGAGCCCACCAACTGGTTATGGAGGGATACAACTGGTCGCAGGACAGGAATGTGGTGACAATATTCTCGGCACCAAATTACTGCTATCGTTGTGGTAACCAGGCTGCGATTATGGAGATTGATGAGCATCTGAAGTACACCTTGTATGTGTCGTGCCCTTCGGTCCCATGCCTTTCTGTTCTAATTTTGCCGCAGCTTGCAATTCGATCCATGTCCAAGAGCCGGCGAGCCAATGGTATCACGACGAACCCCCGACTACTTCCTTTAGTCAATGCCTACCTTTGGCAGCGACATCGACTGGGAAGTACAGCATGCCGAAAAATTAATAGCGATTTTCTGGAGCGGGGCAGACTGGTAGATCGCATGTATACTCTATGTGTTCAATTACATAGCAGGAGCATTCATGTTTCATCCCTTAGTTGGTGTCGCCCTTGGCTAGACAATCACATATTGACAGATAAGATGACTCATCGTATACCTAGGAGCTTTGAGGTAGTATTTGCCTCGACCCCATCCCCAGCTTGGCCGTTTCCTACATGCACGTGACTTTTGCAAACGGATTACGAATGGGTTGCCGACCTATCGCCACCAACATAGGATATTCTCAGAGCATCTTGATCAAGGTCGATTCGATGGGTCGTGTCCATCTTGAGAGGATTCTCCTCGGCGTGCTTTTGTTTGTCATTGCCTCGGTAGACTTCACTAGCGGGCTGCAAGATCATCACGGCCTACAAAAGGAAGGTATAGCTTCTGGTGGAACAAACAATGTGCTACTTTGCGTGCGAGAATTCAAGTCATGTCTACTCGGACGGAAACCATTTCATTGCAGCTAGCCGATTGGCCTGAGATTACAAGTCAGTCAGAAACTCGGTTGACCCAGCCTCGACCTCAGCCTCAGCTCTCGTCCGCCAGTCACGGGAGTGGAGTTGCCTTGGACGTCAACTATCAACAGCTCCACCCAATAGATGGAGGCCTCGCGGCGTGGAGGTTGCTCTGTACGGCATTTGTGTTCGAAGCGTTGCTTTGGGGTACCATGACCTCTTCCCTCTGATATCTCGAGAGCCAGTGGCTAAAAGGGTTCTTTGCAGGTTTCCCGGCATCCTTCGGAATCTTTCAAAATTACTACTCTCGACTACCACAATTCGCTCATAATCCGTATCTATCGGTTGTTGGTACTGTAGCATCGGGATTGGGATATCTTGGCGCCCCAGTCGCCACGGCTGTGATGAAGAGGTTTCCCAGATATCAACGTCAGATGATTTGGGTCGGATGTATGAGGAATCTTTTGAAAAAGGGTCGATATAGCTATTTACTCACACACACCTAGGGCCGATTTGCATCGTAGGCCTCGTCGCCGGATCTTTCGCTACCAATCTCGGCGGCCTCATCGTTACCCAAGGTGTCATCTACGGCATTGGATTCCTCATCTTTTACTACCCCATCCTCAGTTTCGTCAACGAGTTCTGGGTAGAGCGACGCGGTATGGCATACGGGCTCCTCTGCAGCGCTTCGGGCGTCTCGGGTGTAGGGATGCCCTTCATCATCACCTCGTTACTGAAAAGATACGGATACCCAACCACCCTCCGCGCCACGGCAGTCTCCCTCTTCATCATAACAGGTCCCCTCATCCCCTCCCTCAAAGGCCGCTTACCAGTCTCAAACTCCACAACCGTCGCAGCAACGAATTGGGAGTTTCTTAAAATGCCCTTGTTCTGGATCTACTCCTTCTCGAATTTAATCTACGGCCTTGGATTCTTCTTCCCCTCCCTTCTTCTCCCCTCATACGCTACTTCCATCTCCCTCTCCCCAACAACAGGCGCCCTCCTCCTCGCCCTTCTCTCCACCTCCCAGGTCTTGGGTCAGTTCTCCATAGGTTATTTCTCCGACCGTCGATCCCTCATCCCCTTCCTCTTGATAACTTCAACTTCCATCTCGGCACTTGCTTGTTTCACCCTCTGGCGCTTTGCCCATTCCCTTGCCCCACTTGTAGCCTTCTCATTGCTTTATGGGTTTTTTGGGGCTGGATATACCGCGCTTTGGGGCAGGATGGTGACGAGTGTTACTGAGGAGCCGATGGCGCATATGGCTATGTTTGGTTTCTTCAATGTGGGAAAGGGCGTTGGGAATGTTGCTGCGGGACCGCTGAGTGCGGCGTTGATGGCGGCTGCTGGTGTTGGTAATGGTGGGGAAAACGAGGTGGAGAGGTTTGGACCTGTAATTTTGTTTACGGGAAGTTGTATGGCTTGTAGCGGGCTGGTTATTGTGGTTTGGGTTTTGTGGGAGAGGGTGGGGCGGGGTTATGGAGAGGGGAGGAGACGTCGTGCTGGTGTGGAGTGATTTGTGTGTGAGGGTTGAGTTTATCCTCTCGGAATGGCTACCCACTCTATCATCACGAGGATGAGGAGATTTCGTCGATAACCTGCTTTTCAGCCATACGAAATGGACGAGAAAGCGTGCACTGAGGACTTCTGAAATTCAGGAAATGATACGAAGCACAAGTAGGATTTAGACTTCACTTCGTGCAAGTGACTTTTCAGCTTCTCACTTGCCTTTTCCATCGCTTTTACGTTGTTCTCGCGCTCTTGCAATGCAGCCTGAATCTCCTTCGTGCGTTGGACGAGCTTCTCCACACTTTGCGGAAGCCGAACAACTGCGTTCACAATGCTTGATTTAGGCATAATATCGGGTCTGTCAAACCTGCAGCGACTCGATCCTTGGAGTTTACGATAATGTATCGCTCCAATTCATTGATGAGCTGCTGGAGAAACTGTTCTCGACTCGGATATAATTGAAGCGTGAAGGTGGGAAGATTCTGCAAAGCTCTGCTCCACGGTCGTAGAGACCAACAGAAACACAAATCGTATTCAGTGGACAAATAAAGCAATGATATCGAGAACCATTGTCCAAGCTGTGACCAGCCCGCAGTATCAAAATCTTAAGTCCAGCAAGGAGCGCTGACGTCTTCCAGGGGTGCATCACTTGGCGCTAACCTAGACACCAAGCAAGTACCCTAGACCACGAGCTCAACAGCTAGCTAGGCATCTCAATAAACCACTCCTATAAAGACACATACCCTTTGCAAGCTGCCATCCGCCGAACACTAATTCCTCCTACACGTACAATATTACATCGTCATCTACCAACCATGGATTTCTCGGATATCTTGTACGTCACAAGCTTGGTCAGGGAGAGTTCAAGGGGCACGCGCATCACAGAGAAAGACAAGGCATCAACATATACGCTTCCTGATGATATTCGGAATTGTAGCGAAGCTCCCTCGTCTCTTATCCGTTTGCGCGATGTCCCGGGGAAGCTTCTTCTTGGACTGCCTTTGTTTGCAATCTTGTGCAAATGGCTAACAGCTTTACACAGTCGGATAGTCAACTTGGGCGTTGGTGTCCTCATGGTCCTTGGAGGCATTGCTCAGTTCTTCCCGCTCGGCTTGTGCGTTCCCTCTCCTTCTCGATCTAGTCACAACCCTACAAATATTCGCGTCGACACCGCGTATTTCACAGGTCATGACCTTGGTGATGCGCAAGTTGCGCAGGACCAGATCACGATACGTGTAAGACCTTCATGGCATCAAAGGTTGGAGAGGCATGATTTGATGCTGTTTGGTCATGGTCACTTCGATTGACAGGACCCGCGAGCATCACGCCTTGCCTTGAGCAAATGCATGCATACAACCTCTGGAACAGGGATATTTCCTGAGCATGATTAGAACTGGCATGCGATTACTGCTGACAATTGACTATAGTCAGTCTATCG
This sequence comes from Venturia asperata, assembly GCA_003689335.1. Lineage (NCBI taxonomy): Eukaryota > Fungi > Ascomycota > Dothideomycetes > Venturiales > Venturiaceae > Venturia > Venturia asperata. The sequence continues at coordinate 355,060 of QWWL01000016.1, forward strand.
TCGTTGGGTGCTATGTCATAATATTCGGTCTAGGTGGGTTCCTCACCCTCACAGCTCTGGAACTGATCAGACACTAACAATCGGCAGCTACGGCTTTATTAGAGTTCCAGATACCTCCGCAAGTTGCGCGGTACGCGTCTTTCATGTTCTCCTTCATTGGTAGAGGGATTTGTAAGTTCGGTTGGTAGCACGCGAGCAAAACTCAAACTAATCTCCGCAGTCTATATTTTCATCGGCAGCATTCTTCTGAGCACTCACTGGACAAAGGTAGTCCCTGGTACTCTCATCGGATTCATCGGTCTTGGGTACGCTGCGCTCGAATTTGTCCCATCAATTGAGCCACCAGCGAATATGCGGTGAGTCTTTTCTGTTTGATGCACTGTCGCATCGCTGATACGTGGTAGTGACGCGGATGCCGGCTGGGGCGCAGAGCAAGTCTAGATCATGCATCAAGTGAAGCGAAGGGAGGAAAGGCTGAAAGATGCTCCTGATTGATACTGGAGCGAGGTGGCGTGTTGGCTCTTTAGGGTGAGTTTGCATGCGCAAATGTGCAGACGGATTTGTCCGGGATGTGTCCGATAGGTGTACAATACCCGCTATGGAGCGGTGCACAGTTTGGCGTTCGATGGAATGGGTGCTAGATGTTATCACGATATCCTCCTTAATGTAAAGCTGTGGCTGGTCGAAAATACACATAGCGGTTGGAAATATCGTGCGAACAACTCGAGCGACTACGTGTGGCGATGATACTGACTGTACTTTTCTCCTCTCGCGGAGTCGGAGCATTCTACTCTCGCGGAGTAGAAGTATTCTATCTACCTGACTAATGAGCGTCTCAACACCCAACGATGCATGTCAAGATAGCTTGGCCGATGGGCACGAATTGCCTCATAACGACAGGCACGCCCATGATCCAACCTTAAGCCGTATTCCATGGTCAAGACAACACGTAAAGAGACGCGTTGTCTCCTACGATGAGCTAAGGTAGAGGATTATGCGAGTTGAGTAATACATGCGCTGTGATTGGCTCCGCTGTGCATGGCGTTGCAGGGACCCTGTTGAGAACGAGGCGCAATCTGAACTTCAGTCGTTCGCTGGCTGCTCAGTAGCACGGAGGCTGACTTTCCTCGGAGTTGGAACCAGAAATGCCGGCTATCGAAACCTCTTCTAACCGTGTCCAACTGTTTCCCCACACGTCCGGCTTGGTCTGGTTTGGTTTCTTCGTGTACTGGCATTGGCATTGACTGACATTCTACGAGCATCTGATTGGCGAGGAGCCTACGTGGATGTGGCTCTGGCTCTGGCTCTGGCCTTTCACCATCAATTGTCATTTGTCCCCATCCTACCCACATACATCTACATCTGCCGCCAAAAGCTTGTTTATTGCGTCCACCTAGTCCCATGCACACCGAGACAGGCACTGCTCCCATAACCACCGACACGCCCCCGACTTGCTCCCCTGGTCTGCGTCGCCTTTGATCTCCAGCTGGTTCCCCCGAGGTCACATCATCTCATCAGATCTTCACATCTCGTCGTGTGTCTTTCTCGGTAGACCCAGCAAGCACGCCCCCGTTCTACGCCCGTCGCTTGGCTGCTTCTGTCCTTCGTTGAGTTCCATGTGTTACTTATAATACTCAACCACACCGCTGGACATGTCGACCGCAGTCTCGACCGCCGGCGTGACTGCCTCAACGCTTTCATCTGCCAAAGACCGTATTCCGAGGCATACGACCCAGGAGGACTTGGCAACTGCGGAGCTACTCCAAAACTTCAATCAACAGACTGAGCGATTCGACAACAACAATTCGCAAAGTGCTCGTCGACAAGGCGAGCGCCTGGCGGCGCCCGAAGGAGATTCGAGTGCTGAGAAAGCTCGGATTTCGAGGTCTCCTGTCTCCGAGTACCATTCCTTGGACGATACAGTCAGTTATCCTCGAAACATGGAAAGTTCGCCGCAATTCTCGTCAGAGCAGAGGCCCAGTGGTTCCTCTCAACCTCCGAATGCACCGAGTACAGGTCAAATCTGCAGGTACGTTTTCTCACGATTATGAGATGTCAAGCTCAACTCCTCTTCCACGGAAGGTCTCTTTCACTAAGGCTGTTTTCACAAGATTGTTGTTTGTGGAAGCTTCGTCTTCTTGATCTTTAAGACCAGTTCAGACAGGCTTACGTTTTTAGCAATTGTGGAACAACACGAACACCACTATGGAGGCGTTCACCAGCGGGAGAGACCATTTGCAATGCCTGCGGACTGTACTTCAAGGCTCGAAACCAAATGCGACCGACGAATTTGAAACGGAATATCCAACCACCAACCGTTAATGCCCCGCTTGGTGGTCTATCCTATGACGGCACTCAGTCGCCAGCTGCTTTGGACGGAAGAGCTCACGCTACGTTCGTGCCTAACGACACAATCTCATCCGGTACCTGCCCTGGTGGGGGCCGATGTAATGGTACTGGCGGCCATGCCGGTTGTAATGGCTGTCCTGCTTTCAACAATCGCATCTCGAAAACGCAAACAGCCTACGCTCCTCAATCTTCAAAGGATCTACCATCGCCCCACGCTACTACACTCACCGACGCACCACCTCCGCAAGCGCAGGTCCAAGGAAGCACGGTGATCTCGGCCTGCCAAAACTGCGGTACAACAGTAACTCCTCTCTGGAGAAGAGATGATAACGGTCATACTATATGCAATGCTTGTGGTGAGTCCTGCACTTTAAACGAAGCCCACCTTTCTGCCCCAGTTTTCGGCGGTTTGATGTTCCCGACATCGCCGGTGCTACTCTATTTGGAGGCGACAGGGGCTTCCTTGTTCTTCAACACCTTGCACACCAGCCCATCTTATCAATCTAATCTTTTTTTATACAGGGCTATACTTTAAGCTTCACGGACGACATCGGCCGTCCGGTATGAAAAAAGGAGAAATAAAACGTCGCAAACGAGTTATTCCAGCCATGTCGAACCAACCTGGCGAAGATCCAAACATGGCCAACGAGCAGCAGCCCAGCGTCTCACCTGACCCACAACAATCTCATCCGCAACAGCTTAACCTGCCCCACCATGATCGTCCATCCAACACTCGCGCACAAGAGCATTTGCTCGAGCCGCCAACGTCGTCGTACGGCCCTCCTCCAGTCGACTTTACATCCTATTCTTCTTCGTCACATCAAACGCACAAGGAGCCAAGCGCACCCATTTATCCTCCTCTCAGTACGGCTCCTGAATCGAGAAGTAGCAGAAAAAGAAGTCTTTCCGCAGCCAATCGCGACATGCCTCAGCCCAACGAGAGTGGCCATACGCAGAGCTCCACTGCGAACAACAGATCTCCAGGTGAAGCAGCAATCGACCCTTCACTCTCTGCCTATGCCACCGGCCGGAGCGAATCTCACGGCCAGGCCACCAACGGAGACACCCGGACTGAGAGCCGCGAGGAAAAGAGGCTTCGCATGCAAAGGCAGAGGGAGGCGATGGCTGCAGAATTGAAGAGGATGGATGAGGATTTGCAGGCTTTGGAAGAGCAAAGTTGAACCCAAAGATTAAATCGACGTTTTATCGAACGAATACGCTTGTCACGAATACTTCGAATTGGTCAAGTTCGTAGTGATGACTTTTGGAAAATCTGCTCGGATCATCTGGTTGGACGCGATTTGGGGTTTGGGAAACGTTTATTGAGCGCGTCCGGAATCAAAAGGCGTACTAGTGCTTCTTCATGGGCTGGCAACGTCATGATACTCTTAGGTCACAGTGATTTGAACAGCGTATGCCCTTTTTGTTTGACTGGGCAACGCGTTCGACCTCAAAAGGCAAGGGAGGGGTTCTCGTCCAGCATGTGAAATACCCAAGATCGTTATGGGATGGAAAACTTCCGATTTAATCACATGACTTTTTAATATACAGGTTGTTTTCTTTTTCCCTCTACGGTTCAAGGTCATGAAGCCTTGCCCCCAGTCTATCCGTATTCCCTCGCCGTCGTCACTTTTTACGTGATATTGACGGGGCGCGACTGAGAAAAGCCGGAGGTGCCAGCATTTTCAGCTCTGCTCTTTTGGGTGCCTTGCAATACATCCTTCCCCATCTGTCTACCCACTCAATTATTCAATGTTTATCTTGACGGTGGATGGATGTGTCTTGCTCTTCGGGAGATGGACAGTCGCCTTCGACGAGGTTGTGGCCGTCACTGCGTAGTTTGTGGTTAGTAAAGAGTGATTGATGAGTTGGACGGGATAGTGGAGGGTTGGGGCATCACGAACCCGAGTTCGAAACTTGGTAACACGACTGCTAGACCCAGGACGACGATTGATGTCGCCACAGCTGAGTAGGTTATGAATCTGGAGGTTGGTTAGTTTGGTGATTTTGGGTTTGGGTAGGGAAGGGTTTGGGTACCTTAGAACATCCGAGTACTGTTTTGTATTTGTGGTTAGTATGGTTACTGAAAGATGGGGGTCTCGGTATATTTGTTTTTCGTTGAACTTACAGCGCGATTAATGGCGATTCGTTGGAATGTACCTGGGTCTGGTATCTTCCCCGTGATGGAATCGAAGACGGAGTCGATGAGACTGGCAGATCTGGTTCCCAAGTATTTCCTCAGTGCGTCTTTGAAGGAGCCCGTGTAAATGCCACCAGCAACCGCTGAGCCAACGCTCGATCCCATAAAAGTGCATAAGAGCACTAGAGCGGTGACCTGCGCCATTTCAATCCTGGGGACTTGGATTTGGGCAACCACGATGATGGTGATGTCGAGGAGTCCGCTTCCCAATCCCTGTATAGCTTGCACCACGACCAATTCGGCGGTGGAATTGTGGGAGCCGCGGACTCGGAGCATTAAGCCGTAACCGAGTAACTTGACGATTGCGCCGCCGACAATGAGCCACTTGTATCTTCGGAAGCGGGAAATGACTAGACCTCCTATTATTCCGGAGAGACAGGAAAAGACGCCGTTGACATAGGTGACGAAGGTGGCGTTCCGGGGCCCAAAGTTGTGGGTAATGGTGAGCCAGGAGTAGAAATATGCGTGCGTGGACGCGAATCCAAAAGCGTCGAGGGCGCCGAGTAGACAGCATATCACGATCGAAGTATTTCTGAGGTACTTTGGTGGAAGGATGGGATGGCTTGCCACGCGATACTCGTAGTACACGAGACAGATGAGTGTGACGGATCCAAGGACGATGAGTGCGATCACCCAGGGTGTATTCCACTTCTTCGGTGTTGTAGCGGAGAGACTAAAGGGTAGGAGGAACATTGCAGATCCGGCAACAAGGAGGAAAACGCCACCAAGATCAAGCTGACTGCAGAATCTGAATACTGAAACGGTTTTGTGTTCCCATTGTCGGCTGATGGTCTTGGTTCTCCTTTGGAAGAGAAGGAGAGCGCCCACGAGGGGGACTGCACAGAAAGGCATCAAGATGGCGAACATTCCGACGCCCCATCTCCATCCGATCCCGCCGATTACGCTTTCCACGATGAAAGCGGAGATCCACGGGGTGATGAGGAATGGGAAGAAAGATATTCCAATCGCAAAGGACCGCCATCTCATGGCCGTAAAATCTGAAATGATAATGTCGTTCATCACATTGACGCCTGTCTGCCCAAATGAGTAGATAATGCTTCCGGCAGCATAGGTGTTGAACGTCTTCGACGACGCTGTGAGGATGTAGGAGAGCACCATAAAAGCGACCATGAGCGCATAAGTCTCTCCTCGCCCAATTACATCTGACAGTTTGGCGATGGGAGGTTTGGATACTGCAAAGATAATGCCTGAAGCTGTCCCTAGAGCTCCCAGGCTCGAAACCTTGTTGAAAGAAGAAGTCGCATAGTTGCGATAGTTGTAGAGTAGCTATGATCGTGAGCATAATAACATCTCGGATTGAGCGACAAGCACCTACCGCATTATCAAATTGACTGCGATATGTTAGCTTCTGGAAAGTAGTGCAGCTTTGCAGCTGACTTACTAGATTATCAGCATCAGCGCTAAACCTATCCAGATGAGAAGTCTGCCCTTCTGGCCCATTGATCTTTGTACCACCTCTACTCTACTCGGCGCGTGATTGGCGTCGCTTTCGTGTTGCATGGCCCAATCTCTGTTGCTGGTATGCTGGTATAGATCTATGCTACCTCGATCTTCTCTCCTGGTTGTCTGTTCTTGAAGCGTGAGGTTAGAGCGGTATTGTTCAACATCTCCCGTGTGCATGTTCATACGAAGTTTTTGATACTGAACTTCTCCACGCCGCATTCAGCGTTTCAGCATTGAAAGTCTGACAGAGGCAGTAGATGCTCTTGCAGGAGGAGAGCAGTGGTAACATCACACATTTCGTCGGTCTTTGAGAGATGTCTGGCCCCCACCTCCGCATTGATCACTCCGTTGTTCCAGAGTGGATTCATGCATGTTGCCGATGACCATGCTGCCCATGGTCACCACGACTCAATAACGCCCAAAACGGAAGTGGATATGGGTGTCTGGAGCTCGACAACCTGTTGAGGCTGTCTGTTCGTGGCTCCTCGCAGAAGATGTGTATGAGGGAGGTTCGCAGGTGAGATGAAAGTAGGAACTCGCTAACCACTACTGTATAGGACTAGCGCATAACCGAGAAGAACCCCGTCCGAGGTTGATCGGTATTACATGTTCTCAGAGCCAAACTACAGCTCCATCTTTGATGCAGCCCTTTGCTGTTGTTTTTCCTTCTGCGACGATGTCTCCATGCCGCTGGTTTTCCCTGATCCTTAGCTACGAGGCATACTAGTACTGATGCGGGTCATCTCTTCCACCAATCAGCATCAATAACGAAGTACAAAATGGCTATTGATCTGTTCTTCACCACCTCGCCTTGCTTTGATGGGCGAGAAAAGGATCTCGAAGCATGTTGTGCATGGCTTAGCCTCGTCTACCCTTTTAGAGCTCTTAGGTTAGACTTTAGCCGGACGAGGCTTGTTTATTAATAATTTCGTCTGTCTACACAGTAAAAATTCAGGAGAGGTTGCAGGGAAGTGCCGCGGTTTTCAAACTCATGCAAAATGAGGCTGATAACATGCCAAGTCCAAGTTCCCTCACAACTATGCAAAGTGTACAAGGTGGGGGGAAAGAGGAGTATATTGGTGCAATGCAGAGGTGTTTCTTTTTGTACCGGGTTTGCTAGCAAAGCTCATGTGCGACTGTGAAGATACTGACGAGGTTCAGGCTCTCAATTCCTCGGCTGGGATGCCGATGTCTAAGGGAAAAGTGCGAAGATCAGAACTCGGGCTTGGGGCATCGGAGTTTTGTTTTGTTGTAGGGTACCAGGCTCGACTTTATGAAAGTAGCGATAATGGATCGACATTGCGTGCTGAGGTTCCGGCAATCCTTTACCAGACATCTGCATTGTCTGTCAGGGCGCTGCTTTCTTTTCGCCTGAATTAGAATTGCCTCAGGGACCATCGGTGAGCAGTCCGTTAGGAAATAAGTCGGTTGATAATATCAGAAAACACGATTGGGAAGTGTGAGTAGGCTGAACAGAAAGTCATGCTGAAATCATCCAGCAATGCTAGTTTCGACCGCTTTCTCGTCCCTCCCTTCACTACGAGTGGATACGGAAGGGGGCCGCGTTATGTCGCCTTGAAAGCCAGGCTCCATCTGACATCTTGAGCGGTTGGACAAGATGATACAATCAAGCTCTTCGAAAGACAAGATCATGGCATTCTCCAGCACGGTTCGCTTCACGCCCGAAACACGCGACGTCACCTCCGGCTTCATTAAACAGAATTTGCAACGACAGCGCATGCGGCATACAAGCCCGGGAAACACCATTTCCTTGCTTTGAGCGCTGCGACGTGCCACGCGCAACAAGCTATGGGCCGGCCGACGGCTGCAAAAGGCGGGATAGGGCAGTGTTTGTTCTCACGAACCACAGTGGCCGGAAGCTTGACTGCAACTGGCATGAGCTTGTTCGACGCAAGCATTACGGCTGGTTGAAGTGGAACTTGGCTACGGGAGGGCAGACGAGGGTAAAGCAGGCTTGGAAGCTGGTTGTAATCGGGAGATGGGGACGTATAATGTGAGATGGAGACATATAATGTGAGATGCCCTGCACCTCCAGCCTCCAACCTCCCGCCTCCCGCCATTGAGTCCGTGGAAGCATCCTTGGAAGTGTTGGTTGATGGTGAGTTTGCATCCATCGTGAGAGAGGCAGGAGGACATAGTTGACTCCCTCCAGCTCTGTCGCGCCTGATCAGTTCCCCAATGCGAGAGATTCCTGCTACTTGAACCACCAACATCAACGCTGGCCTTGGCTTCGCTCTCCCCCCACAACAGAAATACTCGAGCTCCCATTACCTTCCCTTCATCATATCACACACTCGAAATCTTTCACCATGGGTCTGTTCACTCGACGAGCCCGTCCGGTGGACGCAAATACAGCAACTGCTACGGGTGCTCCCACAACCACCACTCCATGCGAGAAGACTCGGCGCGAGAAGACTCCACGCGCGGATGGAGGTCTCATGGGGATGCTTCGCGGCCGAAACCATGGCGCCTACCCCGATACAAGGAACTCTCGACCAACCTTTGGCCAGTGGTTGAAGCAAACATGGATTGACCTCGTCACCATGGTCGTCTTGGGCGTCATTGCACTAGGAGTAAGTATGGTCATTTCATCGCTTCTAGCTCAGTCAATTATTTCAAACTCAATATGGGCTGCGCTGACTCTGTCTCACAGGTCTATACGGCACCACCAGCCCCATCTCGATCATTTCCCGTTGTTTTCCAGAATGGAGAAATCGTCTATCCTCAATTCGCCTACCCCAAACGCACCAACATTATTCCAATTTATGCCGCGGCACTCATGGCCGTACTCATCCCGGTCGCCGTCTACCTCATCTGCGCAATCCGCGTCCGCAGCTTCTGGGACCTGAATAACGCCATCATGGGCACCTTGTATGCCGTCTTGGGTGCAGCGGTGTTTCAAGTTTTCGTCAAGTGGTTGATTGGTGGCTTTCGCCCTCACTTCCTCGATGTCTGTAGACCAGCTGTCCCAATCGGCGGCGAGGGTGCTCCGCGTGGTGGAAACGGTGATGGTTTCACCTCAATTTTCTACCGCCCCGATGTCTGCACCGGAGACGTAAAATTGATCAGAGATGCGCTCGAGTCAATGCCATCAGGCCACACCACCGCGGCCTTCGCGGGATTCGTCTTCCTGTCTCTCTATCTTAATGGCAAGCTCAAGGTCTTCGCCAATTACCACTCCAGTATGTGGAAGTTGATTGCCATCTACGCACCCATCCTCGGTGCTTGTCTCATTGCCGGTTCCCTAACCATCGATAACTACCACAATTGGTACGACGTTCTCGCAGGCGGCATTATCGGTACTCTCTTCGCTTTCTCAGCTTACCGCATGATGTACGCCTCCGTGTGGGATTTCCGATTCAACCATATTCCACTGGCACGCGACATCCCATTCACTTATGGAGCTGGCGGATATCAGGGACCTCACTACAGCTTCCACGACGCTGTCTTCACGCGTCAAGCCGGTTGGGGCACTTCAGAGGGTATGGCATCCATGGGCGGTGCTCCTTTCGATTCGTCCGCTCTCGGTGGTGCTCAAGGTCTTGGGGGAGCTCACATTGATGATATTGGAAATGGACGTCGCCATGGGGGCGGGCTTTTTCACAGCGGTAGCCCGACCAATCACCGCAACAGTGTTGGTCGCAAGCCAATTGCTACCGCTGACAATGTTGTTTAGATGACAGATCGAGGTAGATAGGTCTTTCTTGCTCTGTTTCCGGTGCGGAACAAAATTGAACCTGGAGTATGCGTGGATGGATGGCGTTGCGATGTGGTGTGGAGTCTGGCAGTGGGACCATTATGTGTAGTTCTATACCCCATTTGCAGTTGAGACTGCGTGCAATAGCTCATGACAGCATCTGAGCTTGTTGCTGGTTTATGCTCCATTTTCATATTCATGCTGTGTAGAAGATTTACCATTGCGTTCGTCTCATTTTCCTTCGATGTGTGGCGGAAGAGTTGAGGTTCACAATCCAGTTCTCAACGCTGTAATATCCAAAAGTAAGGTGGTTGAAAGATTGAAGCAGTATTTGAACGAGAGCAATTTTGTAGTCCTTGTATCTGTCAGCCGCAGTATGTCATCCGCAAGAGCAAAATGGAGTGATTGGGGGAATGTTGTAATTTCTAGCATTGTGTTCCATGATGGTGTCTTGTGTCCATCCATCGGGTATCTGATATCTCAAAAACTCCATCTCTTGCGCTGTACTTTTATACCCCTTGTAACCACACCACACCAAAGTCATTCAGTCCGTAAGCCATCATCTCTACACCCTTCACATCCTAGCCCCATCACTCCTCCTCCTCCTCATCATCACTCGGCGGCATCTCCCCAACCCTCCTATTAGGATTCCTCTCCTCCTCCTCATCACTCTCCTCTTCAGCCACATCCTCCTTCCTAAACTCCTCAGGCCAATACCCCATCTTCCGCCACACCCTCTCCTCTCTAACCACATTCACAATCTCCCCATCCAACTTATTCTTCCTGTCCTTTTCCACGTTGGGCCCGTCTGTGTCGATGACGACGTAGCCGCCGTTTCGGAGCCAGACGAGGTTGCGGTAGTGCGCCGGGAGTTGCACGAGCAGGGTTTTCTTTGTTTCGGAGGGGCTGCTTGGGTTGGTGGGGGGTGTTGGGGCGGTGACGGTGAAGTTGTTGTTTCCGACGGCGCGGAGGACGCGGCAGATTTTTTGGGTGGGGGGGAGGGTTTGGGGTGGTGTTGTTGTTGCTTCTGCTAATGGTGCGCGGGAGGCGCGTTGGGCGGAGGTGAGTTTTGGCATTTTGGAGAGGGGTTGGTTGGTTTTTGTTGTTGGGTTTGGGTTGGGGATGGCTTTCTGCTGGGGTGGTTTTGGGGAGGGCTTGGCAGATACTATTGTATTCTTGAGATTTACTTGGGAGAGGATGATGATGGCCGGGGGGGTAATATAGGGGTTCCTCTCGGTTTGTGGGCTCTCCTCGCTCTGTGTGCTTTGAGCAGTAGGAGTAGTGGAGGGTTTTTGGAGGTTTTAGTGGACCCCACTATGACGGGGCGGCCTCACACCCACGATCTGTGGCGTACTCCCAGACTTCGACTCCATTGACCAATTTCGCTCCTACAGTTCAGTCATTATGGGCGCATCATACACCTGTCCCACGTTTAAACTTTCGGCATTTCTTCGAAAACCATCTCAAACGTTACTTGTGCTTGCATTGCGAACTTTTCAGCCTCATCAATTGATGGCTGCCAGCAGGGGATACAGAGACCCTTTTCTTCTCTAAGCCGATACTGAGATATCTCTGTAGTGTCCCAAGAAAGTGAAATATAGTCAGGGAGATAAGTCAACGTAATCTGCATGGACCAAGAACAATGAATGGACAAGGAAATCGACTATGCCGGACGGGTCACCGCACGTGGCATGTCCTAATCTGATTAGCGCCTCGGCCTGAAACATACCTAATCGTTCGTTACTATTCACATTTTGCACTCACAATAGGATGTCAATGACAATAGCAACTTGACTCGCACTCACTCACTCAGTTTCTCGATTCTACAATCTTCCAACAACACCACATTCACCTTCTCTGCCCATCGCCAAAACCATAACTACAACAAATTACAAGGTGAAGAAGTTACATATTCCAAAGAAATGGCCAAGCATGAGATTATAGAGGATCGAAATGAAGTGGATCGGCCCGCGACTAAACGTGTCAAGATGGATACGCCGAATTCCACTCCACCAACGTTGGAGAATTCGGAAACGACCGCCAATTCACCATCGCCCAGATCAGTGACTACTGCGACCGAGCCACCAGAGCCAAAGATATCAGTAGCCTCTTCGCCATCTGTGAAAGCTGGACCTCCGCCACCGCCAACCTCAGACCTCGCCACCAGATCTGAAATCGAAGCCTATTTCGAGCACCACTTCCACAGCACACGCGTCTTTACCAGTCCAGGAGACAAAAGACATCCAGACTCCGTGCCCGACTATCACATCTCCAGTACGATTCTGGTCAACATCCTCTCCAACCTCTCGGCCGCAGCAGTGAAGCATTTCCAGCAGGAGTATCTCGACGATGTTTATGTTTTCATTGATCGATTGGAGCAGATCAGAGAGTTTGCAGGGGTGGCGTTGAAGTTTCCGAAGATGGGGGGCAGGATCAAGTTGGATTCGAGGATCTTGTGTGACCCGGAGAAGGAGAGGATGCCTCATGCCCTTGATTCAAAAATGGAGCAGGCAAAGTTTCGAGTAAAAGTTGAGAAATTGAGTGTGTGGAAGAAGGAGGTCAGGAAGGTCGTGGACTTGGTTGGGGAGGAGATGGGACTTGATGGGGAGGCTTTTGAGGTAATATTTCTGCAGACATTTTCATCGAAATATGGGTCTGACGGTGCTGATGACTTTTGCTAACACCTTTCCTAGGAAAAATTGGCATCCATCAACTCGCTGCCAGCGAAATTGAATGAACCACTCGTCAAGGTCGGCGTAGCATGGATCAATCCCGTCGCTGAAGATCTCAAGATCTTGAAGTGTAAGAAAAATGACTGGTCTGTTACCATCTCATGCGATAGTGTGCTTGCCAACGAAGAGAAGCAGAAGTTTCAGCTCTGGGGTGATATTGGTGGGGTAAGCGGGTTGTGGAGGTACTACGAAGCCCAGAAGAAGGATATGAATACGGAAAAGGACGTTGAGCAGGTTGAAGAGAAGGATATCACTTCGTAGCTTCGGATGACGGTATTTGCAGAGTCTGGTGTTGATTTTGAGCTCGCTGAGAACCTGGCCGCACGAGACTGGATGTGGGATTTGATAGGATGCATCTATTAGATTCTCGAAGTATGAATCAGAGAATGCACGGTCGAATTGCGGCGTTTCAACTCGAACTTGTGCTTGCAATTCGGTGGAGGCTGTGCTGCAGCTGGGAACACCGCCACTTTGTGCGGTGAGTAAAAGGGCAAATGCGATGAGTCGCCCGCGACAGCAATTGATACGATGACTCTGATGGATATCACGAAGATTATCGGATCAGATCGAAGATAAATAGTTGGCGCTGCTTTGGACGATCAGAAAACAGTAAATCGAACTTTTGATCAAACTACCTACCTTGCCACAAACTCATTTCCATACACAATACGTCTGTGATACTGTCCTGTAGCCATGTCAGATCTACAACCCAAACCCGCCTTCCGCGAAATTCGAGCCGTGTACGACGACGAGGGAATAATTGTTTACCAAGCGTTCAACGCGGAAATTGGAGATGCGGCTGTGAAAACACAGAAGCTCGATGCTTCACCACTCTATCGCACTCGAATGACTTGGATAAAACCGAGTTGGTGCTGGATGTTGTATGTCATGCCCACCTTTCCAGACTAAGATGGATATCTCCCTTCTCCTTTCCTAGGCGCGATAGGTCCTGAAAGCATAGATCGCGAGGGCCTTTCTAATCCTCATGTAGATACCGCTCCGGCTATTCTTATAAAGAGACCAACCAATCCAATATCCTTGCTATCAAAGTATCGCATGAAGGCTTCAGACACCTCCTTTCCATCTCGAAATTAGATCGAGGACGTGCGAATGCGCTTGATATGGTTCGAGTCCAATGGGATCCTGAGCGCTCTTTTCGTATTGGGAAATTGGATTACAGGAGTATTCAGATGGGGATACCGAACAACTTGGTGAAGCGCTGGATTAATGAGTGGATTATTAGCATTGAGGATGTTACAGAAAGAGCGAGGGAGTTGAAGAGGGTCTTGGATGAGGACAAAAGGATTGGGAGGGAGGAGTTGGTGCGAAGAGGCCTCGTCATGGAGGAGAGGGTGTATGAGGTTTCTGATGAGCTGAAGAAGGTGCTGTGGATGGATAGGAGCGAGGGATGATCGGCCGAGCTGGTGAGTCTGATGAGATTGCCGAATCGGGTCCTGTAGACTGGTCTTTTGTTCAGCGAGGCTGAAAAACACTTCATGGCCAATTCGACGCCAGGAACATCACTAAGGTTGGATTGTTGATGGTAGCAGGCTCGACGCGTCTGCGGGCAGAGATATTATGTAGACAAAACACGGTCCGGGCTACCAGCCGATCTCGCTCGCCCATCATTTGCCGTCCTCTTACCTCAACGATACCGCTACCTGCTGCAACCTCATGATCTGGTAGCTAGAGAACCACCCTGGACTCAACCTCAGCGTATTGACCCATTAGGTCGACTTCAATTTGTTCGTGGCTCTTGCTCACGCCCAGTGCGTCTGGTGAGGTCAGAGAGGTGAAGACCGATATCCTGCACTCCTGCTTCATCGTCAACTGGTGGCATCGCTCGTCCCCCGGTAGGTCGAATCCAATGTGCAATCGATACGTCCCAGCTGGGTCTATTGGCAACTTCGACGACCAGGTCTCAGTTCTCTCAATGTCCTGCTCTCACAGCAGTTGGCAACGATTTTGGTGTCATTGAACAAGGGGCCATGATTGAAGAAATCATCGAATGGGAGCTTCGGGAGAACGCTGTTCACTAGTGCGCGGCTGAGATCATATTTGCACTTGTGGTTCAATTTTGGTAAGTATCGGTGTAGCTTTGCTTTAGTAAAGGACATGCGTATTCACCCTGATAAGGTACCTCTACAGGTACAGCAATGGTGACACACTTTTTCCCGTTCTACTGGGAGCTTGTGATTGGCTCAAGTGTGCTCGTAAATTCAGAAGCGGCCTCTCTCAGTTTCCTTCTCCGGTGTTTTGTCAACAGATTTTTCTCAATCGACCACTATGATCTGTACTAATCATAGCTACAAGCATTTTGCCTATGAATATCATGTTTCTTGACACATTCTTTGTCTCGTATAGTGTTTCGCAGCTTTGAGGTGCGAGCTCGTGTGTCTTTCTCTATTGTCAGATTCACATTCTGAATATGGCGAAATGTCTTGTTCATTCTTTGTTGAATACCAGAACTTTGCTGGAACGTTCCGCACCATTCGAGCATTCTCAAAGCTGTATTTAATGGCAGCTGGTTCGCTTGTCAATTGAAATATTCAAGCATCACAATCATCCGCCTGTCTCTCATCCGTACAACGAGCATTCGACAGCTTTAACAGATTCTCTACTCAACTACATTTACACACCTTCCAAAGGCCAACGATCAACAAACACCGCCATGCATTCTCAGATGATCTCCGCTGTCTTTCTGGCTATGCTCACGCCCATCTTAGCCGTGCCAAGCGCTAGTCCACTTTCTTTGGAAAGACGCGATGGTCCCAAGTGTGACAAAGACGGCAACAAAATGATGAAGAATGGATGGGGGGTTCAGCAATGTATGCAGCCAGGCAACGGTATGACTTCAGGGCATAACCATGCCGATATCCATACTCATTGGTAGTACTGACATACTTTAGTATGCGTCGATTACTGCGACAACCCGAGCTTCAGAGAACCCTGTGTTCTCAACACATGCGTTGATCAAATGGTATGCACCAATGTCCCCAAGGACAATCCGGTCTACAAGAAGATGACCTCCTTTCGACAAGTGGGGAAAACTTCATATTCGAAAGACAAGCACAAGGGTGATTACATGTACTATGAGGACAATATGATGTCTTGTGTCCTCTTCACTGAGCCGGATTGCAAAGGCAAAAAATATACTCTGCCTAGTTTCGTGGAGGATTATGGAAAGCTGGCCAGTTCTATATCTGACTCGATGGCTAGCTTCCAGTGCTGGAATCCTGAGGATTGGGTGTATGGAGGGAAATTTGAGCCTGTCCATCAGTGATTGGGATCTGAGTGGAGCTTTCAGCCCTGTGTGGAAAGCGACGAGAATGAAGCCTGGACTGGTGGGCAGCGGTTGTCGATGTTCTTGCAATTGAAGGATGGGAGATGCCAACACTTGGGCTTTAGTTTGGATATCTTACGATTGAGAATACAGTGTATCGTGCCAGAAACCCAAATCACGGTTGGTCCGTGATTCAGTTGGTGTAGCAAAAATAGTCATAACCGTGGAAAAGAATTACTGGTGTGTTCGTGAAATCGAAGTGACTATGTTTCGTCGAATCTTGGAGCAGGCTGGAGCGGCTATCTAGTACCCCCTTTTCTGGTTAGGCGTTTCCCTGGCGATTGCAGGATACAAAATACAGTCTCCCGCCGATTCCTTCCACCAACAAACATCGCATTTTTCGTTCGAGCGGCAACACGACTCACGTCGAGAAGGCCATGACAATACGCCCATACTTCAAGTGAAGCTTCCCAAAAGGATGCGGCCGAACGTAGGCCACGATATCTACACCGCATTAGCATCGCATCTGCACTTTCCAACACCTGGCCATTTCCATGCATTTGACTCCATCGCCTTCTTTACATATTCTTTACACATTCCATCTGCTAGGCTCACTCTGCAGTATTTTTGCAATACCTCTCGCACATTCAAACTCAACGCGAGAGATGATGGTCGTCAATTTCGTTTCATTCCAAGAACGTTCTGTTGAATGTGTATGCAACCAATGGAACGCTTAGCAGGTTTTGAAAATCTTCCTTCGAGATGCTAATGATAGCGACTTCTGCCATTCTCACGCAGCACTGGCTCGATTGGTGCAGAAAATCTGAATTCCATTCTTTCTTCTGTTGCGCCATCAGTCATCTCTGCATAAGTTTTCTCCCATGTATCCGTTCTGAGTAGGCTTTACACATTCTGCCAGCAATTTCAAACTACATTTATTGTATACCGGTCGAGTTCTTTTAGTCCCACATCAACTTGTCCTTAAAGCATCTTCCCTCCTCAAGAGCCACAATTGACCACAAATTCTCGCTAGACGAGCACACAAGTTCTTCCACTTATACTACTTTGCGACAATCCCTGATTTGAAACTCAGTGTAAACCTTAACCCGCGAAAATGCAGTCTCCAATCAGTCTTGCCGGACTTCTCACCTTTCTCCTCCCTATGCTCGCCGCTACAGTCAGTGCAAAGTGCCCTAGCGATACCGACTATTGGAACATCAACGGCATCGAGCACTGCATGCAACGTGGCCCACTGTGCGTCGAAATTTACGCTGAATTCGACTTCCAAGGCCCAAGCTTCAGCAGATGCAGCGCCCAAAACGAATGCGTGACCATTCCACATGATTCCGGCGCCTACGGCCAGGTTTCCTCTTTCAGAGAACAGGGAAAGACGGGATACCCCGACAAGAAGTCAAAGGCTGATCAAATGAAGTGCACGATGTTTTATGAAGATAAATGTAAAGTCGGGTCGGATCGTGGGAGTGTGGATGGTTGGAACCCAAATTTTCAGGAGCAGAAATGTTGGAAGGGAATCGGCGCGGACAATAGGTTAAAGAGCTATAAATGTTTCAAATCGGTGGAGTGGCGTATCTCCAAGGCCTGGGATTGTTCTGGAGCATGAACGAGGAGAGGAGATTCTTGCTTAGCAAGGCGCAGAAAATTCCAATGTCAGTTCTGGAAATTACGCCTTACAGGTTCGGACCGGAAAGGAAATTGACTAAACAGACAATTCGAGAAGTGGGAGTAGTCTGGATTCATGCCAAAGTTCAGAGTTGAAAACCGCAAATCCGTCAAAACATTTCCTCGCTCGAGCAATATAATTCCACCAGCTTACGACTTCTCTTCTTTCCCATCCTTTTTCTTATACCTCACCAGCGGCGAGTCCGGCTTCACAGTAACATCAGTCATCTCCTCAGATCTTTCGCACAAATCGCAGATGACATGACAACATCCATTCTCGTTGGCACATGCATCTTCCCAAGGTTTCTCCGTGCATTTGAGATTGCACTCGTGGCAAATCCACCAGGAGGGACATTGAAATTTAGAGGTATTTTCGTGGACTGTGGACATGTTATCTCGAGGGATAGGTGGTGGTGTTGTGATGGGAACTGATAATGAAATGAAGATGGAGATGAAGAAAAAATGAGTGTACATGCATGCTTTTAAGAAAGAAGTTTTCGAAATGTTCAAGAACACTTCTTTTTTGTGAATATAACAGTTCTCATGATAGTTGGCATTGTGACTGGAGTTGTCACCTCCAGCCTTTGGCTTCATGCACATACCGATTTCGGGGCAGAGCCGGGATGAAAGAGGTGGCTTTCGAAGGAGTTGATCATCGATGTTCTGAGGAGGAAGCAGGAAATGATATTCGAAAGCAAAAAGTGATATGCGAAAGGAACAAATGATATCCGAGCCTCAGCACTGGTAGGCGAATAGCCGTGACTTGCCGTTTCGGGATGGAGCGGCTTTGGACGAACCGCTCACTTGTCATTTCCCCGCGCCCGACGTCAACGTTACGCCAAATGTCACCAACAAACTTCTATCACTATGATGCCCTTGTAAGATGAGAGCATGGGAACGGTTCCTGCTACCAGTATCTTCATTGTACCACTTGCAGGACAATCCCCATTTTGGCGCTACACTCTTGTCTCTCAGTGCTAAGGCCGAGAGACCTCAATTACTGACGTCGAGGTTTGTATAGTCTAAATCTCGCCATCATGGCGTGGAGGGGTACACGAGTAATACATGAACGTCTGGGCAATGACGCTCGAGTGTCGACATGGCCATCTCGAAAGCTATCTTGAAAATTCAAGAGAAATCACGAAGACTTGAGGGAGGCTTGTCTGTCCCTCATGAAAGAGATCATGAAATCCACCAGCTTCACACTCACCGCGTTGGCCGCTCTGGCTAGCGCACAATCGAATGTCCAATCCATATCGAACCAAAGCGATCCAGGCTTACTTGCTGATCCGCAGAGATCTGGACCGACGCCAGAGTTGATTCATCTGTTCTATGATTTGTGGCCCACTGGTATGTACACTCGAAAGTTGATTTCTCTTTCCCAGAAAAAGAGATGGACCAACCTGATAACGTGTCTTAGGGATTGCTGTATCGCGATCTGGGCGTAGGTTCTGCAACTACCCTCGCGCTCTAGATCCAACAAACATCGCCTACACCGTGGCCGAGATCCTTCCCAACAATACGGAAAGAGCGTATCCAAATGCCACTTATCAGACGCCTCCACAGGGCTTGATTAATAACTCGACCACTCCAGCTTCATCGGCTGGAGACCCGAATTATCTTACTGGTGTGCAGAGCGTTGTAAT
Source organism: Venturia asperata (assembly GCA_003689335.1). Taxonomy (NCBI): domain Eukaryota; kingdom Fungi; phylum Ascomycota; class Dothideomycetes; order Venturiales; family Venturiaceae; genus Venturia; species Venturia asperata. Next base: position 374,132 of record QWWL01000016.1, read on the forward strand.
TGATGCTGCCGATCGTCTGTGGATTCTTGATACAGGTCGAATTGCGCTGCCTGATGGAACGATACCCAATGCGAGCCCGGGAGGTGCAAAGCTGGTTGGCGTAGACTTGACGACGAATCAAATCTTTAAGACGATTGTCTTTGATGCCATGGCAGCGCCAGCAGTATCTGTAAGTCCCCTACTATTTAGTGATCTCATAATCCTACATCTCTAAATTTTAACAGTACCTCAATGATATGCGCTTCGATCTGTCACCAAACCTCACCTCCTCAGGGGAAGGCATTGCATACATCACAGACTCCTCACCCGAGGGTCTCAACGCTATTGTTGTCGTCGACCTCGGAACAGGCGAAGCTTGGCGTCGCCTTCAACGTCACCCTTCCGTACAAGCAAACGTCGGATTCGTTCCCGTGATCTGGGGCGAACCAGTTTGGCTCAACGAGACTGGCAGTCCCACCGCTGATGCCATCAATTTTGGTGCCGATGGCATCGCATTGAGTGCGGATAACGCCGAACTCTTCTTCGCAACAACAGGCGGCCGGGAACTCTGGTCCATTTCAACTGCCGTTCTCCGCGCCCGCGACCGAAATGCAGAACTAGTTGCCCGCGCCTCAGTCAAATATCGCGGCGAAACGGGATTCAAGGACGGGATGGAGACGGACACCAACGGTATGATTTATGCTGGCGACAATGAGGACAATTCCATCTCGTACTTCGACCCTAGTACTAATCAGCGGTATACGCTGGTAAGGGATCCAAGGTTCTCGTGGACGGATGCGTTGTTTGTTGGGTTTGATGGGTATCTTTATTTCACGGAGAATCAGCTTTGGCTGAGGCCGCAGCATTGGTTCGGGAATGAGAGGAGGGTAAAGCCTTGGAGCCTTTGGAGGGTCAGATTGCCGAATGGGGGTACGAAAGTGACCTAGGTTGCTGTACGTGGAAGAGAGTACTTCATGATCATACCTTTTCTGTACATTGTGTCGCCGTTGTCTCAGGCATGGGCAATGCTTGACAAACCACAACAGGCTTTTGCCTATGGCGTTCACTTCTATGCAACGAGGAACCTGCCGTAATCTCGATTCACAGTCGACTCTTCGGCCTGGCAGGTAGAATAAAATTGAATTGATTTCTCAACGAATGAGCGTCAGTATTGAATACGAGAGCACGATGGATGACATCACAAAGGGGAAAAGATTTCGGAACAAATACGAGCCCTCCTTACTACTTCTGTAGAACCAAATACACACGATAAAACGAACGAGATCTTCGTAGGGATGTGAAAAGTTCGTGTCTCGCCTCGCATCTGCATTCCCAATTCGGTCAGCTAGAGATAGCCTCTCTCGCCTCTTTATCTGAGCTTCCGAGATGTTGATTTCCTGACTCGCAACCATAATGTCTATACTTGCAGGTGAGGTCTCTTCAGAGATCCCTCTTCCTCTTCCAGACTCACACTCTCCCATTTGCTTGTTACACTCCTGCTTCACTTATAGCACATGCCACTGCATACTGTAACGCTTTCTGCACCTCAACGGCAGCTCCCTTGCGTCGGATCCCATTATTCTTAACGCCGCACACACCACCCGCTCCGTCCTACGCAAGGCCGCAACCATGTCCTCACAGCCCAATAACGCATCCGGGAGTCCCTCGAGGGGAGGATACAGCTATAGATCACAATTGGGTTCTTGGAGCGCCAACTCGCCAATCGCTGCCGCCGCAATCGCCCAGGATGCAGAGGACGAGCCGGAGAGCGAATCGTCAGAGGACGAATCAGATGCCTCGACCGTAAAACCCACCCAGCATAGTATGATGGGATCATACCGCCGACCCAGCTTTGTAGCCACGGGCCCGCGAGGCGCTGTTCTGCCGGGTCAGAATGTGTTTTCGGGCGAGGTGCATTTGTCCAAAGCCGAGAGAAAGAGAATGCAGGATGAGGAACGGAGTTTACTGAGGGATAACTCGCTCATTCCACCGAAGCATGCGCGGAGTAGAAAGAGTGAGGACAATCTTGGTGCGCGACTGAGTGGGAGATTGTCTTCTGCGGGTTTGAGGAAAACCAGGACGAACCCTGATGAAGAGGGTGCGCCCTCTATACATGTTGAAGGTTCTGGTGGTGGTCCTGCATCTGAAAATACTCCTCTTCTTGGTCGAAACGGCGAGGTCATTGACGGCGACCTTGAAGCTCTGAACTCGAAATGGGAGGGGGCCATTCAGGCGGGCAAGATCCAGACAACATGGCAGAGAGAAGCAAAGGTTTTGGCAAGGTACTCGAGGAGTTTAATCGTGACTTTCATATTGCAATACAGCTTGACCATGGCATCGATATTCACGGTGGGTCATATTGGCAAGGTAGAGCTCGGAGCTGTCAGTCTGGCAACCAGTATGAATCTCATCACAGTATGTATCATAGGATTGCACTGACACGTACACAGTGACTGCTCAAATCACAGGATACGCCGTCTATCAAGGCCTAAGCACCAGTCTCGACACTCTCTGCGCTCAGGCTTACGGCTCAGGTCGCAAGACTCTCGTCGGGCTCCAGCTCCAGCGAATGGTCTACTTCCTGTGGCTCGTCTCCATCCCCATCGGCATAATCTGGGTATCAGGAACGTACATCCTGCAAGCCATCGTCCCCGAAAAGGAGACAGCTAGACTTGCAGGTCTTTACCTCCGAATCATCTTCTTCGGAGCACCAGGCTACGCAGCTTTCGAATGCGGCAAGCGATTCGTCCAAGCCCAAGGCTTATTCTCCGCAACTCTCTACGTTCTCCTCTTCTGTGCACCGTTCAACGCCTTTTTGAATTGGTTCATGGTTTGGCATCTTGGATGGGGATTCATCGGTGCCCCTATTGCTGTAGCAGTGACCGATAATATGCTTCCGCTCTGCCTCTTCCTCTATGTCTACTTCGTCGATGGTCGCGCCTGCTGGGGCGGCTTTTCCAAGAAAGCATTCAAGAACTGGGGCCCCATGATCCGTCTAGCGCTTCCAGGCCTCGTTATGGTTCTAGCAGAATTTCTCGCTTTCGAGATTCTGACTCTCGCGGCGTCGTGGATTGGCACAACTCATCTGGCCGCTCAATCCGTGCTCTCCACACTCACGGCACTAACTTTCCAAATCCCGTTTCCAATGTCCATCGCTGCCTCGACCCGAATCGCCAATCTCATCGGCGCCACGCTTGCCGATGCCGCAAAAGTTGCAGCGAGAGTTGCTCTCATTGCTTCCATCTTTGTCGGCGTTTTCAATGTCGTTTTACTGAGCAGTTTGAGAAATTATATCCCACAACTCTTCACAAATGACAAGGATGTCTCCGACCTCGTCGCCACAATCCTGCCCATCTGCGCTGCCTTCCAACTCTTCGATGCTCTAGCAGCAAATTGCAACGGGATCCTCCGTGGATTGGGACGTCAGGAAATTGGTGGTTATGTCAACCTGTTTGCATACTACGCTGTGAGTTCAGCCTTCTACTCACTTTCCTCTTGCTTCGTGAAAGAACTGTTGACTAATGTTGTGTGTGACAGATTGCCATGCCCATTTCCTTCGGCACCGGCTTCGGTCTTGGATGGGGATTAGGAGGGCTTTGGCTCGGACCGGCTATTGCACTGTTTCTCGTCTTCATTATTGAAGGGTGGTTCATCAAGACGGCGGACTGGAATGCAGCTGTCGAGGATGCGAGGATAAGGAATGATGCGTCATGAGTCCATGAATGGAATGTTGTGTATATTTTAGGGGAAAATCCGCGTGGGATAGCATTTCGTCGCTTGGGCGTTTCAGCGATGGGGGGCGGCTCAACTGTGTTATTCAAGTTGGAGTTTGAAAATAGACTTGGATTTAGCCCAGTTTTCACAGCGATTATCTATTGACTGATGTCGCAAAAGGTTATTTTTGATTCTATGCAGTTCTATACATGAGTCCCTCTGAGCGCTTCCCCTTTCCAAATGCACGTGTTCTCATCCACGAAATATCCCGCATCCATTTCATCAAATCGTCGTCTCGCTGAAGCTCAAGTCTCCTCCTGCCGTCCACGTATATCATCCATATAATATACGATTATTTACATGCTCCCGTCCCCCTCCTTCCCATCTGGCTGTTTTGTCGATCCAGATGTGGCTTGCATGACCCCCTTCCTCTCCCAGTCCCGTCCCAGCCGCTCCTCGTTATCGGCCATGAGCTCGTACGCGGGCCTGAAAACCACTTTCGGCGCCCCGGTTTCCGACAGTGATTGACGGCTTAACGCGGGGTTGGGATGCGTATCTGTCGTTCCTCCCAGTGATGTGTAACCCCGGTCGTAAAGTGGACAGTAAGGGATTTGAAGGTGTATAATAAACTACTCCAAACCGTCAGCGATGCGTCCGGGAAAAATGGTGAGGGCTTTTCAGGGGCAGGGAGAGAGGGAGATGGGGACACGCACATTCCAGATATCGACATAGTGCCAATCAATCACCGGATGTACCCTCATGAAATCGGGCCAGCCGTGATCCGTCTGATCGAAATGGGTGAGGAATTCGCCGTGAGGATCTGTCCTCCGCGTCCCCACGAAGATGGCTTTGACGTCCCTGTGTTCCTGTAGGTAGGCGGTGAAGGCCGGTTTCATGCCCATGCTGTAGCGGGACAGTTGCAGAGAACATGTTGCCGACGATGTGTTTACAAAGTCCTCGACTTCTGGGAAGGGGTGCGAGGAGACGATGTAGACGGATTGGAGGGGCGTCGTGGGGTCGGGTTGGTGGTTGTGGAGCGCGCAGAGGTAGAGGATCAGGAGGACGAGACAGTCTTTGCCGCCGTTGTAGGAGAGGGATAGTGATTTCAGGCTTTCGGGGTGTTAGTTTCGATATGTGGGCTTGAAGGTGGGTGGGAAGAACTTCTACCTGTACTTCTGCAATGCCTCCTCTATGACGCCTAGTGCTATTCGCGTATGCTTCTGTACGCTCCTCAGAGCCTCCGTGTCTGCATCTTTGGCCAGGAAATCTGTTATCCGCCCATTGATCCTCTTGCATAAATCAGGGAGAGCTATCTCGCCGCGAGGGAGGAGGGGATCGGTAAACGGCGAGGATGCATCTGGACGGGTATTTGGTGGGGTTATATCTGGCATTGCTGTGAATGAATGGTCGAGACATGGGTTTTCGGCAGGTTCTCATGGTTTGAAAGTAGACATTGTTCGTGGTTATAGAGCTTGAAACATCATTCCGTTGCTAATCCGTAGTAGATGGTGTTTCGTGGTTCATGGATCTCAGACATGTTTAGCCGATATAGCTTCGCTCTACCGAATGCCCTGCGCCTTGTCCTCGACTTTACCCTTGCAGGACCAACGAATGAAATCCCTCTCGCCTATTTCCTCCTGTGGATTGAGAATGTACAAAGAACAATACACGAGTGCCGAGGCTAGGTACTCGCTCCGATCGTAAGACAACGAGTATTCTAGGCGAGACCGGATCACATGGACGATCAACTTCCTCAGCCATCGATTTACAGCCCGCGAACAGTATGGAACTTATTCAATAAGAATCGAGGTCTTCAAACTAAACAGTCGTCCATAACTCTCTGATACCATTTCTCATCTTAGCGTTCTTCACATACACCCATTTGCTTCCCTTCACAATTGTCCCTCCCCATAGTCTATCAAGAAAGCAATCTCGTCATTTTCTACAAATAGCACCCCATCATCTCATCCGTAACCCATGGAAGGATGAGCAGAGCATCCAATTTCTCATTACCAGCTGCCAAGACCCATCCAAGATGCGACGAGAGCTATAAATGGCCAACGATGGTCTAATAAATAGATAAGTCCCGCAAAACTGGATCTTTGCGATCCGTGGACACTCTAAAAGCGACTATTCAAACCACAGTCTTAGCGTATCCAATTCCCTTGCATCGCGAAGCTTGGAAAAGAAGGTGTAGGCAATTCAACAGGAGAAAAACCTAACGTTTCCACTCCCTGGCTCCGCCATTCCCATATTCGTGTTTTTATTGCTAAAGGTCTGCGAGCTCGATCTCGATCTCGGACCAGATGACTGCTCTTTCAAGGCCTGTAATTAACTATAGGGGGCCGAAGTGTACAACGATTGACAAGACTCAGGTCGTAAAACTGTGGATAGAAAAAGGTGGATAAAAAACTTGATGGCGTGACTTTCAGTCCGGTCTACCTGCATCGAGCGTAGGATGATGGACGCACGAACCAGAAGAGTAGCAAGGAAGGACTTCGCAGAAAAAGAGAGCAGAAGATAGCAAATTTGAGAACGATGAATTTCATTGCTCGGAGTTTCTGTCTCTAAGCCATGTTTCTTCGACGATCTTATACCGCATTATCAGCGGGAGGTATCAAAATGGAATATAAGAAGCACACGAAAACTACAATGTGTCGTTACAACCATCATCAGATACAGCCGTTTCAATAGTTCATGGGAAAGGTTCTCAATCAACCGACTCTTTAATAATACCAACACCGGGGCTTCTCAGTCTCGCAGGACTGCTCGTCCTACTTCTTCCATAACTAGGTGTCAATCTTTCTCTACTCTCAGTCCTACTCATCAGGCCAGGCGTGAAAGCGGCCCCGAGACCAGCTCCGAGCCCAGAGCTCGTCGGCATAACAGAATCAAAATATCCTCTTTTACTCGGACTCATGTCCAAATCAAGCGCATTCTTGGGCGGCACATTCAATACAGGTGTCGCCCAGCCAGGTGTCTTACCAGCTCTGCTCGAAGAAGTACCAGCTGTATCATCGGAATGCTCGTCGTCGGATCCAAGAGCGTACGAAGGCAGTTCAAATTCACCCGCGGCCTCGGGATCTTCTATGACGCGATCGTATTTGCCAAACCGGGAGGCGCTCGCGCCTCGGCCTTTATGGTGGAAAGGAAAGATCGAACGAAGTTTAGTATAGAAGGCTGCGCGCTTCTCACGACCCATGAACAGGAAGAGGAGGACGAACAGAATAAGGAGGAAGAGTAGGAAGCCGGGGACTCGACGGGGGGAATCCCGGAACAGGGTATCATGCCAATCGTCTTTGACCGTGCTGTCTGAAGTATCTGTGAGGTCATTGGGTAGAGTGAAATCCTTGCCACCTGGGTGCTGAAAGTCCTTTGGCATCTCGGGGCCGGGCATGTTGCTGCCGAAACCAACTGGTAGTCCTTTTTCCGCAGGAGGGATCTGACTCGCTGCATAGAGAACCATTTTACCCAATGTCCAACTCACTTCCGTGCCTTCGATTTTGTCCACTGCTTGGAACGGGTCCAAAAATCCTTTGCTCTTTGCGCTCTCCAGGAGTGCTTTCGTCGTGTTTTTGGCCCCATTCTTCAATTCAAGTCCAACTCTTGGAACACCAATGCCTTCGTGTAACATATTGATCATCCAACTCGCCTTGAAGCATACTTCAAGCGCAGTCTGCTCATCCACTTTTTCCCCCCAAATGTGCTTTTTGATACCCGCCTGTATCTTCGTCCATGGCTGTGAGCAGAATTGGTTGACTTGGTTTTGATATCTCTTGAAATTGTAGGGCTGGTCTTTGTTTGCTATGTCAAAGATCTCGTGTGTTGTATGCCAGTATTCCGAGACTCCAACGAAATGGTTGACGTCGAAATCAATGGCCGGTACATGAGTTCCTCCAAGCAGACACGGGTCGTCGTTGCAGGGTTTGTCCTTCTCCAGAAGCGGATACGTCTGCGAAACGCATTCCTTGAAGTTCCCAGTTCCCAGGAGATGCGGTTTCGAGCTGGCTCCCAGCGAAGAAACAATCGGCTTGCCATCGAGCGAGACTTTTAGCCCTTGCGGTATACATGGATCAGGAAATTCTGTTGCGCCTGTACCAACGGCACCTTCCAAAGCCTCTACATATCTTCTTCTTGCCTCATTCGCGCCAAAACCTAGCCATGTCGTGACAAAGACCCTGTGTTCCTGTGGCGTACCGTCAATCGTGCGTAATCGTAGTAACTTTAGGTCATCTGCGTGTTTTTCCGCCTCTGTCGCATTCGGTGCAAACGCAATTTGCGCAGATGCTCCACCCATATCCAGAAACCCATAGGTATGATGTCCTTTTCCATGGTCATGTGCCGATGGGCTGTCGAATCCTCCCAGGAGATAGTTCGCGGCTATCCACCCGTACAAACCCTCGGTCTCCCCAGGTATCACTTGAACGTGTAAATCACAGTCTGGTAGCTGGAACTTCGTATTTGCGCGTGTGTATGAACATATCGATTGTAGGAGTTCTGTTCGTTGGTGTTCGGGGAGGAGTCGCACACCGGCCGTGGCGAGGAGGAAGAAGGGCGTGTTTTGAACTTCATGGCTTGGTACGTGTTTCAATGCATGCTCTAGGAGAGGTTTTAGATGTTCTTCGCCCACTTCGCTTGCCCGATCTCCGAATGTCGAGACGCCTAGATCTTGTCAGCCGGCTTCTAGGGCAGTGGGGGGTAGACGACGTACCGGGATGTGTCTTCTTCGTCCATTTCTTGTGAGTTTTAAGTTCGGGTAGCGTTTGTAGCTCGTGCTTGTCTGCCTTTTTCCGTGCGCGAGCATTGTTAAGCCATTTATAGACGTAGACGCGAGTCCCCTAAGAAGCTCGTCAGTGATTGCCCAGCGCGAGGAGCACGATATGCCGTTCGAAGACATGCCGATATACGTACCGATGAACCAGCATCTAGAATGACTCCGTAACGCCCTGCAAGTCGATGGTGGTCAGTATCGTGTCCCTGATAGATAACGGCGGAATGCCACATACACTTGCCCATTGGGGGCAACCATTAACTATTACAGGATTGTATGGCGCGAGAAAATATGCGCACGAGTGTAGGTCGAAGAATCAGAGGTGAGGAATGGTGTTCATGAGAGGCAAAACGAGTGAAGAGGTGGGTGTTGAGAGAGCGGACGGGTTGCAGGTAGGTGTTGACTTTCCTTATCCGATTTGACAGGGACCTGAATAGAACTAAGCGAGAAACTATTTTGGTCCTTCGAAACGCCGCTTGGAGATATCGCGAGGGCAAGTCTTTGACAGTTCTGGACAGTTCGAGCCAGAATCGAGGAGACACTATATCTCTGACTCGACTTATATCCGCAGTAGGACGTCAGTCACTCTTCTACGTACAAGCCGAGGACCATGAACATTTTGGTCGTCCGCAACACTTCGCTTTTCATCCCATCCAAAGCATTGTGTCCTATACAATCACGAATTCACGATCAAAGGGAGTACCCGATGATAGATTGCACAAGTTCGAATATTGAAGCCAATCGCTTGCCTCTATTGTGTTCTGATTACTACGTATCAACAACGAAATAATGGCGATTTCGCATCATTCCATCTGAGCTGTCCTCTGCCCTGGGCCATGTCACAGCAACGCGCGTCCCCTAGCGAGACGGGCCTGTATCGCTCCATGTGGTCGGCCCCCTTTGGCTTCTGTGCGTTGCATGCGCCATGCCCTGCGTCACTAGCGTCTGGGATGCTGAAGATTGTCGTCCTCGACTCTAGTCTGTCCTCCAGTCTCCTTGCGGAAATGAGGCAAGTACAGCTACATATCAGTCCTACGCGAGAGCGAGTGAAGAAAGACAGGTAATTCCGCCTGCTCGCCCCTCACGGATACATCCATGTCTGTCATAGAGGATTTCGAGGTGCTGCCGGTGGAAGAGTACAGCGTAACACGATCAATCCTCGAGAAGGAATTGGAAGACTGCTTGAGCAACAACGACTCCGTCATCGTGGTCGGGAAGACGTCGCATGGCATCTTCGAACATCTCATCAGTAAAGATGGCCATCTCATGACGAGACTTGAGGATCTCCTCAACTATGTCGTGGGTGAATTCTGGATGGCCCTGGACGGTAATAATCTTGTTCTTGATATACATGCCCTGATTGGGGCAGATGTCGGTCTCAGCAAGCTCTTCTGTGCCTGAGGGGTAACCATACACGATGTCCTTGTGCATTTGGTACAGACTCTATCCGGAAAATTAGAACGTAGCACACCGACAACCGTGAGGGGCAAGTCCTACCATTTCGGAAACTTTGAAGATCGCTTTGCCCTTCTCCGAAAGCCTGAGTGGTACTTGCGAGACTTCCCAACCAGCTTCTCCGCGATAGACTCGTTGGCCGAGAGCTCGTCCCACGATCTGATGGCCAAAGCAAACACCGAAGATTCGGACTCGATCAGAGGCTAGGACGTCCTTGACGAAGTCGACAAGTTGATTGATCCATGGAATTTCCGCAAAAGAGTCGTGACCTGCGAACTCCATCAGCTGCGATTTAATGATTGGGGGGAGAATTCTTACGAGAGCCCGTGAGAACGATGGCATCGATTTCCTCCATCTTTGGAAAGACTCCAGGGTCATTCTCGACATTGAACATGGTCAGCTCCATTCCCTCTGTCGAGCTCAAGCCAGGATGGCCGACTTTATCTGCACCGCGCTCCAAAAGCTGCTTGAAGACTCCACCATAGCCGCCATACTTTGCCTTTGTCTTTTCCAGTGGCGTGTCGCACTCGAGTACCGCTATCCTCAACGGCAACTTCATGTTTGTCAGAAGTTGTGTTGATAGAATGAACTCTGCAAGACTGTCTTATCGCGGACTGTGGCGCCGCCTTGTTATCCTTGAAGAAATGATCGGCAGCGATCTCGGCCGGCAATATAGGCGAGTTCACTTCTTGTCAGCGACGGGATTTTCCCTTCTTTGAGCCTCAAATTCACCTCCGTCGCACCCAAGAAGTGTTTTGTCAATGGTTCTCGCTGCTCCTTCCGTGCGGCAATTTGTTGTTTTGCATGCCGTTCATCAATGTTACCCATCATGAGTCCAACCACTCCCTCAGAAAGGACTCCATTACTCCAAGAGCCTGGCAGCGACAATCTTATACGCGATGAAACAGCGCCAGCACATACGGCATCGCCCTGGCTGCCTGGAGGGACCATTGACAATGAGGAGACAGAGATAGAGGCCAGCAGTGAACAGGCTGAGAGCCTTTCTCCTTACTATGGAGGTTATTCCAAACGCCAATTTTGGTTTCTCTACGGTCCAATTCTTTTCGTGTACTTTCTAGCGAACTTCGACAGCACTCTGATGGCATCAAGCCATCCTGTCATCACGAGTTACTTCCATGCTTCAAATGCTGCATCCTGGCTGAGCACGGCATTCATGCTTACTTCTACTGCCTTCCAGCCTTTGTTCGGCAGGGTAAGCGATACCTTTGGAAGGAGGCCGCTGTATATCTTCTCGTTGATCATGTTTGCCGCAACCAATCTTTGGTGCTCTCTTGCTCAAAGTATTGGGAGCTTTATTGCTGCAAGGGCGTTTTGTGGACTAGGAGCAGGCGGAGTGATGGCTATGGTAATTTGTATCAAGTCTCTCCAACGATACATTCTGATATGTTCAGGGCTCCATCATCACGAATGACCTCATTAAGATCGAGTTCAGAGGCACTTATCAAGCCTATATCAATCTATTTTACGGCCTAGGGGCAGCATCCGGGGCCGCTCTAGGAGGATTCCTCTGCGACAGATTAGGATGGCGATGGACGTTCGCCATCCAGGTACCAGCTATCCTGGTTCTTCTCATTTGCGGTCTTTTTGCGGTACCGGCAGACCTGGGTCCGAATCTTGCTCGACACGCTGGGCAGAAATGGCATCAAACACTCAAAGGTTTCGACCTCGCTGGCTCGTTTTGTCTGACTATTACCACTGCATCATTAGTTCTCGGCCTCAACCTGGGTGGTAATATTTTTTCTTGGACCCATCCGCTCGTTATATCTGCTTTGGCGATCAGTGTATTAGCCGCTCCACTGCTCATTCGCATCGAATCTCGCGCTGCTCGCCCTGTTATGCCCCTAGCAATGCTGTCTCGGTCGCCTCGCGCCAACCTTGTCTTTTCCAATTTCTTCGCTACACTTGGAATAAACACAATTATCTTCAATGCACCACTCTACTTTCAAGCAGTCAAGCTCGATTCAGCCTCCATGTCAGGATTCCGACTTGCTGCGCCATCTGGTATGCAGACGATCTTTGCTGTTTCAACGGGGTTTTTCATCACATATACCGGTAGGATGAAGACTCCTCAGACCGTGGGAGCGATTTGTATGCTGGTTGGTGGAATCGTGTTATCTTCCATGTGGGATGGTATTCCATCCTGGCTCGCTATGCTCTTTGTTGTCCCCCCTAGTCTAGGCCAGGTTAGTCGAAAAAGGTTACATGGATCGTTATTATCAGACTAAAATGCTGCTCACAGGCCTTTATGTTTCCCGCAACATCAATCTCGGTTCTAGCTGTCAGCTTTCACAGCGAACAAGCTGTCATGACATCCACGTTGGGACTATGGAGAAACTTAGGAACTGTCATGGGTGTCGCGATCAGCAGCTTGATCGTCCAAAACGGTCTCATTAAATATCTGGACCAATACATCACGGGTCCTAACAAGATTGAGGTTGTCTACCGTCTATGTTTGCAGCGGCTGTTCTAATTCGTCCAGATTATCCAAAATGTGCGGACATCAGTGTCGACCATTCGAGAGTTGGATAGCCTCCATCAGCATGAAGGTGGTTACTTTGGAAGAATCGAAGAATGAAACGTGCTGACTATTAATAGCTATTACGGCATATGCTGCAGCGCTTCGTCTTGCATTCATGTCTGCGATTGTATATTTCGTCATAGTAAACATGCTGGTCTTACCGATTCATCTCCCACGACTTGGGCAGGGCAAAGTCGCTGCCGATATGGAGGAAGAATGATCAGTGACTACGGAGAAGTCTCGCTTATATACATTTGATAGCAGCTCACGCAAGCTTGAAAGCGGAATTTGTGTGACCCCGCGGGCGGAGCTTGAAGTTCGCAAATTAGTGGCGAGACATCTGGACCTATCTTCGTGGAAATACACGTAAGTCGCGACTCAATATGAGAAGATAGGACCCTTTCAACTATCATCTGACTTCGTACAGTGTAGTGCTACTTGTGTCTGCGCAGTAGCTTCGTCAAGGGCATGTTTGAGATCGATGGGTTGAGCTGAGTTTATGGCTCGACAGGTTGACCGTTTAGGTCATGTAGTTAGTTGGGACGAACAGTCGCGTTCATCTTAAACCACTACATTCAACAATCTTGAAGTTTTCAGTCAATACACTTGATTCGGACTTTGCCAACAATCTATTATGGGATACTACGGGGGCACCTCCGTACGAGCAGCAGTGAGACGATGAGGCTACTCCTAATTCGTTTTAGCTTGGCGGTTATCGGTAGCGTTTCACCCTTCTCGTGTGCGCTATTTATTGCCAGTGCTCTCCTGTCGATCCAAGAGCTCGACACTCCACACTACTAGTATATTCGTCCTACACCATCACCATCCATCATTAATATCGCAACCATGTCCGAATCGCACGGGAAGAAAGTCAACGTCAGGTCTACAACAGCTCACTCGCCGTCTGGGACTCTCAAGCCAAACTCTTTAATGCTCTCGACTCCATGGGGACGGCATGGTACATGGCCGTGACGATCTGCACCTAATCATCAAAACTACAATTCAACGACGGGATTACCTCCAGTAGCGGCACATCCCCTGACTGCGATCCATGGCGCTTCTAGGCGGATCAAACAGCAATGGATTGGGCTGCTCTTGATACTAATTCTTGCCTACTTCAATCCCGACGTACTCATACCATTGAAGGAGCTGTTGTGGGATCAGCAAGGCTGGATTAATGTGTAATCCGGGCCTGCGCAAACTCAAGTGAATGTTAGGTAACTTCCTTTCAATGGGATTGTTTTGTTTTTTCTAATTATGGCAGATGAGGCTCTGAGCGGGCCTTGAATCAAAAGATGCTCTTACCGTCTGTGCGCTCGTCGGGAGCCAGCTGGCGGTGGAGAAACTATTCTTGTACGCTTCGTCAAGATCAAAGCTTGCGGAGGCTCTCGGAACGGAGTCCATTAATTATTACATAGCCGCACCTTGCTGTAATTCTCCTTCCCAACTTGTCGACTGGCTCCGCGAATCCTGTTAAACCTAGCTTGAATTGTCATCGATCGAGACAACAAACCTTGCAGGACTAGAATTATACAGGACCGAGGCCAACTTGCAATTTCTCCCTGTGCAATGCGACGCAGCTTCCAATCCAGGTGACATCCCATGCAGCTGCCCATCACCTTCCTGCACATCTCTCTCCCGCAAGACCATATCTTCAAACACAGATGAGAATACCTATGGAACCATATGGACAATCACGGGCCACAAGTTCTGATCAAGGCACAAGCCGAAAGGACAAGACTACTTGCTGGCACTGCGAGGAACCAGAATGTTGGTCGGAAACAATCTGAAAAAATAATTATGTTTCCCAGGATCACCGTATTAAAAGGATTGCTAGGATAAAGTTGGACACTGTCACCTCCGCAAAACGGAGGACAGCCCAGAAATCATTTCGCATCTCAGGAGCCCCGAGGCTCGAGCACCAGCAACCATGGACCGGGGATGTGGGGAGGAAATGAAGAATAATCAGACTTCAAGATAGCTATATAAGTCAGTGCCCTGTCATGATGTTGGAACTGTATCATCTGATCCGTTACACTCGCTACTTTCACTTCTTTGAATAGCTAGTTTATAATGTTGTTCACCAAATCTTCCCTTGCGATTCTTTCGCTCTTCAATTCCATAGTTGCGGCTACTCCAACACAAGGATCCCTCTGGGCGAGAGACCGTAAGTCAACTTCCGTTTGCCTTCATCTTCGTGCAAACATTTGAGGGACGTCATTAACATCATCCGTAGTCTGCAACGGAACCATCACTCTAGACGACAAGGTTCAGTCCTACACGGTTGGCTCCGGCGATACCCTCAAATCCATCGCCACCAAATTCAATCGCGGACTCTGCGACATCGCGAAAGCAAACTCAATCACCAATGTCAATTTCATCGAATCAGGCAAAGTCCTGACCATTCCCGCCCAAGTCTGCCTCCCAGACGACACCTCCTGTGTGCCCAAGACCCCAGAAGTAAACGCAACTTCCATCCTCGGTGGCCCCGGATTCTACGTCGTCGTTTCCGGAGACACCCTCACCGCCATTGCTGCAAACTACCAAATCACTCTCAAGAGCTTGATTGCCGCCAACCCTAAAATCACTAACCCAGACCTGATTCTCGTCGGACAAGTCATCAATATCCCCGTTGCTCCTGGGTCTTCTTGCACCATTGAGCCCTACGTCATCAAGGCTGGCGATATCTTCTTTGACCTCGCTGCTGAATATGGAAGCACGGCTGGTCAAATTTTGGCGCTTAACACTGGGGTCGACCCGACTAAGCTTGAAATTGGTCAGACCATCACGCTTGCGTCGGAATGTGAGAGTGCGTGAAATCTTTGTCAGTCTGATCCTGTGGACGAGAGGACCAATTCTAACACGAGAGTAGGCGATGGAAGAAGAAAAGTCGCGGCAGGAAAACGAAAAGGCAAAGGGGAAAACTGAGGCTCCATTGTACCGTTCGAGTCATCTAATGGTTGGCCAATCTGTTCTTAATGATGATCTTCGAGGTAGCTCAACGCCGTCACTCCGGGAGGGATAATCTGAGGAGCACTTTACACAAAGGGAAGCATTTTGGTTTGTAATAGTTATAATATAGCTGCATTTATTAAGCATGGCAAGGCGTCCGTTCAAGGACCACCTCTACAATTATCCCGTCTCAGGTTCGTGCACCCCACAAGTAACATTGACATGTTTCCAGAAAATCTACAATCTCGCCTGCGAATCAAGCGACTGCTATAAAACACCCAAACTCACCTGCAACAAACACCACCACCACAGAACCACAAAAAGACTTGCCATAACCTAACTCAACTTCCACCAACCAAAAAAAACAGTACCCTCCACAGCTAAACTTCAAGGAACGGTTCGCCACAGCACAATCAACAGCCCCACCGCTCTCCTACGATATATTCTAGAAACGAGTTACAGCCATTCCCTCTGAAAACACACACCCCAACCACCCAAAATGAAAAACACAAAAACAAAAAGAATAGTCACAATCTCTCCCACCGGGAATCGAACCCGGGCCATCCGCGTATCGTATCGAACCTCGATTGACAAGCGGATATCATAACCACTAGACTATGGAAGATGGGCAAGCTGCGCTTGTCATAGTCGGTTTGCTGGCGTGAAACCGCCAGCGATGACTATAGAATAGCATTGTGCTGTGCTGGGCTGGGTCATTATCGATTGTGTGCAAGTTCAAGGCTGGAATCGATAAGGACATCTCAGCTAGAAGTGCTTGTGTGACCTGCATGAACATACAGTCTTGGCGATTTCTAAGCTGGGGGCCTCGGGAAGCGTAGGCATGTCGAAGAAAATTGTGTTTTAGTAATAGAATGCGATTACATGGACAGTCTTCTTGAACGGATGGGTATGTAAGGTCGCTCGAATCAATTTGATGGGCGTAGACGAAGAGTGTTTAATACCTTGTCCATACAACTATTGAAACAAAATATCTTGACGAACTTTCAAAGCAATCTTATACGAGCTACAGCTGCACCTTTCTTGACTATTATCCCACAACGATTTCCTGAAGACTTTCAAAAACGGCCTTATCGATTTCTCTAACTATGAAGTCTTTCTTGTTTTGCAAAGCAATGAGAAGATCTCGTGAAGGTGAAGGAAGGCCTATAGCCTGTCCACAGTATCAGGGGGACGGCAGCCTTGTTGAAGTACTTCAGCCTTGCATACGTTATCGTTCAAGCTGGAAGACTTGATCACGCACAGCCTGTCTCACGTCCTAAGGGTGACTTCGAAGGCGAAAAGGTGGGCCTTATATATTGAGAAGGAGAAAGGAAAAAGGCGCGAGAATGGACAACTCTAGCAAATAGACAGAGACATAAAATCAGAGGGGATTCGATTGCAGTTACCCACTCAACCACTAATCTGCCGACATCAAACTTATGCACTTGTTGCACACACAGATTATTTCGATGCAAATTTACTGAGAATTCTGCATTATCCTTCCACATTTAGCTTTCTACTATCCATGTATCATAATCCACACAAGATCGATATCGGACTTGAACCGGGAAATCGCCAGGAGTCCGATTTTGACGTGCATCTGAAAGAGTAATTTCCGATGCCCTCATCGATCCACTTTATGCTTGCCACTCCGGGTTCTTCCTCAAAATGACCAGTCCCTCAAGGGCATGTGTCAGAGGAAGGTACTCCTCATCTTCTAGTTCTGCTCGTTCGCCGACGCTCAACAACACAGGCGTCGTCTGTGTCTGCCATCCAGTAATTGTTTTCGGTCTACCAGCTTGTCCGACAATGTCCACAGCCTGACCAACGCGGACATTGACTGTTACTGGCTTGAGATCTTCATCAAGGGTGACCAAGAACCTAGGATTCATTGACGTTGCCAGGAAGTACAACATGTAGTGGTTGTTGGCCAGAATGAAGTCCTTTGCATCAATCATGGTAACAAGCGTGGTCAACAAACCTGCGCAGCCAACCTTTGATAAGACCTGGCGATCAGTGTGGAAGGGGTTCAGCGTCATAGTGCCTTTGCCCATGTGCAAGAGACCTTGAGCTATCCGCACCATGAAAAGTGCGTTAGGATCGCGATGGTAGTAGCTTGCGAGTTGTCTGAGCAACTGTGCTAGACGTGCGTTGTTCGTTCCAGCCCCAACAAGACCCATGGCGAAGATGGCATTGAAGGCGACGTCGAGATCATTGTCGTGAGAGTATCTTGAAAGAGTGTCGTAGACCTTCATTTGCGGGTTGCTTGTGCTTGCGAGACCCATGGCAAGCGGTACGGCGCGTCGGATGTTGCTTTCGCCATAATGCATTAGATGGCCGAACTGTCGCAAAATCATTTCTTGGCCGACCTCCTCACCCATGCCGACAAGCGAGAGACCGAGAACGGCATAAGCTTGAAGGAGCTCATCGCCCTTCTTCTCGCCCTCATCGTCCTCTTCGATGTGTTCGTTGCAGATGTGCAAGAAGTTCTGGATATTCAAAACGGCGCCAGTTCCAGCCCAGGCGCAAGCTTCGGCAAGTACTTGAGTTGTCTTAGAGATTGGATGTTCGATAGCCTTCAGTGTCTCAATAATGACATCAACTTCTTCTTGTTGTCCGAAGTAAAGTAGAGCAAGACCGAGACTTGTGAATCTCGTCCATTTGTCCTTAAGTTGCGATTCTCGGTCCGGGTCCATCAACGTTGATATAATCGCTTCGATGACATCGGGCTGAGCTGTACCAACGAAGACAAGTCCGAGAGATAGGGCAGCCATCGCAGAGAGCTGCATGTCGAGAGAAGAGTCGGTGACAATTGGGATGAGGATCTCAAGCAGAGCCTCCTTACTAGAGCCGGCATATGCAACACCGAGACCCATAATGGAAGCCATTCGCGTAGGCATGTGTTTGCCGTGAAGCTTGTCCGAGTCACCCAATAACGCAAGAGCTGGGTCGGCGTCATTTCGCACACCAGTGCTAATAAGACCAGACGCTAACATGGCACCAGCTTTGACTTGCTCTTCCTCGACGTAGGAAAAAGCATCGACTTTATCCAAACCCATCTCAACATCCCAGAGCATCAGCAAACCGACCGAAGCAGTGGTCGACAGCATGCCTTCGTCCTTGGTCTTCCATACCCAGCTGGATTTGTTCTCGTCTACCAACATGAGCTTATCTTGGCCAAAACCTGCGTTGACGAATCCGTTGACAAATGCGCTGGATAGATTGTGACGCGCTGAGTCAGTATTCGTGAGCCCTGCTGTCCGTGTGCTTTCCAAATGTGTCTTATAGATGTCTTCAGGTATCTTTGGGTCCAGAATGTTTAGTTCTTTGCCCATGTATTTGAAATAATCTGGAAGCTTGGTGTTGTTGATACAGTCCGCCAACTCTGGATCCTCCTCGGCATCCTCTTCCGATAGCTCGATGCATATTCTCTGTCGTCCAAGCAAGATGGCCATTTGTCTCCTCGTCGACTTGTCCTTGGTAGAATTGAAGACTCCTTCAATCACGCTTTTGTCGTTAAGTCGTATGGCTAGCAGTAAAGCCTGTGTGTATTGTTTGTAATGTTTGTAGATGCTGTATGCGGTCTTGATAAATTCCGAGTTGTCTGGGTAAGGAAGGAGAGGTACCATGCTGTAGTCTGTCAGTAATCACAGAATCGGTCTGGAGGACAGACCCAACAAACCTGACCATGTACAAACACACTCTAGAGTAGGTGTCTGCATCCAGGTACTTTGGCAGATCTTCGATCATTTCCAGCTCGCTCAGCAGATCAACAGCATCTGCTTCAGCATTGTGCTTTAGGAAGTATGGGACGAGCGCAAGAGCGAGTTCCTTGATATCGTCCAGCTTCGGCTCCGGACCGCTTGATTCATCGTTTAGTCTGAAGTCCTGTTCCTCACCAATCTCGAGAGCGAGGTGGCGCATGTATTCGTGACCCCACTGGCCAAGATCTGTGGATGGGGCGAGGAGGCGGTATTTGAGCGTGTCCCGTCGCTCTTCATCGGAGAATGTCATCCCAACAACGGAGAGCATATCGGCCAAGGAGGTCTGCATGGTAGTCAGTATGACCGTCTTAAACTGATCTCAGTCTGTCTTGCCTTGTGGTCGCCTGCGGGCCATGATTCGTATGCCTTCTCCAAAGGTGCATAATGTGGCCGTAAGAACTTCAATGGCTTTGGAACTGCTGTCATGGACGAGGTGGAGGTCTTGATGGAGGTTTTGATGGCCTCTAACGTTGGTTTGTAGAGGCTCGCGTCTGATTCCTGTTTGTTTGGTCAGCTCAATCTCATGCAGACAAGGGAGCGATCAGCCAGACTTACTAGTAATCTATCTACCAGCATCTCGAGATCTTCCTTAAGCTTCTGATCTTCCTCGCTGAGCTCCTCTGAAGCGCAAATGTCAGCAGATGGTCCTGCCTTTCAGTTAAACAGCACTCGTACCTGGAGGCATGACTTTCTCCTCTTCGTTGGGTTTTCCATCCTCGTCCAGTTGTGGCTCCTTCTTCTCCTCTGCGTCGGCGACCTTTCCCTTTCCCTTGTCCAAAGACTTGGACTCTGTCGACGATGGTCCAGTTGCCTTTGAGGGCGTGTTCTCCTTCCCAGCCATGCCGCCGAAGTCTGATGGAGCTTAGTGACGTGGGAACAATGTAGCGTATTGGGCAAGTCTGGAAAGCAGGATCCGGCGAGAGGGCGTGAAGTAGTAGTTGCGAGCCAAACAAGTAGGTGGTGTTCTTGGAGATGTCCAGAAAGTAAGTACATACCACACGAATGGGGCGCTCGCGTCCCCCAATACTCGATCACGTGATAACGGATCGTCAGCCTGAGAGTTCAATCAAGTTCTTGTCATAAAAGGCGATGAGATGCAAGTGATTCGCTACAGAGAAATTTTTCTTGGTTGCTATTTCTAAGAAATAGTTAGGACGTGTATTCATCTTTCCCTCGTCCTACTCAGATCGCGAATGCTACGTAAATGCCTGGTAATTCCAGGCGCCATCTGCCAAAGAGTATTCGGTAACGAATCTGGTCGAAATCTCGGATCCAACCGCGACATTCTTTGCGAGGGTAAAAGAAGAGTGACGATGCTGCGCGCAGTCCAGTGCTTCTTTCCCCTTCTATCTCGCGTCTCGTCTTCGACTGCAATATCAATTCAGCTACCTCAAGAAATTATTCGTCCTCAAACATGCAAACAATTGTCTCCAAACATGAAGAAGAGTGGTTCAGACACTTTGCTTGCAAAAACCTGCTGCGTTCATCCTTCAGCCTGATCACCAATTCACGTCCATGCCAATTTGATGAGGCCGTCGCGTTTAGAAAATTAGAGTCGACTTGTCATTAAATGCAACTCTACTCTGGCATCTGCTCCAGAATCTTTTGCTAAACTTTTCCTCGAAGAAACGTTTCGAGAAGTTTTGAAATTGACACAAATTGCTATGAGCTTGTTAGAGACTCCAACAGAAATCTCAAGGGTTACTTCCCTGCTCTCAAGCATTGCTTTTGGATGACAAAATAAACGAATCTTCAACCACTTGTTGCTTTGATTTAGCAATGACGAATGAACTTCAGCCTTGCCACCAATCTTCATGTGACTTGCGGCTAATCCATTTCCGTCTTTCCCGTCCGCAAATTCGTGGTAAACTCATAACCACTGGTACCACGAAAGAAGTTATTTCACCACCAAGCCAACATGAAGCTCGATCCCAAGGGAATTCGATATGTTTCGCCGGAGGACTGGAGAGTTCTTACTGCCGTAAATTCATTCTGACCTGTCACAATAAATATTCGTCTAACAATGGCGTAGGTTGAACAAGGCTCTCGAAACCACGAAATCGTCCCCACACCCCTCATAATTACCCTATCAAACCTCAAAGGCGGGAACCAAGTTCTCAAATGTATATCCAGTTTGGCAAAAATCGGACTTCTTTCCAGAGTCAGGAATGCGCGATATGAGGGTTACCGGTTGACATATGGCGGACTCGATTACCTCTCCCTGCACACACATCTTAAGTCGGACACGATATACAGCGTCGGAAACCAGATAGGAGTCGGAAAAGAGAGTGATATCTTCGTTGTCGCAAGTCCTGGTGGTCGTCGGCTGGTGCTGAAGATACATCGTCTGGGTCGCATAAGTTTTCGCACAGTCAAGGCAAATCGCGACTATCTACGAAACAGACATTCGGGATCATGGATGTACATGTCAACACTTGCGGCACGGAAGGAGTATACGTTCATGTGCTCTTTGAGAGAAGCAGGGTTTCCAGTACCTGAGCCAGTGGGGTGGAACAGGCATACTGTGGTTATGGAACTGATAGATGCTTTCCCTCTGCGGCAGATCACCGACGTCCACGACCCAGCAAAACTCTATGGACAGCTCATGGAGATGATTCTCGACCTGGCAAAGGTTGGCTTGATCCACGGCGATTTCAACGAATTCAATATCCTGATCAAGGAGGAGGGCACAAAGGCAATCGAAGACGGAGATGAAGAAGGTGCAGAAACCACACCCCCAAAAGATCCAGAAGCAAAAGCAATGTCTTCTCCTACCGCAGAAGAGCCTGCCTCTCCAGCTCCGGCCACTACGACAACTACAAATACAACCGAACAGCCGATTCTCACCCCAATCCTAATCGATTTCCCTCAAACCCTCTCCATTTCTCACGCAAATGCAGAATTCTACTTTGATCGTGACGTAAACTGTATCAAGATTTTCTTCGAGCGCCGTTTCCACTTTACCTCAGATGAACCTGGTCCCTTCTTCGCCGACGCAGTGAAAGGCATGGAAGACGCCGTCAGAGTGGGTGGACGACGACTCGATATTGAAGTTGAGGCAACAGGCTTCAACAAGAAACTGGCCAGAGAGCTAGAAGGATACATGAAGGAAGTCGGTGTCGACGGAGATGCCAACGGCGAAGCATTCGCGGATGATGATGGCGAAAACGAGACAATCGTAGATGCAACAGAAGCACAAATCTCAGACAACGAGGAGGGAGAACAAGCCGGAAATCTGCCACCAGCAGACACAGATGTCGTCTCCGAAACAGCTGCAGAACTAGCCGTCCAGCCACCCTGCATCATCGGAACCATAGAACAACAAGAACAACAACAACAACCAACACAATTGACAGCAGCATCTCTCTCCATAATCGATCGTCTCTCCAACCTCCGCACAAGCGAAACCCCTACAGACAAAGGCTTCCAAAAACCTCCAACAATATCCCACGCCGGCACGAACGCGAGTAGAAGACCGCCGCCAAATCCCGCCAAGGTAGCGAGAGGATGGGCAATCTGAAGTAACGTCAATACCCAAGAGGATAGTCTACGTAGACATGAATTCAATGAATAGATTATGACAGCAAAACAACGTTCCAATATATGCCTGTGAGTGAGGATTGACAGCTACCAGGCCAAATCTCGCTGCTACATCATCCTCTAACCTTACTTCATAACAGAAAACGAACAGTTTCTGATAATAGAGTCTGAAAAACCCGGATCTTCATAATAGAGACCAAATGACAGGTTCCTGCTAACGAAGTCTCGAAAACGTTTCACGTTCTGTATGTTTTAACAGCTAAGTAGTCGACCTGACATTCAAGAAGTGGTATTCTTCCCTCACAATCTGCTATTACAACAGAGAATAAACGTAGACTCCTCCAAACAGAATCTCGAAGATATTTTATAGTCTCCGCGTTTTACACTATCCTTCACAGCTCTGCACTTACTATAGCATTTAATAAGTCGTATTACTCCTTTGTGATCTACTTTATAAATGCGCGGTGCTTCACGTCATCCTTCACAGCTCAACAAACGATATGGTATTTAACACGTCGTATTCTTCTCTCCTACTCTACTTTTATAACAGCAAAGACGATAGATTCCCACGAACGGAGTCTCAAATATATTCCTTATGCTCGGCGCTTTCTATCCTCCTTCACAGCTCTGCACTCGATATAGTATTTAACGAGTCATATCGTTTCTTAACAACCTACTAATATACTCTATATTCTCGGCGCTTTCTATCCTCCCTCACAGCTCTACACTCGATATAGTATTTAATAAGTCGTATCGTTCCTTAACAACCGACCGCATAAACACGGGTCCACCCTTAAAACCAAAAAGTAACGATGAACGATAAAGTGTTTTTCTGCATTTCAGTCGCTATTTCGTAAGCCTAGAGGTTGAAGAAGATAATAACGATTTTGTAGTACTTTTTATCGTACCTCCTCACATTTGAGATTATCTTGCCTAAGATATGGTCGGACTGTTCCTAAGATTGTAGAAATATATCACGCTTAGATCTAGGCTATGAACAAGCAAGAAATCTTTGCGGTTCGATTTGTATCGGAATATTTATAAGATTGTTCAAATGGATCAAGCTTAGATCTAGGTTAGGACCAAGAAAAATATCTTTTATTTCCGTTGTTCGTTTGACCCTTCGACTTGATTGGCGATGGAAAAAGGAAAGATGCTGACAGCGGTCACTGACACCGAAATGAACTATCCTAGAGCAAGTCTTCTTCAAGGGTAGGGAAATCATAAACAAAAAACACCAATCATGAGAAATGATCTGATTGAAAGACCTTATTTGGAGTCTAGGTAAGTTGTTTCACTCTTGAGGCACAAATTCTGTCTTCCTCAAAATTGTTTTCCATCAGGCATAGCCATCAACCATGTCATCATCTAGTATACATAGACGAACGACGATGAAAGCAAATTTGCGCCAAAAACAACACCCATTTTATATCACTCCTGTGTCAAACCATGTCCCGCAACTCATATTGCAACAACCTTTAAGCCACCTCGTGTAGTTAGTCACCCCTTCATCATCAACACCAAACATTACCGCAGCAAGAACAGCAAGAAAAAAACGCTAATCTCCATACCAACGAGCCACCATTGGCCAATGAGATTGAACAACCTGTACCATGTAGAATGAGGACAAGTACAGAGAAGGAAAAAGTGCGATGAGATAGTCTGGTAGGCAGGAATCGTAGCTACCACAAATCTCAGCACTCAGTAATGACAACATTGACATGATTGGGAAAGGAGATGGTGAGCGTCCAAGATGACCCGGTGAACAGCAGATGAGCGAAATTTGGGAGGTCTGGTGCCCTCTCGTGAGAATGGATGTGATGTGCTGCAGTGCGGCTTCAGGTATGACGGAAACTGGCATCATAGATAAAAGCGATCCATTGAGGCATGATCAAGCAAATAATACATGCTGTGCCCCCAGTCGCCGAATGCCAGCCTGATGAAAGATATGTTTGGTGTGTGCATAACGATGCGATGCCGACGAGAAGCTTTTCGAACACTGGTGGAAGAGTGACTGGCAAAGTTGTTTGCTGTATCATGGATCTGAATTGGCACGCAGCTACTCCACGTCTTGAGCTGCATCATTGCCCTCGCTGGCGTGGACAGACTCAGTTGGAGTGACTGGAGCCTTAGACTCGAGCTCGTTGTCCAATGGCACACCGCCGTCAGTGTTTGGAAGGTTGACATGCGGCGTCTGAGCACCACTGCCCATGTCGGAATTTATGGTGGAGAGTGCCGGGCGCCCAAGGTAATATGGAGCAGTGGCTGCTGAAGGAGCATAGCCGAATGGTGGAAGCTCACTAGACATGATGTTAGCTGCGAGACAGAAAGGTAAAGAAGAGTGGAAGCCTTACGCATCATTGCGCACCAAGTACTGCTTTACCTCCTGCTGGCTACCAGCACCGGTTGGGCTGCCAGTGAGAACTACTGGTGGACCGGATGTGCTGCCAGGTGGGCTGACGGTAGGTCCACGAGAGGGAATGGAGAGAGAGCTACGACCAGCTTGCATACAGCCAAACTCGAACTCGGCAGCACGGAACTGACGAGCGGCGGCTGTCTGCTGCTTGAGCATCTTCTGCTCATGAGTGTCAGAGTAGCGGATCTGAATGATGTGCTCCTCTCCGCCTGGCTTAGTGACAGGAGTATTATTGAACTGCTTGATCACGTCCTCACAGACATCGCGTGACTCAAATCTGAGCAGGTTAGAAAGCGAAAAAGGATGTGTACAGGGCAGACATACCGAGCGAAGCCAACTCCACGGCCGTTGCCACTGTCATCCCGAAGAATGCGTGCAGAGCAAACCTTGAAAGGTAGGAATTGAATGGACAGTTCCTAGACATGTCAGTACAATCATGAAGGATGGATGGAGCATGCAGTGAGATGAAGATGAAGTGGATCAGGCATGGCTGAACTCACATGCTCGTTCATGTTGCGTGGGATGTTGGAGACATAGAGGTTGGTATTTGCCTCATCAGAGAACTTCTTGAGCTTCGCGTAGAAAGATTCCTGAATGTAAATTAGTAAAGGACCCAAGACGATGAGACTGGCGAGCGCATACCCGAGCAAAGGAAACCTCATATCCAAGCCAGTGAAAGCCACGGATGCAATTCTCGGCGTCCTCGAAGTTGTGGTACTTGATGAAGCCGAAGCTGTGAACAGTCAGTAAGGAACCCAATAATTGGAGGGGACCATCAACTTACCCTTTGCAAGAACCAGTCTTGAGATCGATGATGGACTTGGAGCTCTGAATGTCGCCGAAGCGTGTGCCCCAGTTATGCAACATATCGTCGGTAGTCTCTGGCAAAAGGCCACGAATGTAGACATTTGTCTCCCCGTTCTTGTTCTCAAGGCAGCGGTCCAAGGGCTTCATAGGAGAGTTTGGAGCTGGAATAGCACGTGGAACCGGTGGGTCTTGCTGAAGGAGAATCTGCAAGTGAAGTGGAAGCTGACCAACGCTGGACTGTTTTGTGTACTGTGGTGTCATGTAACCAAATTGTGATGGCGATGGCGTGCCAGAGTGGGTGAATAGACCGTTCGGGGAGCGGTCATAAACGGCAACACCATTCTGATAGGCTCCAAATGTGTATGGTGTGGTTGGGAGGTGGTCTTCGTTCGATGAGGTTGAGTCTCGGCGAGGTGTGATGAGGGTTGGCATGACATGGGCTGAGCCGTCAGAGGTAGCACGAGGAGTCCAGGTCTGACCGTGTGGGCTGTTGTCGATAGGGTAGTAGCCATGCTGGCCCATTGGAGTGTACATCTGATTCGAGGCTTGGTTTCCATTGTTGATGCCAGACATACCCGAGACGAGATTGGCGGCTGGATAGTTGTAGAGGAGCTGCTGGGCGTTGGATGGATACTGGGCCATTGGGGCACCGAAAGCCTGATTGGGAGCTGGAAGCTGTGAGCTGGTGCGGCCGCCAGCAGCGAAGGGTGATGGATGCAAACCCATTGCACCAAAGCCTTGAGCCAAAGCAGCCATGCCAGCTGGATCGACTTGCTCAGACTGCATCATGGAGTTGGGAGTTGGCAGATACTGGGCAGCGCGAAGAGCTGAGGCCTGCGAGCCTGGAGTGTGTCCGTAGGTGCCGTAAACAGCTGCTGCTTGGGAGTAGTTGCCCATGCCGGAGTAGGCGTTCTGGCGCTTGCTGTAGTCATTGACGCTGAGGTTTGCCATTTTAATGAACTGGAGCCTTGTCAGATCCCAGAGCAAACCTTTGGACGATGCAAGTGTTGTGCGGATAAAAACTGGCGGAGGTGAAGATATCGATTATGAAAGTGATGTGCAGCAGCTCAATGTGGCTATCGTCACCAGCGTGTTGGCAGTGATTGGAGCATGTGAACGAAGGTGGGAAATGCAAGATATGGAAAAGAGCGTACCTCTTGAGTTTCGAGAAGCGGTGCTTTGTTATATGCAGGCTAGATGATTCCGGCCAAGAGATTGCAAGACTGGTCACGAAATAGTCAGTGGGATTCCATGAGCTTGTGTAATGTGCGGAGAAGAGTAGATGGTGACGAGACCGTGAAGTGAGTGAGTGATGTGAGCCATTGCAAGTGCCAAATGAGGTTTAGGCAGCAAGACTGCTCAGACTGGAGCCCAACAAAGTGGACGATGGGTAGACAGGTCCGAGATATACATGGGAGATGGTGTTGTGATGGGAGAACGCAGAGATTGTACATACCTTGAAGGATTGTCGTCTTGCTTTGAGGATGCAGGATCAAAAGTCGACGACTGGGAGCACTGAAGGAAGCTGGAAAGTGTCAGCAAAGGGACAAGTCCCGGGATTTGTTGAGAGTGGTAGAGCTGACCTTGAACTGATGATGATGTGCTGGGAGTTGAGGGACTGAGGGATGTTCTGGCTGATTGTTGTTGAGTGAAAGGAAGAGGAAGAAGGTCGGGTGAGGACGAGGAAGTATACACGGGGGGAGATGACGGTCGTGACTAAGTGGTCGTCGAGTGTGCTTGACTAAAGCGTAGTCAGTGAATGAGGAAGGAAGTCCCAGCGTTGCTATCAATCGTCTGCTCCTCCAACATTCGAGGCAGGCGAGCTCGACGATCGGTTCGCGGCCAAGGTCCCAAACCAACAACGTGCCTCCGTTGGGCATTTGATACCGTCCGGCCCAGTCTGTCCCTCTCGACTCTTCTGCTATCAGTTGTCGCAAGGTATTGCGCAAGTTGAGATGAGGTTCGTGAAAGACATTGAGAACTCGATTTTTGCGCCGATGAACCGTCTTTAGGCGCGTGTTTCCTCGCCCACAGGCGGGCATGAATTGACTACACCAGTTGATTGTGGTGGACTTACCTTTTACAGGAACGCAGCGATAGCAGGTGAGAATAGAAGTGCAGGCAGCTCTACTTGAATTGAATGTGGTCACAGCTTTGTGTAGCACACAGTAATAACAGGAAGAGATGCTGAGGTAGAGATGACTGTAAGAAGAGGTGGGCTCTGGGTCCAAGTGAAGGAGATGATGTCCGCTGGTCAGACTGCTTGATCGAAGACAGAGGCCGCCTGATATATGAGCGGCCGTTGACGGTCTCCTGAACGAACGACCGGTAGTGGAGATGTTCCACTCTGGAGGTGATGCGATGTAATGAAGAAGATCTGGGGACGACGGGATGGACTGAGATCTGATACGTTCATGTCCTGCAAGAGACTCGAAGCGTGGTCAATATAGGCACCATTTTGGTCGAGTGAAGGTAAGACGGTGCGAAGTTCCCGCGGTAACACACACCAGCATGGTAGCTCTCTGGGCCAGCTGGCGTTTGTCTTTGTTTCCCCAAGACCCTGCTGTCGAATTTTTTTCTGGACTTTGTGACCTATCTGCCGACCGTTTGAAGGGGGCCGCGTTTACATCATAACAATATCGAGTGTGATTGACCTTTACCTCCGAGTATTCTCTGTTTTCGACCTCACATCAACAACATTCACGCATATTATCAGTACGCACATATATACCAGGAATTGGTGACGACTGCTCCTTTGTGGTCGACGTCAGACGATTCTGTTTTGTCCTCCGGCCATGACGCGTTACACTCGCTTTCTCCAAACTGGCCGTCAAGTTTTTCGTGTCTCTGGACAATTCATCGCGCAGCCGTGGCAACCCTGCATTTGCAGGTCATCAAACGTGGACAGGAGATTCACTGGAATCTGTTCCGACCTGTACATATCATCCTGGCTGCTCTGTTTGTCTGCAGTGGTCTTGAGGAGATGATATGTCAGGTGGTAGTCCGAGCAGCAGTACCATCACTTCTATGACAGGGTTGTCAAGGCTGGCCGGGTCTGACCGCTGCTAGATTTAGGTCATTTTTTGATCCTGCTGCATGCCCATGCGAGCTGTGTTTGTCGGAGCGGACCGATGCATAGAAGGACAAGGACAATTTGAGTTTCCAGGAGGCAGCTTGTTGGACCTTTGTTACTACTATGACAATTGGGCCCGTTGTGAACGATAGGAAGCTGGCTATAGGCAGGTCAATTGAGTTGAGAGACCCATTGAATAAGCTGCGCGAATCATTCCTCGCGTGGACAGTACCTGTGGAATTGTCCATCTATTAGCTTGCCGCCTGTTACCAGACAACTCTCAATCTCGGACATGCGAAGACCCGCCTTGAGACAGCAATCTAGCTGTACAACCCGAGCTGATGTTCTAACCATCCAAAGGAATGTCTCCTCTTTTGGCGCATGTCAACCTGCTGCTCGGTTGTGCAAAGGCTTGGGGTTGTTGGACCATATCTGCGAATGAATTGGGGCAATTGCATCTCGACATGCCGTCTTGTCTCGCGTTCTCGGTCGGCATGAGTGCCTTGATAGATAAGATGTTGGAAAGGTCGCATGATAGGCCGTCGAGGCTCATGTGCAGTAGCGCCGATATGCAAGAATCGATTTTGATGGTCATCGTGGAGGAGAAGGCCCGGCCCATCGGATGCGTCGTAGTTTTGACCTTTGTGGAACTGTCATGCAAGCCCCATGGTTCCGTTTGACCAGCAACCGGGTCCTTGGTGACTGGCACTGTTACTTCGACTTTTTGTACTCCTCACAGAGACGATGGGATCGCCATTGTCCTTCAATCTTGACCCCAAACCAGGTCGGTGGGTTAGTGCTTGTTGTGAGGGGGCAGTTGGCAACGCAGCTTTAGGCCTGTGTACTCGATGCAGGAAACCATCACTTTGCTTTATATCAGTATTTTTTCTCGTGCATGGCTCTCGGAAACGCAATCCATAGACAGCGGGACCTTGCGGAGTGCGTATAGACGGTCGTAGCGAGAGCTGGAACGAAGTGCAATTGCTTTTTGCCCCCAACCACCTCTTGGACCCGGAAATCGAAACGGAGCACCCACGATGCAACGCGATTGCGTGCTCGCTTCCAGAAGAGCAGAGACATGCATTGTGGGATGCGGAGATGGATAGATCTTGTGAGACTCGAGGTTGTTCCCCTCCTAGGTTGCGGGTCTCCTAAAAAAGGGAAGAGGATCGCAACTCTCTTCGACTCGCCATCAGAAACCGAAATACATGAACCCCACAAGATGAGATATTTCGACCCTGCAGTGCCTCAGAGGTGTACAGCGGGATTCGGTGCACCTGCTTACGTGAACTATGTACGGAATACATCTTGCAGATATATTCCAACTTCGGAGGGGTCCTCACTTCAGAACAGTTGAAATCACCGGCAGATCTCACGTATAACCTACGAGACACGAAGAGTGTGGAATGTCTATTTATCTCTAGCATACCATGCCTGCCAGTTGTACATAAAAAATCAGAGTCTCGACGCTGGAAGAAACAAGAAACAAATTGTCCGCTGTCAACAAATTGCAAGGAAAACGCCGCCTCTAAATGCTATCTGATGCCCTGCAACACTGATCTAACCTACGACCAGACATCCTCCTGGTATTGGTTTGATGCCCTCATGGCCTTGACGATTTCATCTCCCTTGGTTACCGAAATGCCCCTCTGCTCAGCGATAATTTGTCCAAGGAGGGTGTTCACTTCCCGTGCCATATTCGCAGCATCACCGCAGACGTAAAAGTATGCCTTTTGTTCCAAAAGTTTGTTGACTTCCGCTGCGGCCTCCTTGAGTTTGTGCTGGACATAGACCTTGTTTGGACCCTCGCGAGAAAAGGCTGTGTGTATTTCGAAGTTGTCTCCCAAAACTTGTTTATATTCCTGATAGGTTGGGTTAGCAACTGTGCAGCAAGGCTAATAAATGGGGCGATACATACCTCCCATTCATCTTTGTAGATGAAGTCCTCGTCACTTCGTCGACAACCGAAGAATAAAATTGTTTTTCCAACTTGCTCCCCCTTCTTAGCCTGCTCAGCACGCTCTTGGACGAAAGCTCGGAACGGGGCGACACCAGTTCCTGGTCCAACCATGATGATTGGCTTCAATGGATCAGAGGGCAATTTGAAGTTGGAATGGCGGACATGAACTGGAACGTGGATTCCGTCATACTTGTTGCGAGGACCAGTAATGGCATAATTGAGGCCGTGTGGATCTGGGGAAGGGTCGCCGTGCTGCTTCTGTTTCAGTGCGAGGAGGTAATTCGTGGTGACACCTTTGAGGACGTGTGGAGCGCCTGGTTTCTCGATTGATTCAACCACAGCTGTGATTGAAATCTTTTGCTTTTGCTTCAGGGAAGAGGACGAAATAGAATAGTAACGCGGTTGAATTTTTTGGAGACCTTCAATGAACAGCGAGAATGGCACCTTTGTCCATGGCTCGCCCTTCGACTGCTTTTCAAGAAGTTGCGCGATGTTAAGGTATAGGTCGGATACTTGAGAATGGAAATAATCCTTGTCGCTTCCGATCTTAGTCATTTCAGCCTTGATTTCTTCGCTTGGAGCAAACTGTGCAAGCTGGGAAACAAACTGGCGAGAGACCGGCGCACAAACTTCCATATGATATCGGGCGACAGCGTCGTAAGTGGTCGGGGCTGGGAAGGGGACTTTGGAAGTCGGGTCTTTGCTCTTTACATCGATGACCATATGGGCTTTGGAACCCCCTAGACCTATGATATTGAGGAAACGTTCAACTTCCCTGCCAGCATTTGTGGGCCAAATGGCAACATGATCGCCAGTGTTGTAGTCGATATTGGAGCCGCTGACATCAATTTCCATGTGCAGACAGTTGCGGTCCTTAGAGGTGAACAACTCCTTGGATTCGGCGATCGGTGCAATGTAGGGATTGTTGGCATTGTATGGACCTTTAGAAGTTCCTTCGAGGTGGTTCTTGTTGGGTTCCCCGAGGTACACTTGCTCCTCGTCTGCGTTCATCTCGGGGCGCTCCGTGATCTCGAACGCAGGCTCGTAGACTACTTCGCGCTCTTCCAATCCCATCTTGTCTGCCAGAGCTTTCCACATGGGCTCTTTCCAGGCCAAGAAGTCTTCTTCCATTGTGCCAGCTCCATCGTCACCTTCGCCAGCTTCCCCAATCCTGTCCGCGCCCAGTTTGTCAAAAGCTTTGGTGACGTTACGGACCATGGAATTGTAGTGCTCGTAGGTGTTGTTACCGAGACCGAAGGCGACATAGGCGAATCCATCGAGTGGGTTATCACCAGAACCTGATCCACTGCTGAAAGAGACATCCTCGTTGGTGACGAATTCGTTGAAATCCACGGCATTATCCGTGGGTTCTCCTTCGCCATATGTGGCCAGAACGAAAAAGGCGACTTTGTCTTGGGGAAACGAATCCAGGTTGTCGTAGTCGTAATCCTCGAGATCTGCAACCATTGTCTTTAGGCCAAACCGAGCGGCGCCTTCCTTCGCCAACCGTGACGCGTAGTCTTCCGCGGTACCGGTCTGGGATCCGTAGAACACAACGCAGTTCTTGTCTGTCTCTTCCATTTTCTCAATGATGTTTCGCGATTTGCCGGCCTTCGCGGCGCCGTTCGTGTGCGCGAGAGAATTGCCATACGGATCATTGGCAACAGCCCAATATGTCCCTTTCGTGAAGTAGGCAACCGTTCCAAGAAGCAAGGCGATCAGGACAGCAATGTCCAACGTGTCTAGTTGGGCCATTGTTGCTAGAGATGAGGTGTGAAGGTGGTTGAGTCGGCACTGCGAAAGTTGGGCGAGGGAATCGCTAGCGGCAAGCGGCCACGTACGTAAATAATGTAATGATGCCACGGAGGCTGATTCTTCAACTCCTTAGGTATGCAAATCCCGAATCAGTTTGAGAGTGGCGATGATTTGCCTAGAGTGGCAATCGTGCAAGGTTGGGCTAGGGGCTGATAAAACAACTGCTAACGCTGTCCTCGGCGGCGGAGCCTTATCAAAGAAGATGTGGGTGATCTTTCCTCGGATCGGTTCCACTACCTGGATGTTTCTATGACTGCACCTCGACCAGACGGATGACCAGATGAGGAAAGGTAGCGAAATCGAAAAAGAGCCGGATACGAAGCGGACACAGCCTCGTATTGTACAAAAAAGATGCCTTGGAAATGTGCTTCGCGAAGCTCGCATTAGCATGTCACTCTGTTGAGGACATGTTTCCGCTCGTTCGGGCAACGGAATACTCGGGACTCAGACGGTCGAACTAAGTCCTCCGATATCGACTCCATGACCCTTCCAAGCGGTTGTTTTCCGTGAGCGGCAAACCCACTGGAATGACAATTCCTCTACTAGCTCATGTAGGCTATGTGCATTTTTGTGCAGTCTTGCATCACATTTGAAGGGAGCACAATAGCTTGGGCTTTTTTAGTGTAGATGAGTTGCGGAGGTGTGGACGAATTTACTCGGTAGTTCCACGTCTGAGTTTGCTTGAAGTTTAGCTTCTAAGCGTCATCGTACTCGTGCTTATGCTGCGGTGTGAACAGGATTACTAGCGTGCGGTAGATTTCAGTATATGCCCTGTACGGCGTAGATCTCGAATAGTGCTGGCCAGTCACGTCGTCTACACCTGAGTATATGTTGAAGCTCAGCCCCTGGGTGCCTCCGTTCTTCGATAATTCTGGATACGTGTCTGAATCAGCGTGTGATTTCTGCGCAGTCGAAGGCCGTAATGCTCAAGGCTACAACGAACAGGGTTGAGATCCCAGTGACCTGCTCGGATATAATCGAGACGATATCTTAGAATCGTAGCAAATATAAGCTTGGTCGCATAGACCCCTTTTGTCTGTACGAAAAATCATCTGTTCAGGACACATCCCATGTCCTTTCAGCAATAGAAAGACAACCTCCAGGAATTTCCATTTTTTGCATCTCCAATTCCAGCGTGCTTTGTCTCAAAAGATGGCTGTTGCGGATCCGACGAATCGACGAGAACTTTAGTAGTTGAGCTAGCTACAGACACGACCTCTTGCCGTTACAGTACTTTGTCGTTGTTTGTATGTTCAACCAACCTTATGAAAACCGAGTTAAAGGCCTCGCGGAACGTGCAACCGACTTTGTTCATCCGATTTTGTGGTTGTATGAGGGTGGTTGCAAGCTGGCAATTAGCCAAAAGACAATGCTGTCATGGCTACGCTGCTTTGTAAACCCCGTCGGTACCTCATCGATGCAAAGAACCATTCTTGAATATTAGGGATACAATAATGTCGACGCGCCTGGTTTCTACAAGGATACTAAATTGATCTTCGCGTGAGATCGACTGTGGGCGCTCCCAACACCATTAACCACAGTACACCCGGGGTGCCAGGCACAAATTGGCGTTCTCCAGGCGTGCGGTTCAACGGGCAGAAGTGAAGTTGACGAAGGGAAAAGACCCCGTACCTGCATGCTCGTGCGTCCTGGCATGTGCGGACTGTCTTGGAGTTGTTTGAGGCGTTGACATCAGAGATGATTGGAAAGCAGAGAGGACTACTCTCGACTATCCTTGAACCAGCATAATCGACATAGACCATTGGAAGATAGATTTCCATCTCTCTCGATTCTGGAGAACCACCAGGTACTAGGATCATTGACCACAGCTGGAGCCACCGAAGCAGCTAACCTGATGTGGATAATTGTAAATTGAGAGAAAATGTATATCACAACCTCTGCCCATATTTCTGCTTGTGCTTTGAGACTGATTTTGGTTTTGATACTATAGCTGTCGAGAGCGGGACTTGTTGTGATATCCTGTCTATTTTTGTTCCTTCAAGCTTGATCATTTTCCACTTCAAAAGCAAAGCATGCTCAACGGGGACAAGCAGCCCCTGGTGTGTTTGGCTATCAATAGCCATGGACGCCTCAACGCAATTCGTTCGCGTGCTCGTCCTATCGATTGGCGATGATTTTTCCGACGTCTCCATCCTGAAAAGGAGAGAGTTGTGAGCTGCCCGATCAGGATCACTAGCGCGCGGATCCTATGGGGTTGCTTCTCCAAATACACCACCTCCCACTGCGGTACAGCAGTCGTACGCAACGTCTGGATCCAATCTCTCGCCTCTCCACTCGCGCACCCAAGGATGCCCAACGGCTCGACTGCGCCTATGAAATCGCGTCCTGCGATCTAGATGGGTAAGTTCGACTTGTGTAAAAGTCGACAGCCGCCTTACTCCCCGCCTGCTCCCTTCAGTCATATATCTGGGACAATTGCGGCTGTTTCACCCTCCGCACAGGTCTTGTCAGCCTTCTGTCGAACTGGAGGGCTCAGCCTTGCACTCCGGCAGCTGGACACCAGCGGAATCTCATCTTCGAGTCTAGGCTAACTGTGTAGCCCAATTCACGGCGTACGACAGACCAGCCAACATCCCCGTGGGCCCGTCTCCTGCCACAACTCTACCCTCCCGAGAACCCTCCCTCCTCCGCGGACGCACCCCCACTGGACGTGGCGGCTCATCATCGCGATCACAAACTCCTGGCGCCGTCGCGCCGAACTTCAACACAAACACAACTGATGGAGGACTGCTAGAAAGGAAACCGTCTGGCAACTACGGCCACCATCGACAAGCCTCGATCGTACACGGCAGTATCCAGCATTCACGCAACACGAGCTTCGCCAGCACACCAGCTGCGAGTCCGCTCTCACCCCAGGTCATTGCAGAATTAGGGGCTGCTTCGCAGCATGCGCTTGACGGCAGGATGATGGGCCATAATGAGGCAGGCAAGGTCTCATCAACGAACGGACATATTCCAGGCACCACGAACCTTAAGAATCACTCTCCCTCAGCTTCATTTGGCGATCGATCAGGCACAGACATTATACCAGGAGCCACGCACCGGCGGCCAGAACGTATGCATAGTGGTAAATCCAGCAGGCCTCATAATCACACTCGCTCCCAGTCGCGGAACCACTATACACATCAGCAAGTCACAGTCAGCGAGTATGCATTACACCATTTGTTCAACTCGTTCATTGCGCTTGCCGAGCAGAAAATCAATCAATGCGTTGCCGATCCACGAGGCGTCGAGCCACGGGTGGAGTCGGTGTGTGGTCCTGGTGTCGATCCTGCCTTTGATCAGCTAGGTTCTGCTCTAGGACACATTGCTCGTCAAAAACCCAAGCCTCTCATTGATAGCCTGATGCTATGGCGGAAGCAGAAAAGCGAAGCAGCAACGGCCATGAAGGCGGAACTTCACCAGGCCAAAAGTCTCAGCTCGACGGCCAGTCTGCCTGGAATCTCCGGAATGGACACTGGCATGGCAATACAACAGAAAATCAACCAGGCCGAACAAAGATCTACGATTTCCATATACCTGCTATGCCGAGTTTTGATGGAAATATTTCGGCAGAGCACGCTGGACGACGTAACACCGGATATGGCTGACCGACTGGAGGACATCATCTACAAACAATTGAGTGGTGCAGAGCCTGAAGAGTTGGAAGATTCGCCGCTCCGACAAGCAAATTGGGTGATTTTTGGTCAATTGCTAGGTGCCATGGGCGATATGGACTTTGATCATGTCACCAGCCGCTTCCTGTCCGACCTTGAGCGCATGCAACTTCATCTTGGGTCTCGACGGGAAGTGGAAGGCAGGGCCGTCATGGTGATTAGAGGAATGCGGTGGCTCAAGCTCGATTTTTCTTCGGAAATGAGTTGGAATAGCAGCTGTGATTTTGTCGGAGCGCTTGGGAAGCTGGCGATGGGTGCTTCCGGACAGCCCATCAAATACGCCTTCAACACACTCGTGAAGCAACTGCTACTGCCGATCGCAGCAAACGCAAAGTCGGAGCTCAATAATCCCCGGTGGAGGGGGGTGATCGAAATTCTGAGACCACGGCTCATTCAGATGCTGACGAAACCCAAACACTGGAATAACACCTTTCCGTCCTTGATAGTCGTCTTGTGCGCTTCACCACTCGAGTCCTTCGCATCGCAATGGATGGCTCAAGTTCTTTCTTTGCAATCAAAGCTGAAAGAACGAAATACACGCGCAGTAGCTTTGAGAGGGATCTGCAGAATGGTGTGGACGTACCTTTACCGGAACAAAGAAGCTCCAGGCGCTACAATCAAGAACCTCAACGAAATCGTGCGACTGGTCTTCATTCCAGGCAGAAAGTCCTACATTTCCACTGATCCAGCTATTGCCGAGCCTCTGATTCAACTGATTCGTATCATTGGTTACAAGCACCAAGAACTATGCTTCAAGACTATCCTGTTTCCACTTATGAATTCCGAGATGTTCACGTCTGGCAAGGAACTAAGAATCACCGATGTCGAGCCGGAAAAGATCGTTCTTGGTATCCGCTCGTTTCTCGCTATTATGACGGACCTTGAGAGAGGAGAGCAGCCTCCATTTCCGGTCTCTTTCCACAGCGATCCTTCGCTGGAACCATTTCAGGCGTCAACAATGCCTCTTAGCCCCAGTCCAAACGTGGCCATACCCACCAAAAGCACGCTGACGAAAGAAGAGCGGTTGTCGAAGCCTGTAATGATCGCTGGATTTGGTGAAGTGACGAAAGAATCTTATAACAAATTCTGTAAGATCTTGGCCGAGATAACACTCCTTTGCGACAACGCGTTCGGTGGGCAAGCGGTTCTGAACGAAAAGTTCTCTGCCCAAACGCCAAAGACGCCCATGGCGGAGGCCTTCAATTTCGGAAGCCGAAAAGACGACCATGGGCCATCAGACTCCCGCCAGGGTTATTACGACCTACTTCATGTCGCTGTGCAGGCTCTGCCACGTTGCCTCTCTCCCCACATCTCGTTCAAAGCACTCATCAATCTTCTCTGTACTGGCACCGCACATGTACAGAGCAATATTGCATCCTCGTCCGCTCAGTCTCTCAAAGCCATCGCTAGACAATCGTTCGCTCAGCAGGTGACAGTAGGATTCGCAAGATTTATTTTCAACTTCGACGACCGGTATGCAACCATGTCAGATGGCGGGATGCT
This sequence comes from Venturia asperata, assembly GCA_003689335.1. Taxonomy (NCBI): domain Eukaryota; kingdom Fungi; phylum Ascomycota; class Dothideomycetes; order Venturiales; family Venturiaceae; genus Venturia; species Venturia asperata. The sequence continues at coordinate 412,097 of QWWL01000016.1, forward strand.
GGGCCCAGGACACATCGAAAGTACTTTGCGATTATACGTGGAGCTGCTTGAAATCTGGATTGAAGAGATCAAGCTGAAGTCAAGAAGAGTTGCGGCGGACCCAGTAGATGAATCCACAACCTCAGGACATCGAGGAGCGCAGCTCGATCTCACAGGAATTTCTGCTCAGGTTGACGAAATCGAATCGCACGGTCTTTTCTTCCTTTGTTCCCCTGCTCGGAGAGTTCGCAGTTTTGCAGTAAACGTGCTCCGGCTGGTAACAGAGTTCGATACTGCACTGGGCAAGCACAACGAGCGTATTATCAAAATCATCGAAAGCAGTCCCGAGAAAGTCATCGATGTCAATGACGAGAAGCTGTCTGTCGCAGAGCGAAGTCGCATACAGCGCGGCATGCGAGCGAGCAATTTGCAAAGCACTCTTGTGGAGCTTTGTAGCAGTGATATTGCTTACGATTCTGCGCTTTGGTTTAAGGTGGTGTTCCCGAACATTATTCGATTGAGTTTTGAGATCTGCCCGTTTGCTGTGACTCTAACCAGGGACATCATCTGTGCTCGAATTTCACAGATGCAAAAAGTCATCGGTTCCTTGGCTGAAGGTTACCACAATGCACCTTATGCATCATTCAATGTCATGGATCAGAGAGGCGGAGCGCGGCTAGCCACCACATCGCCGGAGATGGTCGTCGAGCAATGGAAGCTCTTCCTCATTTTTGCTTGCTCGACATTGACCAACCGAGGGCCACAGTTCTCATCGCACTCGCAGAATGCTCATGTGAGAAAAAGTTCAAAGTCTTCACAGCACGGACATGAAAAAGTTCTTTCAGCTAATGAGCTTTTCGCAAAAATTATTCCCTTTTTAGCAGTGGGCAATGAAAAGGTCCGTGATGCTGTCGTGGTCGGTCTCGGCTCCATTAATCAAAGTCTTTATCGAACTCTGTTGGAAACCCTACAGCCAGCTGTGGTCAATTGCAACGAAGAAGCGAAATCTCGTCTCGCCAACCATCAGAGGAGCATCAGCAGTCCGCGAAGAACCTATCGTTCAGATTTCTTGAGAACAGAAGTCGCGCATGTTTACAAACTTACCTCACATTTCATTCACAGCCCTGAAACGATCAAGGATGAGTGGATCTTGAACAACCTGGTGCAGTACACGAGGGATCTTCGGTTGTTCTTGGGTGACGCCGATATTCAGAACGAATGGAATCTTCAAAAACTGCGCACTCATTACTGTGGGCTAATAGAGGAATTATACGCAGGTATCGGCAGGACCAATGAACCTCTTCGATGGATGCCTTTTCAAGCACGGAAAGCTGCCTTTGCTCTCTTGGAAGATTGGTGTGGACACTCACCGAATCAAGATCAACTTCGGCGAAGGGAGAGTTCGATGAGACGATCAATGCTAGACCGAGATACCGAATATGGCAACAAACCTATCGTCCAGGTCACCGCAGCACTTGAAATCGAGAAGCGAGATCTTCGCACATCGGCCTTAAGTGCCATGGCAACATTATGTGTAGGTTCCCTGTCTATGGTCATCAAGACCACAGCACATTGACAGTTTCTAGGCTGGGCCTGTTAGTATTACGACCGAGACCAAGGCTGTTTTACAGTTCGATGTCCTCCGAATGCTCACCTGGATTGACATCATATTCGATACACAGAGCGACAAAACTCATGCAATCGGACGAAAGGCCTTGAAGAACCTCATCACCCACAATAAAGAACATCCTTATTTTATGGGACGCTCAATTGAAATGTGCTACTTGGCCAAAAATCCGAAAGCGTTGGAGAGCTATTTCGAGATTGTGACGGACGTCCTCATGGAGCGCGAAGATTTCGCCCCCGCATTTTGGAAGGTTCTCTGCGCTGGTCTCTATACCTTAGGCAATGAGAACAATCATCTGCGCATCAAATCCGTCCGTCTCTTAAGGGCTTTGGAAGAGCGTCAGGACAAGAGCTCGAAGCTTCAAGACCTTGATATCAGCATTTCCGACAAGACCATAGCGGTGTACAAGAGAGCACAATTCGAAACGTCGCAAAGATTGGCCCAGCAACACCATGATTTGGCGTTCCATGTCTTTTCTGAGTTCTCGCGCTTTTTTAAGGATTTGGTACCAGATCATCAACGAAACATGGTTGCGGCTATGCTTCCATGGATCCAGACCATCGAATTACAATTGGATCCTAATGGAGGTCCCACTGCAACTTCGTACATGCTATTAGTGAACTTGTTCGAGATCACTGTCAGATGTGGGAATGCTCTGCACAATGAGATCCAGGCATTGTGGCAAGCTCTTTCCAATGGCCCGTATGCTGGCAACGTGCAGCTGGTTCTCAACTTCATCATCTCGGTCTGCCTCGATCGGAAAGAACAAAACTTTGTGGATTATGCGAAACAGATTGTTGTGTATCTCGCTGGCACTCAGGCTGGCTCAAAGGTGGTCGACTTCTTGCTTCTACAAATAACGCCAAAAGCAATGGTGCAAGAAAAAGACAAGCGTCAGCTTCACGTCGCACCACTTGAGGCCAATCACCTTCCCTACCTTGCTGACTTGAATGCTGTTCTACCCGGTGGCAATAAACAGGTGAGATCACATCATTCAACTACGAACCCAAGACTAACGCCAAGTAGCAGGGATTTTCGTTGGGACAGCTCTGTTTAGTACTCTTGGTTGATCTTATGGTCGCTCCAGTCGAGCTTTGCAAAGAGCATGTTCCTTTGATGCTTCACGTTGTTCTCATCCTCTGGGACCACTACATTCCTCTGGTTCAAGATCAGGCACGCGAGATGTTGGTCCATTTGATACATGAGCTGGTCATTTCTCAAATCGAGGATAGCAGTACGACGATACCCACAAAACGCTCAATTGAGGCCTTCATCGAGCTGGTCCGCCAGCACGATGTGCAGGTTGTCTGGGCTTATGACGACTTCAACGGCAAGAAGGAAGACGATAACGATCTTCGTCTACCAGATTCAATGAACTTTGTCGCCACTGAGGTTTTCAACATTTTCAGCATCACTTATCCTTCAATTCGAGAGGACTGGGGCAAGACAGCACTCAAATGGGCCTCGAATTGCCCGGTGCACCATCTAGCATGTCGCTCCTTTCAGGTTTTCCGCAGTATTTTGAGCTCTTTGGACCAACCAATGCTTGCTGATATGCTTGCCCGACTTTCCAACACGATTGCCGACGAAGGCACCGAGGTTCAAACCTTCTCCATGGAGATCTTGACCACGTTGAAGACCATTATTGACGCCCTTGCGCCCTCTGATCTCATCCAATATCCTCAGCTCTTCTGGACGACATGTGCCTGTCTTGAAACCGTGCATGAGCGAGAGTTCACGGAGAGTCTGGCGATGCTGGAGAAGTTAATGGATAAGCTTGATCTCGCTGATCCGGACATTGTGCTTCGACTTTCAGAAACTTTCCCACCGAAATGGGAGGGTACGTATACAGGATTGCAAGCATTGGTGTACAAAGGTGTACGCTCGAGCATCTGTCTCGACCGTTCTCTCCGCGTTCTTGAAAAGCTCATCCAGCTTCCATCGAATGACTTGGTCGGCGACAACAGTCGATTTTTGTTTACTCTTCTGTCTAACCTCCCGCGATACTTGCGACTATTTGAGACGAGCGTGAAGGACCAGGAAACTTTGAATTCGGCTACAATTCTGGCTGAAGTAGCACGCCGCGATTCCTTCTCGACTATTGCCGGACCTTTGGAAGACTTTGCTAAGCTGCGGTATGTCAAGGATGACGATTTTTTGGCCGATCTCCTTCCTGCTATCAAAGACATATTCTTTCCTGAGGAAGAGTTTAAATGTCTGGTCTTTCTGCTTAGTCTTCTCACGAATAAGCTGGCATGGTTCAAGATCAAGACTATGCATCTCCTTTGCGTCATCATTCCTGATGTGGACATGAAGAAACGAGAGATTGCTACCCAAGGCTCTGATCTAATCTCTCCTCTCCTGCGACTCCTTCAAACCGAGTTTTGTCCACAGGCGCTCGCTGTCCTTGACAATGTTATGATGACCATGACGGCCACGCCCCTCGACAACAAGCATCTTCGCATGAGTATGGCAGGCGCCAACACAAGTCGTGCTTTGCGTAAAGAGTACGAGAGCGTGAAGAGCCTTTACGGCATCCCAGAAGCATCTGGCTGGTCAGTGCCCATGCCGGCTGTGCACGCCCGCACGACAAGAGACAATGTCCATGCAGTCTTTTATACATGTGCCGGGCCAGAGACAGTGATGGCTCCAGAAGATGCGACACCCAAGATAGAGCTCGTCGCGGAAGAGTACAGCGAGAATCACTTTCCCGATCATCGCACAGCGACCATGATGTCCGACGACACTCGTCACGACAACCAACCAGCAGATCTAGTGACAAAACTCGAAAGCCTCGACGATTTCTTCGATGACGAAGACGACGAAGACGACACGAATGATTTGGCCACAGAATTGCCTCATTCCAATCTTGGTCACTTTCACGCCGCCACCACCGATGTGCGAGAAAGTTTGTATGATCAGGAGACATTGCCGTTGCTCAACAGGTCCTTGAAGCGCAACGCAAGCGTCAGCTCGTTCAACCACGGCTTTGCTGATCGACCCGAGATGAGAACTGAGATGAGGGTCTCGCCTTCACGGGAAGCGATGACAATGACGCCCACGCTTTTTCAAAATGACCTCAAATCTCCATTCTCACAAACAACGCTACGACCGAACATGCACGTAAGATCAATTACATCGCCAGTCGGCAGCCAGATATCACCTCCAGGAAACGCATTCGCGCTTGAGCAAACCGTTGTGGATGAAACATTTTCTGAAGACGAATATGACACGGATTCTGTTAGCCGACATGCTGGAGGCGAAAAATTGTTCTCCATTCGTACCGGATTTCGATCTGGTATTAGGAGATTGACGGGCGGCGGGGGTGATGCTTTACATGGCGCGAAGACCCGGGAGGCGCTTCGCTCACAGATGCAAAAGAGTCCCAAGGTACCCAAAGTACCAGATGTCTATTTGCAGAATCCAAAGAGCTCGGACCTTTGAGGGTTGATTTCTCGAGATTTGAGGGTCGCAAGGCGCAACTGTCATTCATGGGATGGCAATTTTTCTGGGCGTTAAGGTTTTTCTTGGGCGGTTATTGGTATGATCATCAGGAGTATCATGAAGACGAAATGCATATGGCGCGATCTCACACACATTTTGCATGGAGACGGCGCATCTCACTGGGAAAGTTATGTCTGGCGCATACAAAGGTCAAGTGGAGACGATTTAGGAAAGTTTGAGGATACGGGTTTCATGGTAATCGTAGTCAGGTCTTTACGATTCCCCCAAAACGTAGTTGATAATTGAGTCTTTTGGATCGAATTGTGTTTTCCCCTGAGTGCGTGGTGACTCTGTACTACGCCTCTGTAAGAATATTCGTACGATCTTCATGGTGGTTTGTGGAAGTCGGATTGGTGAGGCGATCGGTGGCGGATCAATCCATATAAGCGGCATGGAGCGAATCTGTGGTGGTGATGACAGTCGGATTCGGGATTCGCTAGGACATCAAACCGAACAGCGGAACGAAACGACCAAGTGTGGTTGATGATTGCTTCTGCTGATAGACTTGGTGTCTGATCAGACGAGTCGAAGTTTACTTATAACTCCCCGTTCTTCATGCAAGGGATCGATCTTTGTTCTTCACCGGCGGCGGCACAGCATTCAACGCCACCCCTCATGGTTCTATGAGCAGGCCATAAATATTGAGTACCACAGCTATCGATCCTTTCGTGAGTGGCAGACACCAGAATTTACTCTGTCCTGCCAGCACGTGCCCAGACTTCAACTCCGGCAATCTAGCTCTCGCCTCCGGCCCTTCTCCCTCTCGTACCTTGCAGATCTCTATCAATAAATCAACAATCTTCCGCACTTCCACCTCGGAACTACAGCACAAAATGAGTACCACTACTACAATTGTACAGCCGCCCACTGCCATCACGGCTGAAAATGTTCTCCGTCTTTTCCCAGAAGTCAATACCACCATAATTGGCGCCGCGCGCCCAAGTGGCAGCGAAGACGACCTCGCAGGCTACGATGAGGAACAAATCAGGTTGATGGACGAAGTCTGCATTGTCCTTGACGAAAATGATGTTCCCATCGGTAGCGCTAGCAAGAAAGCTTGTAAGTTTTCCCAGTCGCTCACAATGGTGTCTGGCGCATCGAGGCGAAGTAAATACTTACGATACTCCACAGGCCACCTTATGACCAACATCGACCAAGGCCTCCTCCACCGCGCTTTCTCCGTATTCCTCTTCGATCATGATAACAAACTCCTCCTTCAACAGCGAGCCACCGAGAAAATCACTTTCCCAGATATGTGGACGAATACTTGCTGCTCGCACCCACTGGGTATTCCAGGCGAGACGGGAACAACACTTACGGAATCGATTGCTGGTGTCAAGCGCGCTGCGCAGCGGAAATTGGACCACGAGCTCGGTATCAAGGCAGAGCAGGTGCCAATAGAGGAATTCAAATTTCTGACCAGGATACACTACAAGGCACCAAGTGATGGGAAATGGGGCGAACATGAGAGTATGCTTACCTTCGCCAGACGACTTTGCATATAATGGCATCACTAACAGTTTCACGCAGTCGATTACATCCTCTTCATCAAACCAAAGGCAAAGATCATCCTCGACCCCAGCCCCAACGAAGTCCGCGATACCAAATACGTCTCAGCAGAGGAAATGAGGGCAATGTTCGGCGACAGCGCTTTGCTCTTTACACCGTGGTTCAAGCTCATCTGTGAATCTTTCCTATTTGACTGGTGGAAACATCTCGATTCCGGCCTGGAGAAGTACATGAACGAGGAGAAAATCCACAGGATGTAGATTAGCATCTATCAAAACCGGAAGAACAGGGTGCCTGGTGATTTTGATGGAACTTGGTCGCGCAGACCCAAACATTGGATATCAGATATCGGCAGCAAACGATGTAAAAGGACACGATAATGGGAAAGGAATTGCAGAACTGGCCAGCTTGGTGCATAGCAGCATTTCCCCCAAAGGTTGTCATGTCCATTTTATAGCAGAAAAAGACGCGAGTAGAAGACTAAGATACCCATACCATTGAATTCCACATTTGACTCCACAGTGTCCGCTCAACAATGCCACTTTAGCTAGCAATATGGTTAATCACGTGTCCCATTACCGATTCGAGTGCGTCCCATCCGAATACAACTATGATGGCAGGGTTTGTACAGGTTCGATCGGCGGACGATGATCTACTACGGTATGTTACCCCTACCTAGTACGACTGATAGGCTGGCGTTGTGACCGTGGAACCAGGGTGATACCCAAATTGTTCGATTGTGGTTGATAGGCATCTGAAAGAGAGGTTGATAAGGAATAGAGATGAGAGTGAGAATCGAGTTTTTGATGTCGTTGCATGATTGTTTGTTTGATGTGATGCTTTGAGTTTAGAATTGCGATGTGAAAGGAATGGATAAGTTGAAAATACAATAACGCCGTCCCTCCGCCCTCTCCTCTGGCAGATATACAATTTATACGTCCTCACCCTCCCCATTCAAGGCTGACAATTTAATCCTTCATTCTCCTCCCATTCCCTCATCATCATCATTCCGAGGTACATCTAAACAACCTCCCCCATCAAAACCCCCTGCTTCTCCATAAAACTATCCCTCTTCGCAACCTTGGGCTCCCGAACCATAATATCCAACTCAATATGCTCCTCGGCCCTCTGCAAATACACCTTCCTCTTGACCTCAAACCCCATCTTGCCGTAAATAATCATATTCACCGCCGCGCTCGACTCGAGATAGCAGGCTTTGCCTTCGGCATCGGCAATGGCCGTCACGTGGTCAATCAGCTTTCGTGCATAGCCCTTGCCGCGAGCGGAAGGGATACAACCGATGTAGACGAGGTACCAGGAGTCGAGATCGCGGGGACCGAGGACGGAGGTTTTGGTGCTGGTGAGGAGAGGGAGGAATTCGGTGAAGAAACGAATTTTGGCTTCGGGGCTCATTTTGTAGTTGAGACGCCACATTCCCGAGCGGAATGTCGTGACGAGGTCGTCCATATCTTGGCCTGGTGGCATCCTGAATTCCTCGCTTGTCAGTTTTTGATTCGTGGTTTTGTTTTTCCCCGAGTTGGTGCTTGAGAAGTGCATGTTGGACTTACCACAAGGCAACTCCTCCGTAGCCCGCTCCGATGGTGGTCACGAGCCCTTTCAGACAGTGGGCATAAGTAATGTATTCCATCATACTCAAATGCAATTCCCATTTCTCTTGCTTGGTCCAGTGAGCAGTATCCGGCGTTTCGCAGAAGTACTCCGTGGTATGGTCATATCGAAACGCCTCTGCAAGAGACAAAGCAGCAGCTTTGTACTCGCTGATATCGACAACTCGGACCCGTTCGTTGCTGGACGCCACGGGCTTTACAGGAGCGAGAGTGCTACCAGGCATAGACATGACTGGACCAGCAATAGACTCGCTCAAGGTTGTGTTGGCTTTTCCTTCGTGCATGATGGAGATGGATGTCTTGGCAAGGCCTTTATCCATGATTGCGATTTTGAGTTTGGTTGATTACTTAAATGCGTATGTGAGCGACCGTGATATTTGTGAATGATATTCCGGGGGTCAGCCAGCGTGTCTGATGCTTGGTTGGTTGGCAAAGTCGCCTGGGTTGATTGCTTTTCAATGTCGTGAGAAGTACTGATGTTGTTGTTGTCAGTGTTTGTCGTCCAAAGAGATTACTGATGATATTGAAAGCGAGATAATAGTCATAGCGAGAATCGCGTACCTGATAACTGCTCAAGTTTATTTCTACGACTTCAAGTTCGTTTAGAAGGTCTAGTTGTATCCCCTGTATGCACTTGGGACAATTGCGATCTCGACACCGTGGCTGAGAAGTGTTAGGAAAACATGATCCGGAAGAAGTTGTCGTTGCATACCGATGCGAGCTGGATAGCGTAATGAAGTAAAGGCTTGTCGTAAATCAACCGACATCAATAACTTTCCGTTCGAGGAACCCTTTATGTATTTAAAGGAGTTTGTTGTTGAAAGTATCCTATGGGTGATCCCCAAGGAGTTAGATCTGCAGATGGTGGTGAATGGCCGGCGGCTTTCTGGTAGAAGTCGAGTATAGTTTGGAAGAGTGAGGATGGAAAAAGTGAGAGAAGGGTCGAGATGGGGAAGTGGTTCAAGTATCACTCCGCTTCGGAGCTAGTCACAAGGCTACTAAGATACGTAAAGATATCGGGATCCAATCCAGATGGAGGGCTAAGAACAGCTCAGCACAGTAACGATCGCATGGATCGATCGGCTGCAAGGGTGATCCCGTGAAACGTGGGGGTGCGAGAATGAGGCTACCTGGCAGGAATCAGGCACGACGTTTCAAGATGTTGGCTTTGCTCTGCTTGGTTCTGTCCAACTTCGCGCAGAGAAGGGAAGACGTAGGAGGTAGATATACGATGGGGGAGATGGCCGCGTAACGGCAGCCGGCCGCCTCTTTCCAGGCTAGATTGGTCAGTGTTATCACGAATAAGCCGTGAGATATGGGCCACAAGATGAGGAGGTCGACGATAAGCTGGCTCGAGGGCGGCGGATGCAGGCTGAGTGGCAGTGGAGGCTTGGTCCTTGGACATTCTAGCGTGTACCCCATAATTGCCAGGGGGGGGCCTCGGATAGGCATTCCACATCGGGCATCACCGCCGTCGGACCACCATCCGGGACGAAACATGGATTCAACATGCCTGTGGTGCAAAAACATGTCGACGATGAGAAGGAGTGGAAGGGCGGCCTCATTATAAAGGGTCCAGTTCTTAGGAGGTAGAAGGCACTCTGCATCCCCCCATTGACCCTTGCTTCCACCATCAACCTCGCGTCCGTCATCGTCCCTTCAGCTACTGTGTACCAAAAGGTGTCCTTCATCACTACTCGTACGTGCATCGGTATCGTCGACACCTCGGACGAAAAGGGTAGAGCACAATCAAAGAAACATGCGCGTGGGGAAACGAAGTCAAACCGACGACTGAGAGCCGAGTCTTCGACATGCATATTCGAGTTACAGAGTTCTAATTCAAGTACCAGGCTTTGAGAATGCAAAGACATAACCCATCAGAGCCATTTCCTCGGCCTCGCCTCCACCATGTGCGTGCTTTCGACTATCAAAAGTGTCAGCTTGCTCAGAACATCAATCATCATCAGCAGAGGGAGAGGCACTTACGCAGGATGTTGTTCCAGGTCAAAGTACGCCTCGATCTTCAGATTGTCACCTTTTTTAACAGCCACCGGCTCAGTACATTCTTTCATCCCGGACAGAGCCTTGAACTCCACACCGTCTGCGGTTTTGAAGGAGCCAGCTGCGCCGTACTCCGCTTTCGAATCGCAAACCACTTGACCGTTGATGATCATGGACATTCCTTTCCCGCCATCATGCATGTGTCCTCGACGAGAAAGTAGGTAACCATCCTGGCTAATGGTGAGATCCCCACTCTTCATGTCCCACACCTTTTGGCCTTCCGGAGGTTTCAACATTGGATTCATGTTCTTGTCGCACTGGTTGATGGTCATGATCCCGACCGCTGTGTCCATCATGTCCGGTGTTTCTCCTGGCAAGTAATCGAGCTCCGTCACCAAATAGATGTCCTTGGCCTCCTTGCCGTAGTTGACGAGCTCAGCAGACACGATGATCTTAGAACTGGTTCCTAGCAAGTAGCCGCTGTTGAACTTTCCATCCGGTGTGTTGAATAGTGATGGAGCACCGTCTGAAGCGCTACCTCCAATATACGAACCTGGAATCTTGTACCCGTTCTTGACTTGGCTCGCCTCCGTCTTGCCACACTGAACAGTTTGGACTGTGCTTTTGCCCACGTCGAAAATCTGGACGTGGTGGTTGTACACGTCGTTGCTAATGGTCGCGAACGTGCCATCTTCATACTGCAGAGTCGAGTTCGTTCGCAGAATCCAAACGTTCTGTGGAAGTCCCTCCATGCTAAGCATGAAAGTATTGCTGTTTGGGTCGGTTTTCCCCAACGTCTTTTTCTTGGATGCCTATGGCTGTCAACAGTATTTGACCACATGGGTAGAAGAACCTCATACCTCTTCAGCCGGCAACAATTTCAGCGGCCCGTGATAGAGTCGCACATTCTTCACCCCGGGTCTACTCATGCCGGTGACCCCTTCAACAGTTTTAATGGCTTTCATATTGGTCGTGAAGAGCGATGAGGCGCTAGACAACAGACCGCCTAGTCCACCGCCGAATTGTCTCCTGTCTGCTTCCATGTTAACACTGCCACTTCTACAGGACTGATCGATTACAAACCGATTGAAGCCATCTGGACGGCCATAGGCGCGCAAATCAGAAGCGCCGCCGTTACCTTCATGTTTGTGAGGCCTCGTTCTCAGAACACGACTGTGTCAAATCCTTTCGAACACTTCACGCTGCAATCGACAATAATCTCTCAAGCAGCGGACGTCGTGCCCGCAGCCAGCACTTGTCCATGTTTTTGTCTCTCTGAAAACGCGATTGAACATAAACCTCTTAAGCGAAATGCTTAAAATCTGTTTATTTGATGCGCGGTCCTCAAATTGTTTACGCATTGGCCAATAAGCATTCGGACGGACACCATTAGTCATCGCAACCGATCGATACTTTTGGTAATCTGTTTCTCCACAGAGCACATCGTTTCAAGTGCTGCCCTCGGGCACACCCGTTCCCGGGGAGGATCTCTCCCATCGTGCTCGTAAAAACCGTACCTACTTTGCAGACCCTTTCGCACATCGTAAACTCTCCTTCGTTACTTATTCTGCGCTCGTTGCATGCTCAATCTTTCGGACAGGGCTTGTTCGGAGAGGGCTCGTTCAGAGAGTCGTTCGGAAAGTCGTTCGGACAGGGCTGTTTTTGATTAAGTATAACACTGAACTATTGTCGTAAAGAGCATCTCGGTCGAAGGGGTCGTACCACCTCACGTTCAAATTGAAGATACGCAGGAACCAACCAGATCAACAGCAACAAACACAGCACCATAACATAAAAGCCTGCAAACGCATACACGAACACAAGGCTGACAATCCTCACCTCCCATCATCGCCACAAACCCCACCAACCACCGCGCCGCCAAACAAAATGACCCGACCAATTCTCGCAGCACTGCTCTTAGCAACCCAAGCACTCGCCCACTTCGGCGTACGTCAAATCGAAGTCGATGGCGTCGTGTACATATCCCCCTCCATTCCCCACATCCCAAAACTGACAAGACATCGACAGATATCCAGCCTGGGACGTCCGGATCGATAGTTATCTCGGGCCCGTCAAGAGGATCGAGTGGTCGCATGCGAGTAGACCTGCCGCACCGGGTTTCAACAAGAACTTGGATTCCCACGAGTTCGGTCCCATTACCAAGGTGGATTCTCCGGCTATTGCTTGTAAGATACCCATCCCAGTCCCTACGCTATGTTTTTGAACTCTTTTTTCCTACGTTGTTCGAGGGGTTCGTTGTCTCGTTTGTGGAAGTCGATATGGGAATGTTTCTGGGGATGGGAGGAGAGAAAGGGCCAGAGATCGTCGGTATCGATGTGCCATCTCATGAGACGCACCTTGGACTTTCAAAAGATTTTGAAACAGCCAAACGAAAGCACCAAGATATCCAAACCAACTAACAATCCGACCAGGCGGCGAACAAGCCCAACCACCAGCTCTAAGAGCCATCGCGCGCGCAGGAGCAGAGGTAAACGTAAGCTGGACCAACATCATAAGAATGCACCGCGGGCCCGCCCTAACCGTAAGCCCCTCACCCTCCCCCCTCCCATCACCATCTCCAATTCCTAACCTTCTCCACACAGTACATGGGCCACCTCCCCACGCCAGACACACCCATCACCTCCGTCAAATTCTTCAAAATAGACGATGAAGGCTACGACCCCAAAACCGACACGTGGGGCGTCGACAGAGCGGTCGCAGCAGGGAGTACACACCGCTTCCAGATCCCCAGCGATCTCAAAACGGGGACGTATGTGGTTCGAACCGAAATGGTGGCGCTGCATGCGAACGCGCCGATGATGAAGATGACGCCTCTTGGCGGGCCGGAGTTTTACCTGCATTGTATCAATGTGGAGGTGTTGGGGGAGGGCACGGCGGTGCCGGAGGGGAATACGTTTCCCGGGACTTATAAAGCCGATGAACCCGGGTTGGCGTTTGTGCCGTACTTTGGGGAGGGGTCGGGTGTGGAGCAGAATAGTAAATATGTGAGTCTTACACTGCCATTAATGGGTCTTGGAAGAAGGGACGTGCTGACGAGTTGGGGTTGTAGGTTTCGCCAGGGGGGAAGAAGTATGAAGGGAAATATGATAAGCCTACTGGCCCGGCGCCCGTCGTTAAGGAGACTGGGGCGTATACTGGAGAGCTAAAGGTTAAGTATGAAGCGATGCGGGATAAGATGCAGGATGCCAATAACAAAATCGTTAACATGGTAAACCAGGCGTGGCCTGCAAACAAGGAGTATAGCCTCTCAGTCGGTATGGCATATATGAAGACGCAGATGTCGACAGAGTGGAAGGATGCTTGGGCGGCGTACAACAAGGTCCAGGCTGATGTGCAAGCGTTGAAAGATGAGGTTCAGAAATTGCCGTAGATGATATTTCAATTTTTTTTTAATTTTTTTTTGATGCGCGCTTCTGCGATTCACGAAAGTGCCTTTTTTTCAGTTAGCAGCCGCAGCAGCGACCTCTTGGTCTTTTGGCAGGATATCCGGGACTGGTCCCAAAGGCGTGATGCTCTGTGATATTTATCAGCTATTACCCCCAAACCAATCGATTGGGAGATGCGACTCACGAAAGGATTGATCTGCCTGTGACTTTTTGTATAATGCTTCTTGATATGCTCAAACTGCGTCGTCTCGCCGAAAGCAGGAATATCCCAATACAACTTCCTAACCCACTTATGAAGCGCCGGATACCCCGATCTGATGTCTCTCAAATTCGTCTTGAAATGCTGAACATAGACAGCATCGAAGCGGATAATCGTCGTATAAAGACGGACATCGGCCTCTGTGATTTTATCGCCGAAGTAGTACGGACCAGGGCTTGAAGAGAGATGCTTCTCGACGCGATCGAGCGCGGTGAACAAAGTCGTCACAGCCTTTTCGTATGCCTCTTGCGTGGTCGCAAACCCGGATTTGTAAACACCATTGTTGATATCGTTATACACCCACTCATTCGATTCCTCGATTTCCCTCTGCAGATGCTTTGGGAACAGATCCACCTCTGCAAATTCCTTGGGCAGGACAGAGTCAAACGCGGTGTAGAACATGCGGATGATATCCGCAGACTCATTGCTCACAATCTTCTTCTGCTTGGTATCGTAGAGGGTAGGCACCGTGAAACGACCTGCATACTCGGGGTCGACGGAGAAGTAGAGGTCGCGTAGGTGTGTGTATTCCGGGTGGACGGGGTTAGGATGGACTTGATCGCCCGGAACCTTCTCGTCTGGAGTTGCAAATCGCCATCCTGTATACACTCGTTAGCCACTACATTCCCACTAGATTCCCATCCGACAAACAAACCCTTCTCCAGCATTTCCCAGTGCACACTCGTAAAAGGAATAAACTCCTCTAACCCCTTAAGCTTCCGCACAATCAACGTCCTATGCGCCCACGGACACGCATACGACACATAGAGATGATACCGTCCCTTCTCGGCCGGAAACTCCGCACCGGGCTCCCTCGAGATCCAATTCCGGAACTGCGAAACCTGCCGTTTGAACTCGCCAGACTTGTCTTTGGGATCGACCCAGTTGAGAATATTCTTCTTGTCGTCCTGCAACAACAAGTCAGCATCGCATAAGCCCAAGAATTCGCTCGCTCGCTTACAGCCATGGTGGCAAAGCTTCGTGTGATTCTTCTGGTTGCGGGGAGGAGTTGACGGTGGACAAGATTTATTCGTGCAAGCAGGGAGGACATTCAATGGGATTTGTTTTGGTGGGGAGGGATAGGGAAGGGCGTGTTCAAGTACCTACATGATTCGAAGTTCAAGTCCCTCGAGGCGGGGGTATTCCACGGCCATTCATCAGCATTGGTGATGGGTTGCATCATCACCTTCAGCGTGCTTGGCATGATTAGCTGATGTTGACAAAGACGGAGTAAATACCGCAAGTAATAATCCGTGATAATCATCCCCTTTTCATTTCATTGGTCTGCAGGTTTTTGAGGCAGGATCGATATCACACTGGCAAAGACCTCCTGAGGCTTTGGACCACAATCTATTCGCTTTTCATTCCCAGAAATCATTAATCACATTTGCGAGAACATGTCAAATATTCACTCCAGGAAATATGAATACATCTATTTGTATTATCTATGAGAATAGTCCATTAGGATCAGATAGTCAGCGGATCCGACAAGGTACATACAACAACACAAATGCGTCATGAATAGTCGGTCGCCTGCTCGCTCAAGAACCCGGAGTCCAAAACAAAATCTCGTTTCCTAGCCAGGACAACGGTAATCGAAACGATATCTTAATCATACAAAGGGAACACTTCAAGGGTTCCAGCCAAGCGAAAGCGAGGCACAATCGACCTCGGGGGTATCGATGCTCAAATAACAATATTAGAAAAACACCCAAACGCCGAGCCAATGATCCATCCAGCGTGACCAGTCCAAATGAAATACGCGAATCAATTTAAGGTATATGCTTTGTTTCGCTTGGGTCGGCCGTTCAGATCCGTAAGAAGTCATAATATAGTACAAATGCGGTGCTCTGCGAGGGTGTTGAGGGCGGTGTGTCTTGATCATTCGCAATGAAGTCGTCCTAGGCGCTCAAGTCTGAAGAGAACGAGAAGGACCTGCTTGCAAAAGCGGTTTCGGAGGAGGAGCAAGTAATGACGATTCGACATGGGTTGTAGCGGTTGGATTAGTGCTTCGTGATGCTGTCGCACCAGGGTCGCTGGACGTGTAGAACTCAGCAGGAGCTTTCTTCTTCTGCTTAGATGGTCGAGCAGTCATCTCTTCACAATTATACCACTCTCTTTCGTCCTGCTCCTTCTTCTTCAACGCTGAGTGCACAGCTTCACTCTCTTTAGTGACATTAGTAAACCATTTTTCAATGCCTGATCGCAAGATCGAGGTGCTCTCGTCACGCAAGGCTGGGAGACGGTGATCGCCGTATCTTAGTTCATTGATCTGTTCTTGTCTGACTTTGCCCGTAATCTCGTGAAGGGAACTCAAAAGCTTTACACGACATTCAGTGTGGGGAACCTCTGAGGACTCCTTAGCTTGATTCTCTTTCCCAGCCACAGAGCCACGTCGAGAGCTTGCTCTGGATGCTGAAGCGGACTGAATCTTTGGTGAACGACCATCGTGTGAAAGGACACGCTCGAGTGCATGGGTTAGGAAAGCATCTCTTTCATTGATGCTATCCTCGATGAATTCCTCGTCCAGTGTGATAGGAGTAGGTAGCATGGCGTCTTTGTATGGATTGCCGTATTGTGACTTCAAGACAGGCTTTGGAGGATCAGCTTTGTCTCTTGATAATGCAGAAGGTGTATGACCACAAGTTGATGTCCTAGAGTGACAGAATCGAACTTTGCGGCGCAGGCGCAAACGTGTGATCGTCATATTTCGCGTATCCACAATCAATGTTGCGCAGACCTCGACCCAGATCTCCTTGGTTTCAGTGTAGGAGAGTGACTGCCGAGTAGCGCTCGCAGGAAGTGGCTCCGCGGACATTGTTGCTTTGATGTCTTTGAGCAGATCTGCGTAAGGAGCAACAGCTTGAAGTGCAAAATCTGGA
Source organism: Venturia asperata (assembly GCA_003689335.1). Classification (NCBI taxonomy): domain Eukaryota; kingdom Fungi; phylum Ascomycota; class Dothideomycetes; order Venturiales; family Venturiaceae; genus Venturia; species Venturia asperata. The sequence continues at coordinate 428,893 of QWWL01000016.1, forward strand.
TGTATACTGTTCAGAACACCAGCAACGTTCTGTGGATGATCGCTTTGACGAGAGCCCCAGCCTAGTGACTGCCCTTGACCATCTTTTCTGAATGATGCTTTGGCAGAATAATAGCCAGCAAAAGGTGGGGAGGACAAAGCAGGCACAGAGGGAAAGGGAACGGTGACGTCTATCACACCATCCTGAGCGTTGTAGCAAGCCTCCACTCGTCGTGGAATATCGACGGGCTGCGATGAAGAATTGTCTGCTGGAGTTGCACTTGGGTGGACAGTTTCTGGGGTGACAGGTGCCACAGGCGAAGTCATTCCTGAGGTTGGAATAGATGGTGCTTGGTGAGCTGTAATGGCACGCTGGGCTTCGCCTTCCTGTACCATCTGCTGCAACTTGGTCCTCAAGTAGTCTGAGTGCTGGGCGCCTGGGTTGCCAAGACCTTCGTCATTGTCGAGAGGGTCAAAAGTTTGAGACCCTTTTCGAGACGACGATCCATTCCAGAAGTCCTTCAAGCTAGCCCATCGACTGGATGACTGAGTTTCGCTGCTGCTGGTTCGGTATAATGCGCTCATTAGATTTTCAGAGGCGACGCTGTCTTGACTGTCAGGACGGCCACTCATGTATGCCACGGGCGCAAAATACGCAGGCGCGGTGGAGTTTGTCGGTAAGCTCTTTGGTGCAATCTCCGGCCTTGGAGACTTTCCTTTGCCGGGTGACGTCGGTCGTGATCCAGAGTCGTTGCTACTGCTGGCTCCTGGAGACTTTGGGGTCCTTGGCCTGGTGAACACATCTGAATCGCGCCTCGAAGGCGGTACTTGATGCTCGAATCTAATAGTAGTACCGTGCCGAGCCTCTGGTAGACCTGACGGCGAGGAAGCTGTAGGAGTTTTTATACCGTCTGACTTGTAAGATGTGCCTTGTCTCTTCATCGTAGTGCGCCTGAGGGACTCGTTACGCGAGGGCGCATTGTGTGGTGTCGGCGGAGATCGCGGAAAGCTCGTCAGTGAATGTGCCGTTCCTGGCCTGGAGCTACCGCGCATGTTGTCCCTGTCTGCAGGCAAGAATTGTGAAAGTAGATAAACCAATCTGCGTGATGTGGTTGCTGCTGTGGACACAATAATAGTGCGGCTGGATACTGCCAACTCTTCTGGAGCCACTTGAGAGCCTTGCTTCTGATTGCACAACAGCATACTGCGGAACTCCATAGGCGCCATAACGGTTAACCATTCCGTATGTGTTCCGAGGAACGCGTTCATCAGGTTGAATAAGAATTCTTTGTGACGTAGATCAGCCCACTGTTCGAACAGTCTGGCCTCGTCGCGCCAACAGCCCCACGGGCGCTGTCCGGTCTCGACGCGTGGAATATGAAAGCCACGGACAAGTCTGATTCCAGCAGCGTGAGTCGCCTTCTTGAGGGAATCATTTCCTGCAAGCGCGTGCATAAGTAATCGTGGGGCACGTCCCATCGTTGGCAGCTGGCGCAATGGGGGCAACAAGCAGTCGATGGCGATCTTCTGAAGGCTTGACAGAGTGCGAATAACAATGTCCCAATTCTTTAAGGTTACCTCCTCTACCGCACTGTCGACGTCAGTTTCGAAGGTATTGAGGTAGCTCTTGGAGCTAGAAGAGATGAGATCGGACATGTTGAAATCGTCGCCAGCAGATGAAGCCAGTGAGGCGGCTCCCGAGTTACGGCGAAATGGATAGCCCACCTCTCTCTCAATGATGGGCAGATCAATGAGTAAAGTAACAGAGAACATAGGCGGCGAGGCTCTGGAAACACCTTCTGGAAGCGGTCGTAGTTGCAGGCCCAGCTTTCCATTTAGGCCATTTGCAACGACCGCGTTCTTTCCCGTACCATCCTCTGAGGTCCAAGGGACCGAGAAAGTGCGGGTGACCATGACAGTGCGACGTTTCGGCTTCGTATGTTCAGCGTCAACAACTCGGACAGACTCGTTGGTCACGATTTTGAGCTTCTTTGAATCCTCGAGAGGGGGAGCACCTGAGGGTTCTGCAGCCATTGCATTCGCGATTTTGAGTTGACCATTCTCGGCAGAACCACTTACATCAGCAGCTGAAAAGACCTTCGAAAGATAACTCGGACGCCGCGTAGGTAATCCAGGCGGAGGATCCTCTTTGACTGGCTCGGTGGGAGTCGACTCAACTGGGTAAATTTTGAAATTGTCGCTGTTGCCCTTGTACGAGGAGGGTACATTGTCGAACATGCAGCTTAGAGCAATCTGGACTGCTTCGTCCAATCTTGGGTGCGGAGATGGAGAAGGCTTCTGTGATGTCGGACCTGAGGTACGGCGCATCCGGTTCTTGTGAGCAATGGCGCTGATTGAGCTACCTGCGAACGTAGGCGATCCACGACCTTCATCTTCAGGTATTGACTCGATTGTTGGTGGTCGCACGAGCGGGCGCGAAGTTCCAGATGCGGTACGAGCATGCGCGGACGATTGATCTGGTTTATCAGAGGCGCGTGGTCCCCGTTGCAACTGGGTTGGCTCCTGCAGCTCAGGCCTTTTGGAGTCGAACAAAAGTATAGGACCCAGGGAACTCGCCGACTCTGCCTGCGCCACTAAGAAACGCACGTCTCGAGGGAATTGGACATCAATGTCTCCGTGAGAGCAATCATTGTCTTGTGTAGCCTTTGCCTTGTCTGAGGCGAAGGCTTTGTTGGGAAAGAGCAATTGTAGGACATGCTCCTTATCCACAGCGGACTCGCTGGCAGAACGACGCGCCTTGAGAGGGTTGAGCGAGCCAAGGAGATGACCGAAGCCTTCCATCTTGTTGTTCAATAACGGCGGCCATGTAAATGCGTTGGGCAGGTGGAGGAGAGGATGTACAAGTCTGGTGGGAGGCGGGAGTGGTTGCTGTCGAGCAGGCGCAGAACATTCTACCGCGGGAGATTATTGCCTGGGCGAGCTTGTAGGTTGGGAGGTGGAGCTGGAGGACGGAGGAGTGGCGATTGAGAATTGGGGTCAGGCGGCGGGCCTTCGAGCTGGTGAGGGCGTTGGAATGTCGATTGTCAATCCTTCAGGGCGGTGACCAGGGCAGCAGGGATCGGCTGCTCTGATATCAGTGTAGGCTTCGAAAAACAATTGCCAGTTCATCTAAGGAGAATTGGCAACGAGCGGCAGTGCGAAAGAGTTATGATGCAGGCAAGGCACGAGCTCTGGGGCACGGAGTCTGGTGGTGAAGACTGCGGAGGCAGCGGAGAGAAGACAGCTGGTGGTGGAGGTATTGTGTCGCTGCGATTTGAATAATCATGGAGAAGCGGTGAGATTGGCAGCAAGGCAGAGCCGCATGCCGGCGCTCTCGGGACTGATCCGCGGGGGGTACGGGGGCTTGTCTGCAGATGGTGCGCAACAAGCCACGCAAGTCCAGGGGCCTGCCTGTACATGTGCTTTTTCTCGACCTAGTACTGTGAATCGAGTCTCCGAGGAATATTTTGTGTTTACAAGTACAACCTCAAGAAGCCAGCAAGGCCTCCCTCGTACCCAGGGATCGAATGCCACTGCTTTATGACACGGGCGCAACCCGCCCGTGCAAGTTCAACGCCTCGGCCGGGCACGCGGAAACACCCAGCAGACAATAGACGCGAGCTCGACCCCGGACTCGATGGGGAACATACCGCGCTTCATTCCATGGTCCTGGGGTATGGAAGTGTCTTGGTCCTGGCATCAACTTCACCGACGGAAGGGCTCGCACGGCACGCAATATCATACACTGTCATCGTATCCTAGTCCTTTCGCCCAGCATCGCAGCGGAGAAGCAAGAAACGGCGTCTGGTAGCGCATCCTCATCCTCCTCCTCCTCATCCTCATCCTCCTCATCCTCATCCATGGATCATGGTACAGCCGGCGCCTTCCCGCTGCATCGTTAACGTTCACGTTGGCCAAACCTACGTGATGACCGATCAACCGTGGTGCGTGGTTTGGGCGGGCACTCCCACCAGTATGAGGTCTCTGGCATGCAGGCATCCTTCCATAATCGGGCCTCGACGATATCAAAAAGCGAGTCGGGACCAGTGGAACACGCGTTGGAGGAAGTTCAACCATGTCTTCACATGCCTCACTCCAAACCACCTGCCTCATTCCAAGCCACCAAGAAATATCCTCCTACGAGCCTCGGACGATTCATAGCTGCAACAGCAAACCCAACATTCCGTGAGCACACACGGAGTAAGCCATGGCCATACCACGAGACGTTGTATCGACCACAAACCCGCTTACCACCTCGGCCTTACTCCCCCGCAGAATACGCCCGGTCGGGATCCTTCACCGCGCTCAGACCAAGATCTCCCTCATGGAAAACAGCCTTATACAAATTTCCTTATCAACCACTCCTTTCTCATTTGCTAACGAAAAAGCAAGTAGCGCAGCAGAACCACTCGGCCGACCTCTATGTCACCCAATCAAACACATCGGTGCCCAAAGTCTGATAGATACCATCAATCATTTCCCTTGACCGACTCAACACCACACCACCTCTTCCCTTCCCAAAACCAACCTACGGAACAATTGCACAACCCCGGTAGCTATGCACAATCGACCGCCGTCAACACCAAAGAGCCCAAAGACTCATATAACCATAATAAGCGACATCAATCTGGATATGCAGTAAGACCGAGCACGTCCCCTTCGCCCCCGCAAGGCTGAACCACCCATACCCCTGAAACAAGCAATCGCAAAATCTAAAAGAGTACCCCGTGCACACACGCACACCACAGTAGATCTCGATCGGCGGCGAGCTGCCCGTCCCATGTGTCTACCACGTTTTTCGCAATTTCCCCCATCCATCAACCCAAAAATACGGCATGCCTTTCTCCCTCATCCCGGGATTGGGAATACCGGTTTGGGAATTGGTGGTGTGACAGCCCCCCGTGTGAATACATGTGACTTGAGAGAAATCTTACCATGGTTCGTGCGGAAATTGTGGTTCGTCTGGAAATTATGGTTTGCGGTCGTGATTATTGACTCGATATTACCAGTCCCGTTGATTGATGGAGGAGAGGCCATCGGAATTTCTTCTTCATCTCTATATATAAACAACCACAAGGACATTCGCAACAATTGTCCCTCGCTCGGGATTTCCAATCATGACATTAAAAATCCATGGTCCGATGCTCCTTCCAGTGACATATACTAATATTTAAACGAGTATCGGCCAAATGTCTGAAAACATTAGCAGAATGCCAACGCAGGAGATCGGATATTTATGCATATGTATCATCAGGATACCAAACTCAAATCACGCAGACTCATAGAACCATCATCTCTCCATCCACATAATATGCATTACCATCAAAGCCCGCCACCCAAAACCCCTGAGCGGCCTAAAGTATCAGTATTAAAGTAGCAAAATCAACGCCTCGCCGGCAAGACCAACTCGGGCACACTCTCATTCATCATCTTCACAAACACCTGCGGAGACGGCTCCACAACCCTAGGTTTCCCCGCCTCAAGATAAAAGCACCTCAACAACCAAGCATCACTACAAAACGCCTCCACCTCCTCCTTGACCTCCTCCGCCGTCTTTGGTCTAAACGATTTAATAACATCGTTCATCGACAATTCGGCCTTCACAACCGGCGAGGTGAACAATTCCGCTTTATTCCCACCCACATTCCGCCCGATGATCCTGCTGTCGAAATTCTTGTCTTTCATGTCGACGCGGTTCTGCTCCCTGCGACCAGAGGTGCGGTCGTTGTAGAGGCGGTTGGCGAGGAGGAGAAAATCGCCTTCCTCTGTGATTTGTAGCAGGACCAGGCCCGTCACGTGTATATACTGCGTATACCTGTACTCTGGTTTTCCCCACGAGTACATGACATCGACGTCCTCTGGGAAATTCCCTTTGGCCTCGATGTCAAGCACGAATCCCAATTTCTTGAGGAGCAACTTATGGAAATGGAATGTATCCGGGTTGATGCGGGGGAGGAAGGAGTCTGCGTCGTAGAACTCCGCTGAGGGGGACGAAGGTGGCGGTAAGACGAGTTTGACAAGGTAGGGGGAGCGGAAGGGATCGTCTTCTGTGATGGCGCATGCTTCGTTGAGGGGCAGCTCGACGAGTTTGAGGCCGTAGCGTTCGATACTTTGGGCCCAGAAGGTCAAAGTGTCCTCAATGAATTTGGAGGTGACGTTCATCCAATCGATGCGGACATGGTAGCAGTTGTCTGGGTTGTGAAGACGGTCGTAGTGCAAGTTGATGATTTCCGGGCGATACGACTTTCTCCGAGGGTCGACGTCGTAGCGCATGGATTTGCTGAGGTAGACTCGACGTCGCTCTGGATGTTGGCTGGTGCTCTTCTCTGTGCGCTGGCCTGATGAGCCAGTACTTGGACGCGATCCAGGTAAAGGTCGGCTAGCGTTTGAAGAGCTAAGGGGAGTTTCGGCCATCGGTGTCGATGGGACAGAACGCATGCCAGTGCGACCACCAAACCATTGGCTTAAGCCAGAACCTGGTCGTGGGGCGCGATAGTCCTGGGCAACCTGGAAAAAGAAGTTGCCGTCACGGAATTGATGCTTTTCCTTCACATGCTGGAACAAGCCTTCTTCCATGAGCTTGTTTCCAAAGTCCACAGCATCTTCTCTTTTCTCAATGTCAACGAACGTTGCCAACAGCCAGCTTGTGAGATCAGATCCGGTGAAGCAGTTGTAGTGCAGACGTAAATGCCATCTTCTGTCCAGCATCTTGATACCCTTGTCAGATTGTAACTCTTGGGCCAGTCTCTGCAGGTCATAACTCTTTGTAGTATGGGTCTGTTCACCAGACTGCAGGATTGTAGAGCCCTCCGGATCCGCGAACAAAGCACTATCACCACCCGCCGCAATGACAATAGAAGGATCTCTGGTCTGATACTCAATCGCCAAAGGATTCGGGTCTTTCCTCCGAAAGCCATGCGGCAGTATGCGCTCTTCTGGTGGCAGCACACGCTGTCTCTGCAGGAGTTGAGTGAACTTTCTGATGCCCTCAAGTCTAATCTCCTCTTCCGAATCTTCAGTCACCATGGACAAACCTGGAGCACCACGTTGACTGGTGCGCGTTCGTGGTGGGATATCCACCGGTATCAGCACAAACCTGGCACGCCAATACCGCAGCACATCAGTAAACTCGTCACTGTAACCGGCAATAAAGTTGTCAATGAGATTCCAGTTGTAGTGAGGCTGCAAGTTCTTGAAGATGAGATTACGCGGCTCATAATTCTTAGCAAGGAAAGTCTTGATCAGAGGTTGATATGCCACACTATGGCCAGCTTCATGAGATTCAAACTCGGCTGTTGGCTTTCGATTGAATCTTCTGATTTCGACCTTGCCATCAGAGCCACACAGAAGTTGATGGATTGTGTTACCGACAGCCATGAAGACTGTGGCGCCATCGCGAGCCATGTAATTCTTTTCAAAGATATGGGCCAGATCAGCGCTCTTGTTGCCCAGGAAGTCAGCAACCTGATCTCCAATGATGAGCTGAAATCCATGCGACAGGCGGAAGGCAATCAACTCGCGAATCAATCCTTCTCTCGCTTTGGGATTCTCCATCAATTCGTCGTCTGCATCCTGCGTTAGATGATATGGGCTCTCCTTGAACTCTGTTGCCAACTCTTTAGCGGTTGGAAAGTAGTCACTAGTCAGTGGGACTGAAGCTGGAGAGCAAAGGGACTTCCACTTCATCACGCCTTCACGCTCCTGTCGTGGGTAAAGATGCTGCCAACGACCCATCTTTTTTCTACCATCGCCGTTCTTCATCGGGTTACACGGGTTGACCAGAACAAGCCATGGAGAAATAGCTCGTGTGAGAGACAAAGTCTGAGGAATTGGCTGCTCGTCTAGACTTGAAGACAGATAAGGGATGTTTTTGCGCAGATGTGACAGAGTTGTTGTGCTTCTCTCTTTATTTTTGCCTTTGCCTGCCTCGTGGTCTCGAGGCATATCTTTCACGGTCTCTGCCGAGCCTGGCATGAGCTCCTGCGAGGAGTCGCGACTGTGCTTCAGTATCGGACGGGTGGAGCTGATGTCAATGGGCCTCGAGAAACTGTTTACGGATATCTCAGCTGAGCTTTCCAAGATCGGCGTACTTGCTTGAGATGCAGATCGTGTGAGTGCAGCTTTGAAGTGCTGGCTATACTTTGTTGTGCCTCCAGTCTTTGGCAAAAGTGAGTCCTGGCTGCCGTCCTTCAGAAATGTGGGACCCTTGAAAGCGACCGCTGAGTGAGCTATGTCAACAGTGGCAACAGGCTTGGGGGGAGCCCACTTCGGTGGACCAGTACCGCTAAATTGACGTGATAGCTTTGACGCCCGCGAGACAGACGTCTCAGCTGTGGTGTTTGATGCAAGACTGACATTACTCTTCCTCCGCTCCATTTGAGGTGGCGTACCCGTGACCATTCCCTTCTCTTGCATTTTCCAGTCGAGATAGCCAGTCCCTGGTCGAAAGCTCCCTGGCTGTGCAAGGATTGGGTCATTGTAGGAGCTATCCAATCGCTTCGCAGCGTCGGTTGTGAGACGGCTAGCATCCGCTGCAGCTTTGTCATTGCGCTTCTTCGCTTCCATTTCCATAGCACGTTTCTCGTGCGGCGGGAGGAATGTGTACTCATCATATGCCTGCATCCATTTGACCTCTTCTTCGCCGATTGAGCTCCGGGACTCATCCGTGATGGCGTGGCCTGAGATTCGATGGCGTAATCTTGGCCAAGGATGCAGTGGGTGGTCATGCAATTTGGATATCTCCATGTTTTCCATTTCGTTCTCCATGAGTCCCATCATTTGCAGCTCATATAATTTGACTCGGGGATGAAAGGCTCCATCACTTCTACCACTGAGATTCTGTGAAGCTGGAGTGGTCGTAGGTCGTCGCCGCATGTACATGGCTTGTTCTTCAACAGCGCCATTCCAAAACGATATATCTACCCAATGAGGCATAGCATAGGCTGTCTCGCCAGGCTGAGGATCTGGTGGTGGAGACCCATCCTTAAGAGTGGAAGTTGCCGATGCTGATTTTCTGAGCATATGCTCATATTGTTTCGGAGTACGGCCACCTAAGGAGTTCTCAGGCGATGGTACTGCAGTCGGAAGAGTACTTTCAAGTACACGAGGATACTTGAACATGAAAAGAGGAGTCGAGTGAAGTGGCATAGGTGAAAGACAGACAAGATCAATGCCGATACCACTGCCCATCAAATTGTCGGTCGTCAACTTGAGCATGTTGTAATCAACTTCGAATATTCCCGTTCCGGCTGTAATGATGATAATTGAGATGCCTGTCCGTACCAGATCGCGATCGACATAATCGCGAGAGAACTGAGAACAGGCAAGATTGATCGCTTGTAGAATATTGCCCTTTGTCGCCTCAGAGATCTTGCCAGAAATCGTGAATTTGACTTCGTCCTCGCTCTGTGGAGGGTTCAATTTCTCTCTGAACAGTGAGATCTCTTTCTTGAAGCCTCGGAATTCTTTCTTCAGATTGTAGAGTATGTTGATCCAGTCGTTACTGGCCATGTCACTGACAACAACGCGGTAGAAATCCTGTATCCCGTCTCGGAAAACAATGGCGGGATAGTGGATACTGTCGGAGATGGGACGTTGGTTTGGCCCCCCTGTATATTCCAGTCGTGCAAACAGGATGATGCTCACCAAGTGGTGTGCATTGATCGACATCCACTTTTTGAACAGCTCTGGAAGGAAGCCATTGATGACCTTGTTGAACATGATTTCGCCACCACCTTCCGCATCGAAGTCCCACATCTCCTTGGACATCTGGATGAACAGAATATAGCGCGCTGATTCACTCCGAAAGACGGGTTTCGTTGTTGCTGCAAAATAACCAGTTTTTCGTTTCTTCTCACCAATCCAGATGGCGTTGACAGTGGCTTTGATGGTGCCAAGAAAGATAATTCTTTGATCTTTGTGAAGTGATCGTCCGCTCAGCTCTGAGATGGCGAGTCTCCACATGTCACCACGCGCAAGATACTCGTCTCGAAACGTGAGTTCAACATGGGATGCATAATGTTCTTCTTCATTGGTCTAAATAGTGGTGAGTATAACGTGATATACAAAAACAAGGGGACCAACAGTTGATATCAGAACGTGTGACCGATTACGATAACCGAAGACACTGGCAATAGATGAGGAAATTGAGATCTATCAATGATTAGCAAGAAAGATGCAGCCAAAAAGACACCAGTGCCGGCACTCACTTGAAGAGTGGGATACTTCTGCTTCGTAGCAGGCGTCGCGTCTTTCGCGACGAAGACATATGCTCTGTCTTCGTCGGTCTCAACCACGCCAGTGAGAGGCAATCCATTCTCGTCAAAAGTGGAGACTGCTGCCTCTGTCTGCGCCAGTGCCTGTTTCTTACTTGGGTCGGTGAGGCATGCTGGCTGTTTCTCCTTTGCGCGTTTTCCTGAACGAACAAAATCTTTGACAGTGGAACCTTGAGGAATGGGGATGAGTTGAGCGAGGGAGTTTGGTAGAAGCTTAAGCTCAGCGAAACGGTCGAAATTGAAGACAACATCCTCAGCGGAAAAGTCGGCATCGTGAGTCCAAAGGGTGCAAACCTTTTGAACGCGCCTAGGCGTGTTTGCGATTGACGGCATGGCGATTGTTGAAACGCGCCGTTACTGTACAAAGAGGCGCGCTGCGTAGAAGCAATCGCGTCAAATGCGGTTCGTCCTCATATTCATGGTCCAGCAAGCTCTGGGCGCAATATGTGGGATGTGAGAGATACGAACAATTGCGGTTGAGAGAGATTTTTGTCGTGAAGGAGGCGGAGAATCGATCGAGGCAAAGAAACTCCAAGCCCAGGAACTCTGTCTAGTCAGATGTTTTGACGATGCGACCTGGAAAGCGAGTACTGCAATTATTCAGGGAGGTCAAGCGACGGAGCTCTCTCATCGTTTGACCATGTCCCGCTCTAGGGGAGAGTGCTCGTAGGGGGGGCACGATGCCACGATGAAACCAGAATTGGCCTTGATGCAATAGTGCCGGGATCACAGAAGGCACGCGAAATTGTTGTAGTTGGTTGTATGGTGCTCCTCATGGTGTGTCTGATGAGTGATGAGATTGCTTCGGTTGGTGGAGGATAGAACTAGCGGCACTACACATGACTCGCTCTCGCTGTCAACCAGGGGGCGCTATTCGATCTTCAAACCCCATCCTACACGTCAAGTCAGCACCAAGAGCTGGGAGCACACACGCAACCTGTGGTTCGAGAGATCGAGGTTCTGTCTAAGAATAGAATCATAACAACAATTTCCGCGACCCGAGTCTTCTCGACTGGCCCAGCTGCCTACGCATCTTCTCCCTCAGTGCCCTGCCCTCGGGTCCTCCGGATTTATTACAACCTGTTTAAAGGTCGACCGGAAGAGCAGGAAGCGCGAATCATCACTGCATCTGGCGAGGTTTTACCGCTTAGCAAGAACAGGAATTGTCTAGACTTGGGACAGTGTGAAACGACATTGGTCCCCTGGACAGAGCTTCATTCATGTCCGCACCTTCTGTTGTTGAAAAGAGCTTGGCAGATTGTGGCCTTGAGTACTGCGGCGTGCAGCTTTAGGAAGCTGGTCTTCTGCTTCCAGCCTTGACAGGTGATCACTGCGGTTGGCAAGATTCCATTTCTGGAACAACTGTGAAAGAGGTGCGTGGCTTTATGGTCTTGCGTATTTCCTCTCGTCGGCTGCTGTCTGTCCTCATCTGCGTCAACGAATTGATACACTCATGTGTGAAGTAGCGGAGGCGATTAGATTCCGCCTGTGGACTGCCATGTCTTTGAACTACCATGTCCTACAAGAAGGTGCTCGGAAGAATATGTCATTGGCGTCACATGCCCATCTCGGAAGGCTTGGCTGAATGCTGAAATATAAGTAGAGCTTAAAAGCTTGGATACGATGAAATGTACAAAGAGAAATCCAAGAGCCTGGATGACATGCAGGTGCTGGCGGGGATGACCGCACGTCCTCGTCAGGCCTGTACAGTTATTCTCTCCCCTGCGTATTGAGTTTGCTTACCATGAGTTCTACTCTCTGCTCTCTCATCCAGAGGCCTGGGCCAGTTGTTCGAGCGTGGTGCGAACATTCCAAGGCTCATCTGTTACTGTCGTTGTGGTCGGCGTCAATCTGACGAGGTCTCCAAGGCCCTGCCGCCATTAAGTGTACCTTTCATCCGTTTTGAAGGCAGGCACTCAAAGACGCTTCTTTTCTAACCCAGCTCAGATGGAGGACTTTCTGAGGAGTGGAGAGACAGGGAAATATGTTAACCTTAATCGCGATTGTCGTGGGATAACATGCCTGTGGACGACACACTCACCTTTCTCGCCGCTTTGCCCCATTTTCCGTTCACTTCCTGCGTCATCAGCAATTTCAACTCTCTCCTGCTGGTCCGGGCTATTGGTAGCCTGCTGTCTGAGCACTGGGAGCCTACTTTTGGTTTTCGGCGGTACCATTACCGACATAGCCAAATCAGCTGGCCGTATCACCAGAGTGCAAGCAGATTGCGTTGATGGATGTGTTCTGAAGCGACAGGGCATCTGTTATGGAGAAGTGTTTTTTGATGCTCAGCCCGCTCTGCTGACGGCTCAGATGTCAATGGGCAACAGATAAAATTGACCAGCGGCCACGCCCTCAAGTGCTAGCATGCATACAAAGTGAGGAACTAATTATTTCACAGAGTAATATCCAAGTCGCTGAGTGACCCTGCAGACCTCCCAAAAATAACTTGCTCGAAGACGAAGACTATGTACCCGCCTACTGAAGCGGACACGGCTGTTCGAAGATCCTTCGACTAACAAGTTTCAGTCCCTTTTGGGCACAACTGAAGTGCTCTGCCGAGACCCGATTACTGTAAGGAGCTCAACTCTACCAAGTAAATCTTGCGAACTAATCATCGCTAGGCGATGCGGTGATGTCCAGTGAGTGGTTCGAAGAACTCTGATTTAGAAGCAAAGCATTGGTGTAATGGCGCTTGGCACCACTGAACTTGCATCCGTTGCATGTCGACTTGAGGAGTGCTCAACCTCCCCTTGGGCAAGAAGCTTGGCTTCATCAAGGAAGAAAAACCTCACCAGTGTTCCGAACTAGTCATTGAAGAAACATCTGTGTATTGAAGGGTGACTCGTACAAGCTTCTAGACGCCATGTTCAGCAGGTAACCTAAAGACTAGTTCCTCTGATACTCTGGCTTTCAGAAGTCGGATCGAAGATGTAAACGCCGCCATTCTTCGTCTCGAGCAGTCTAGCCCTTCAACGATCTATCCAAAGTGGACTTCATACAGGGCGTTGATCGGGGACGGGTTGCTCAGTGTGGATGGTCTGGCCCGAAATTCCTTCACCTTCCTGATTTTTTTATTGCGGAAAAGTCTGTTTACGAGTCCACAGCCTCGAACCCTTCCCGAAGCCTTGCCCGCTTCCACATGATCCCACCTCGAAGCGGCTAGCTTGAGGAGTATCGAGCTCGCATTGCGAAGGATCTCGTAAGATCAATCTTTTTGAGCTGTGGCGAGAGAGTTTGGGTAATATCAGGCTTAATACCAGGGGACTGGTCTCGAGATTTTCACTTCATGTCATTTGATCCCATGATCTTCTCCCTCCTTATTTTTGGATTCTCGTTTTAGACGCAGTACCTACCCACCTTTCACCATTTCGGCGCGTGGACAAGATTACAAGCATCAAATAGATAAACACTTGATTACTTCATTCACGAAAAGATCAGTCAGACCAAGTAAACCCATCCGAAGCCAAAAAAAAAGACACACCACTCACAACTGCTCATCAAACTCCAAAAGCCTCTCCGCCCCCTCCTCCCACATCAAATCATTCATAAAATGATGTCCCGCCCCCCTCACAACCCTAAACATAACTCCCCACCCCGTCGACCCCGCCTCCTCCTGCACAACCCCCTCCCCCTCCACCTTCAACCTATTCGTCATGGCCAAGTCCCGGAACACACTCCTGTACTCCTCGGCTTCGCGTTTGGCAATATCGAGCGAGACTAGTTTGTCCTCTTCGCCGGCGAGAACGAGGATCCGTGAGCCGTGGCTTTTTCCCGAGATGCGTTTGAGCACGTTTTGGAAGTTTGTGAAGGGGAAGAGCATGCCCAGGGGCCAGAGGAGGGATTCGTAGTGAGGCATGAGGGATTCGAAGGGGGGGATGGAGGAGGGGGAGAAGAAGGCTTGTTTTACTAGGGCGGTGCTGTAGGGCATGTTAGTTGGAGAGTGTGGTGGTGGGGGGGATAGTTGGATGGTAGAAGTACCTTGATAGAGGAGACATTGGGTGGCCGAAGTGTTTTAGGAACATACGTGGGAGGAAACCATTTATCCAAGGAGAGCCAGTTCAGGTTCACGCCTAGACCATAACTTTATCAGTACATCATTAAACGGAACCAGAATTTCGGCCAGTATCATCCCCATCCCCAAAACACGAAATCTCCCCCAAAAAAAAACACGGAAAAACAAACCACAGAAACACATAACATACCTCTCCCAAACCCAGGAATACTCCCCCGCCAAAACAACACCNNAAACAAACCTGCACCAAACCGCCCCCACTCGAATGCCCCACAACAACAACCTCCCCCGCACCACCAGCAACCCCCCCTCACAAACGCCAACCCCCCCGCCAAATCCTCCGCAAAAGAACGCTTCCCCGTGACCAGCATACTGAGGAAACCGGGATACCAACTCCCGCCGTGTCCGCGGTAGCTGAGTGCGTAACAGGGGATGTGGTGGTTCTGGGCGAAGAATTGCATGTAGGGGATCCAGATGGCGGCGGAGCCGCAGCCGCCGTGGGCGAAGAAGATTGGGGTTTTTTGGGGGGGGGACTGGGTGGGGGGAGGGCGATGAGGGGTTCGAGGGGGCCGGAGGGGGTTTGGGATGTAGGAACGGGTTATTCCCTGGGGGAGGGGGTGTTGAAGGGCGGAAGAAGGATATTTGGGGCATTTTTTTGATGGTATGGGGGGGGGTGGTTGGGTTGGGGAGGTGATGGTGATGGTGGGAGGAGGATGGTGGGTTGATGGGGTGGGGATTTATCTAGGAGAGCTGATGATGTACGACTCGAGGACTCTGATGTTTGGGAGTCTAGATGAATTGGTGTCGAGCTTGATCGTTTGGAAGAGCGCTTCGAATACAATCAGTAACAAAGCCTGTAAAAGACAGAACTCTCTCGTAGTGGAAGTGATTTGGAAAAAACCCCGTCGTGGTATCCTGACGTCGAACCTCCGATCTCGTAGAGCGGGAGCGGGAGCGGGTTTAGGAACCAATCGCGTTCCAAAGCGGGGTCTTCAGCTCATCTTGGCGGATCCTCTCAGCCTCCCACTTGAGTGCCGTACTCAGACGTGTTAACAAGTAGTCGTGCCATCTCACATCTCGAAGATAGTAATGCGTTATTGCTGGGACGGGAGATGTTTACTGCGCCGTCTGAAATCGATGGAATGGGATCGGGGATTTTCAGCCTTGCATGTAAGTAATCGAGGGGGATTTTTTTGGATCTTGGAGATCTGTGTATATGTTTTTTGGAATCTCTTATCTTACACTGGTATCGCTCTATCCCCAAGTATTGTAAATACATAGCTTCCAAGCCTTACCTTCCTACCATTTCACACCTCAAGCCTCCTCCCTCCACCCCCAAAGGAGCACTACGTCAATCTATTACTCCCCCATCCCTCCCATCCCATCACAAAAACATAACATCCAATCCAAACCAATATAGCAAGACACCACGATGTGATATCCAAGACTATAAATACACCTAACTGGCCACCTCTCACCTTTCGCTTCCCAGAGTTCTCCGAGCCGAATCCCAGCCTCGGTCCCTCATTTTGGCGGGTACGTCTGGGCTATTATAGGGTAGATCGACGGTGTAAAGTGTAACAATGCTGACACGCCTTCCGCGGACTGGGTTTGGGGTGATTAATTTATCGCGAGATCTTTTCTCCTGTTTGGCGGTGGTGGGGGTGTTGGGTTGTTGAGTCAAGTGGGGGGGATGTTGTTTCCCGTAAGAGGACTCGATGGTCTCGCATGCAAGATGGTGAAAAGTGCTGTGGTTTGCAATTGGCGGGGTAGAGCTGTAGAACAAGCAGCTTGGATGAATGATGAATAAGGTTGACGATGGTGTGGAAGCCCGGAACAGGGCAAGTGATCGTCATCCATTCCTACTGGGATTACCTAGCTGTCCAAGCTATATCTGCTGGAAAAGCCTGGGTATCGATCACAGCAAGTAAGCAAGGGGATCTTACTCATCACATCACGACTGTTCAAAACGAATGTCTGCTGATCACGCTTCCAGTCATGCTTATTGAGCTCGTGGGACAGGGAATGTGCTTACCTGTCCTCGACAATCGCCCGGCGGAAAACGAATGGCACATCTCGTCCGAGAAAGATGAGATCTTCGGATGTACGGTTGTGGAAAAATCCACTCGTGGATGTAGTGAGCGTGCTGGTCCTGCCCTCATTTTGGTATGAAGAATACCGGGATCAGGGGATGATGCCGCGCACATCAGGTCATGGGGTCCAGGCTGTTCCTGAATAAACTCCACCCTCTGCATAAAACACAGCTCCAAAACAACGCATCCGGACATGCAAACGCAAGATCAGAGACTTCAGAGTTGTTGGGTCAACACACTCGATTGGTGTAGTTCTAGCATCCCATACCGGAAAAGACAAAAAAGAAGGAAATGTTTTAGCTGTTGAAATTTGCGGGCGGGGAGCTCAAGCCGCCAGCAAGTCTGCGTGCGAGGGACGGTCCACAATTTTTTAGCTTCCTGTCCTGTCCAGTTCGTTCGCAGCGAGTCATGCATCCGCTTGCTTGAGGTAGATGACCTGGAAATTACCAAGGGGAGTGACGACGTTCATTTCTTTGCCTCCATGCTTCTTCCCGAATCTCTCGCGGTTAACTCCGATGAGAGGGTGTTCTTTTTCAATGTTTGCGCTGGATGAAACGTGCGACATCGTGGCTTTTGATGTGTAACTTTTGATTTGCAATGGCTGGTGCAGCTAAGTAGGACAGAGCGAATCAGTATCTAGAATTCATGCAGGTGTTGCCGATGTGAGTGGGGCTTGTGTGGTTTTTTTCATCATTGTCTTCGGTGATACATGTATTTCATTATTGCAGCTCTCTGCATTTCGCAGACCATAATAAAGCTACTGCTGACTAGGTCCGGGGACAGGCGCGACTCTGGCAGGCTGTCCAGGTACCCGAAACTTTAATCCATCCAAAACCGACTAGGCTGAGCTAGTTGAATGAGTCGTCCAGGTGCGGTCCCAAACTCTGCAGCGTGCGGCAAAGAGATCGGCAGCGATCTCTCAACGTGTAATTCTCCGATCCGTGATGCGAACGGGAACAATGTGTTTCCAGTTCCAGGATTGAAGTGATGATCCCAAAGTGCTGTGTTGCAGGGTCAAGTGGGTTTCCCAGGACATTATTGAAGGGGCATGATCTTCAACTAGCGATGATTTGCTGGAGAGGGACAGAACTCCACAGCCGAGGCCAGCAACTGCCTCTTACTCTTCCCGATTCGCTCGTCGACAGCGAGGATCGGAGACAAGGTGGTTGGGGAGGGGATTAAGATGGGGGTTTGAGAACGTCGTAAATCACATTTCTCAATCGGGATGCTCAGAGCTCGTTACTTCGCTGAAAGAGCGCTCAACTGTATCTGGCCGTGACCTTACATACGTACTCGGATGACATGTATTTCAATTCTGTGGTACATGTCACCCGGACATTGATTATTCACCGTGAAGAACAATCAGCCAATCCGACGAGATTATTGCAAGCTGCTGTTGAGGCCGCCGTACTGTATTATGCTCATCCACGGAAGGCGGGAGAATCGTCAAGTCCCAGGATTACTGTGTAAAGCTCGGCCGATTATACACATGATTGCGTGAATTGTGGGAGCGAGAAATGCCGGCGGGGTTATGCGACAGATGTGCCAAAACTGCTGTGACGTTGTGAATACGAGGACGTGTCTCGGTTCGAGTTGCACTGTTGACTTCAATGTTCAGAAGCCAGCAGAAAGCGGAGTAGGTGCTCGTTTCTTTTCCGGTGTTGATCCGGCTTGCGAGACTTTGCATGATGATGCCCTTTCTGCTTTTCTTTGTGGAGAATGATGTAGGACATTGCAAGGGGTGAGGAAAACTCCGGTCGTTCGACGTCCTTTACAGCACTGGGACTCATGGTGACAGTGTGAATGGTCAGCACTTGGACTAATGGTGACATTGTGAATGGTCAGCACTTGGACTAATGGTGACATTGTGAATGGTCGAGGTCCCCAGAGATGGTGCGCCACTGTGTTCCAAGCATCTAGACAAACGTTGCGGAGTACGGGGCGGACAGACGCGGTAGACGCTCGGTACACACGCGGCAGACGTTGCACCGGAGCACTGTGCTTCATTGCCACGATAACGAAGCTGATTCGGCACCCAGGAGTCAGGCACCTGGATCAGTCATCACCAGCTACGGATGACACAGACCTCATTTCCTTCCTGCGGAAAGACTATCGAATTTTGAGACTGGCCAACGTCGTGGAGCAGCTGCAAAGGATAGACGCACTTCGGATCTTGAAGCGCACAGCCTCGATTGTGGAGAGTTCAATGGCGGTTGGGTGTTTGAAGATACTCGCGATGCAGGAGAGAGGAATTCGCAGTTTCGAAGGAAATTGCGATGACCTCAACCAGCCATGAAGCCAGGTCGACACGAAGCAGGCGTGGCGGGTGGTGTGGAACTCGGTGTGCTTTACTTATGCTTTCGAGCATGATTAGCAGCAAGGCTAGCATCCAACCTTTCCATGACGCTGCCTTTGGATGCACCTTGCGCCTTCCGGACAAGCTCCGATCTTTTGCGAAGTCTGCGAAGTCTGCGAAGGCCTCGGACGACTGCTCAAAGCCAGTGACTGAGAGAGAGGCGCAAGGACGATGAGGAATTCTCGGCCACGGCTTGGAACAGGACAGGACAGGACAGGGCTGGCAACGTCATGAACAAGGAGATTTACAGTGGCACATGTACTCTTCTACATTGTTACATTCTGCACGCCCACGCACGCTCGGCAAGGCCCGTTTATTCTTAGCGACGGCTGATGCGTGGAGAGCTGCACTGTGTATTGGACAGCTGCGGGATGGAGCGGTATCCAGCAGTGTTAGTATCAGCTGGCGGAGGCAGAGCGGGTACTGGTAGGTAGTACAAACACATGCAGGCGGAGAGGGCAGTACAAACACATGCAGGCGGAGAGGGCAGTACAAACACACGCAGGCAGAGATCACGCACAAAAAGACCAGAAGCGGAACCACGTTGGATGGCTGCAAGGAGTGCTCGTTTCAATTTCCGCGTTGGGTCAAGCGGCGGTTTGCAGATCTGAGGGTGAAGAGAGGCTTTCCTGAGGATGGGATGGGATGGGATGGGATGGGGTGGGATGGGAAGCTCTGGCTGGCTCTGGCTCTGGCTGGCTCTGGCTCTGGCTCTGGCTCTGGCTCTGGCTTGCGTTGCCTTGTGTTGCCTGGCTGCCTAGCTCTCCCTCTGCCCTTCCTGCTGGCCTGAGCTCCCTGTCCATCTGCAGCCAACATCTGCCAGGATTTGCCGTGACGAGGGTCGGTGGCAGAGGGAGGGATGGTGCTNACGCAGACTCATTTCAGTGATTTCATCATGGCATGCATGGGCGTGGCTGGCTGCTGTTTGAAACGTTCCAAACACGTTAAACGATTTCCTTGGGCTAGGAACTCCGCAAGAGTGGGTTCGGCCATCCTTGTCGCCTTTGACCTAGTTCAGCAGGCTGCTGAAACAGTGCTCGGCGTCTTTTAGAATACTCTCCCAAGTCCCAAGTCCCAAGTCCCAAGTCCCAACGCCCTCGCTGACCTCGCATCTCGCACCTCTCCCCCTCCAGCTCCCAGTCCCTCGCTCTCTTCACCACCTGCCGCCCTCGTCCTTGTTTGCTTGTACCACTCGTCTTCTGCCTGTCCACCCTGTCTGTCCGCCTGTCCAACTCCACGTCCATCGCTATCCTCCATTGTTGTTATCAGGGCTTGTGCGCGCTCGACCAGCCATCGTACCCTCCTCCAAAACTACCTGACAACCCCCTCGCCAGCCTACCAGTCAGCCAGCCAACCAGCACCCAGCAATCGCTCTGTCCCGGTTCCCATCACATCCTCCCACAACTCCGCCCTTCCACCATCTCCAATACACAATACACAATACACAGTCCGCAGTCCGCAGTCCACGACTCTTCCCCTCCCGGACGCTGCTTCCAGCTGAGCCAGCTCTGCTCGACTTGGTATCTCCGCAACATCTTTTTACTCGCCCGCTGCGCAGGACACAGCAGGCATCGCCAAATAAGCTGAGCTGGATCCCGCATTCCATGGTTCTCACCACCGAGCAGTAGTAGCCGAATTTCCTTGCGCCATGTCGACGCTGCAGTTCGAAGCCCACCATGGCGCTCCCAAGCGATCCAACTCTGGACGCGAAATCACCTATGTATTTCCCGAGACCGGCTCCAACCAGCAGCAGTACTCCATGCACAATGACATGATGATTCCTCAGGACGTCGTCGACTGCTTCCAGGTTTTACGCAAGTACCCCTTTCGTGACATCTATCGCTGGTTGAAGATTGACCGACAGCATGGTACGTTCAGTCAGCCTTTGTGATCTTATGGTGACACTGACCATCCCGCAGAATTGAACCGCAACTCCGTACAACCGCCACCACATCGCATGTCCACCATGTCGTCCATGTCCGATCCCCGAATGAGTCATGCTCAGCGCCTGTCCGTTGCATCCACTCACGGCTCTTCCCGCGCGTCGAGCATTTTCTCCGCTGGAGCGAAGCGCATCTCTGTAGCTTCTACAAATACAACGTACAGCCACCTGTCGGACCCCGGCATGATGGGCAATTGGGAAGCGACGCTACCAGTTGGCCCACCACAGCCTCAGGTACAAGTTGCGCACGCTGTCCCATTGAACCACAAGAAATCAGCTACCTTGATCAATTCGCCGTCCAAGGTGTCGAGGAACGGCATTGCCCCTCAAGTACGACCAAGCCCTCGCCAAAGGGAATCGGACGTGGAGGCCAAGAAAAAATACTTTTGTACTTCGTGCAACAAGGGATTCGCACGCAAGTATGACTGGAAGGTCCATGAGCAACGGTATCACGAACAACAAACACAGTATCCATGTCCTGATTGCAACCAAATCCTGTTTGCAGAGACTTTGTTCAAATCCCACCATCGCGACGCTCACGGTTGTCAGGAGTGCCCGCACGCGAAGACCGTTGCAAAAGATGTTGATGTGCGGAGACGTAGGACAGCCTGGGGCTGTGGATTCTGCAGCGAAATCCTTGACGACTGGGAGAAGAGATGCGATCATGTAGCCAGCCATTACGACGCAGGTGTCAAGCGCGAGGAATGGGATCACTCCAAGGTCATCATAGGACTCCTTCGTCAACCTGACATTGACCAAGAATGGCAATCATTGTTGCTGTCACGTCATGGCCACACGCCGACTGATCTCGGTCTTCGGTTCAGCAAGGAAGCTACCGGACGGTCTCACGGAGAGAATGCCTTTCAATTGCAGGATCTGCTGGAGTTCGGATCAACCACACGTGATATTCCAGCCATTGCGCAGCTTGCATACGAACAGGGATACCGCCGTCCAATAACCAGCAGCTCGAGTCCGGTACAGGCTAATACTCAGAGTTCTTCGCTATTGTCGCCCCCGTTCAGCGTAACGCATGATACGATCATGGAGTCGCCAATTGTTGAGAACGCGAAACAAGAAAGTCCCGTCGATTATATACCGACCACCGACTCGAGTCCTCTGGAATCTTTCGAATTGCCATTCAACCAAAACATGGCATACCAAACACCTGCCGAATCCCGTATGAGCTCGGTTGGTCCCGTTGCAGACTGGACAACAAATGTTTACCAACAACCTCAATTAATTCAACAACAACAACAACAGCAGCAGCAGCAATTTCAGATGCAACAAAGCAATCGCATGTCAGTATCGATGGCATACGACAAGGCCTTGCCGCCTATTCCCCCTGAGATGCACGAGGAGCTTTCATCAACACCCCGGCCACAGCACATTGTCCACCAGCAGCAACAGCAGCAGCATATCCAGCCTCAAGACTTGCATAACAACTTCGACCAGTGGTCGCTAGTTGGCTCTACAATCGTGGATGACCAGTCCCTTCCGCATGGACTGTATGACCAAACTCATTTCTAGCTCATCCGTCGCTGACAATTTACGCGCACGAGCATGCATACAAACACATCACACATTTTCGTTGTCATCGCTGATTCCACGGATACCAGCAACAATTCCTTGCTATAAATGCAACATTGAGGGGGAAGAAAATCGTTCACGGAGCATTCCCGAAGGATTACTACTCAAAGGACTATGGAGTCACATTTGCTATCACATGTTTTTCATTATTTCATTTGTCTTTCTCGCAGACATGATACCCCCCTTCATAATCAATAATGGCGAGTAAAGCATTGTTCATCACGAACGGCCAGGTGACTTTTGGCATTCTTGTAGGCGGCCGGGGGTAATGATACGTATCCCTTGATACCTTCGCCATTCTGTTCTATTGAGTCTCTCGCAGGGCGGCGCTGGCTTGTATCAAATCTGATGGAGTTTTCTTTGTGTTCAATTGGTCAGGGACGGGAAATGCTGGGACGGGTCGGCTCTCTGGCATGGTTTGGACATGGAATGGGGTAGAGCCCACATGAATTGCATCGGGGAAAGGAAGAGATGAAGAGGTATGGATATTGGGCCGTGGTGAGATGAGGCGAGAGTCCTCTTATCCCGCTTCCTATGATAGCTACGAATACACACATGTATGACAACCCTTACCCCTGTGTCTAGATGGGTATTTACCGCCTTCCTAGCTCTTGCAACGACTGTCCCTGCCCACTCGCGTGCCTTGGAATCGTCACTGCCTATTCTCCCTCACACTTAACCTACCACGCCACCCACCCACCGTCTTACCTCCGTGGGTTGTTTGTGTTTCTTGGGTTGTTTGTGTTTTGTGTTTTGTAGGGAGGGGAGGGGGTTTGGTTTTGTGGGTTTTGGGGCGGGATGGTGTTGTTTTTGGGATGTTTAGTGTTTGCTGTTTACTGTTTGTGGGGACGTTTCGAGAGTGGGATGGTGTAATAGTGGTTATGGTGGTTGTGGTTATAGTGGTAGTATTTTAGAGGACGGAGAGGGAAGCGAGACGGGAGGGATAATAGTAGTACTGAAAACCCCCTTCAGTCCTTATCCAAGAAACCTCCATCGATTTGTAAAAATTCATTAATAGGAAAAATTTCATCGCGCTGACCCGAGTAAGTAAGCTTCTTTTTTAAGTATGCGATTAGGCTTTGGAAAAAATTTAATAGCTTGTATTGATACGGGTACTAGTTGTTACGGGAGATTCCTGAGGAATTATTTTTTCTTGAGATTGATTATGACTTTTTTTGAAGGCGGGTATGTTTGGTTTTTTTTTTTTTTTATCCTGCTATACTCTACCGATATGTTTGCTCTAGGCTGTTTTAACTTTTTTGGATAAGATTATATTATCTTGAAGTATTGGTTTGAATCTTTCTAGGACGTTTTAGCCTGGGGATTTGTAATGGAGTGGAAAGCTCCGAAAATTTAAAATATTAAGTTGCTGAAGCGCGTCTAGATTTTTAAGTACTAACTATGTATTATGTATATATAAATTACGATACCAACTTTTTACTAGTACAGGAATTTGCTACTTCTTAGGCCCTATTATTTTGTATAGTAAAAGGTTCAATGCGTATCTTGTAATTGCTTGGTAACTTCGACTAATAGGAAAGTCGATGATATCCAATTGTGTATATTTTAGTGGTAGTCTAGATATATATATAGCTACCCTTCGGGCTAGCTTGTTGGATTTCCTCATTCTTGTGGTGGGAAGAGTTCTAAAACGGTGTGAGATGCTTACGAACTCGATCTCGGATTCTACTTTATAGAGGAGGAAGGGGGAATCTTGAAATGTCTATGCTACGGTATAGATTGCTTTGTGTACCTGGTTCTAGGTGGGGTTAGGTCGTTTTTTAGGAGTGGGGTGGATGCGTTGTAGACCTTTATTTCCATGCTGAATGTAAGCTACCATCTCAATTAGACGGGATGGCATGCTTGTCTGAGCCCATCTTCTCCCCAAGATAACCGAATTGGACGATTGCACGAGGTTGCTGTTCATTCCGCGGAAGAAACCGAAATGAGTGGGAACCTAACTAATGTGACACGTACAACACCCAAGTGAGGCGAAATGAAGACAGTGCAAGATCTTCTTCACATGCTCACAATCGACAAACTAAATGACATCCGTCTTCTATCGACTCGACACGAATTGGCTCACCTCTTCACAATTGAGTAGGCTGGCGAAAACCATTGGCGGCGCTCAACCATTTCTGCTCCAATACCTTGTGAACCCTTTCCAACACCCTGCGTCCACCAAGTAGAAACTCGAATCTGTGGATCCGTTCCTGAGGATCCATGCAAATGAATGCGCGAATGCCAAAATTGCCTTGGCCGTTTGAAGAAGTATTGAGATCAGAGCTGTACGCTTCGCCCATCTTAATGTCAGGGTTAGAAGGATCTTTAAGATCAGCAAGCACCAGTTGTGCAGCAAATGCATTCAGACCGATTCGGCGAAGAAGTTGTTCCCACTGTTCCAGGCTCATTAGTACACGCTTCCTTTACCACACAAAAAGAGAGACACCTACCAAGGTCTCGTCCTGCAGTAAAGCCACTTCCTCTCCTCGCACGCGTGTTAGACCGTACTTGACCATGCACCCTACAACCCACTTGACCAATTCAACTTCGCCTCCAGGCACAAAGGTGACCACAACATCCGCTTCTACGCCCGCAGCAAAGCCGCTGAATTCACTCAATGCTTCACAGTCCCTCTCATCCATGATCCGTGTCTGTCCGCCATCTGCTACGCCCTCATTTATTAAAACGATCAATCTCTCATACCTCAGACTCAACTCCATCAATCTCTCCCTCACGCCACTCAATCGTATCTTTTGTCCTGGCAGAGATTTCTGCTTGATCTTTTGGATCGTGGTGAGGATGAGACCTGTTGCAGGTGAGACGAGTATATCTGCTTCCCTGGCTTCGGGAAGAGTCGCAAAATCTCGTTCTACACAATTAGCGTCTGGGAGATATTTACCGATTGAGCGAACCAAGGAGCGCTTGTCTTGCAGGAGAGTTGAGGAGAGAATGTAGAAGGCGGCTGGTGGTTTGGCTGATATGGGCGGAAACGAAAATGGATGAGCCAGGGCGACTGAAGGGTCAGGTGGTGAGATTGTCTTTCTAATTGCGGCTGGGTTTGGAGCTTTTGGTGCAGGTCCGGCATTGGAGACACCGGTGTCTGGCTTCTTTGGCGCTTTCCCCATGTTTTGCATGAATTTTGAGAGCGCTGACGCTGCTGAGAATGTTGTGCCAAATAAACCAGCATCTTTCGAGAGAGGTTGCACTGAAACTCGACTAAACTCATGAGATAAGGTGGATATGCTTAATTGCTCAGATTCATCAAGACCCTGACATCGTAGCCTTTCGAGTCTCGATACACCAGCATTGAGTTGAGTGGTGGATGTCTGGACTCGATTATCAGTTTTCTCGGGCATAGGCTTCGCAAGCAACGTCAAAGGACCATCACCGCTTCGAACCGGCATTTCGCTGGGTCTCTGGACCGGCCGACGGTAATCAGCGGGGCCCTCATCCTCAAGCTCTCTCTTCCTCTTGCGCAGCAAACCCTCCATATCGTTGGCATCCGGCGTCTCAATGCCAATTTCTGACAGATCATCCTCACTCTCATCGAGATCATCCAGTATCCTCAATCCATCAGGCTTCCATGTCAAATCATCGCTTATGACCACATCCTCTAAGCTCATAAAGTCCATGATACGCTGTAAATATTGTGCCGCCTTCTCATCAGTCGCTACACTAATGCCTGGCTCCAATTCTACCTTGCCCAATTCCGGCGGAAATGGACTCCATGGCAGTTGTCGCTCAATCTTGCCTCCACCGGTCCATGTAAAGAAATGCTTTAGGTCATTGCGCTTCACATCGCGCAGAAGTCTCCGCTGCAAATCGAGCTCAGTGGCGCCAACAGCATCCTTTCCATTGCCCTTGCGACCGTAGAATTCCCATTGAGGGAACGGGCTGGCAAGGTCGATGACGGGCACTGTAACACGAGACAGTGAATCTGCTTCTTGAAGCTGCTCTTGCTCAAGGCCGCGAGTTGCCTGCAAAGCTAGAGGCTCAATGATCTCATTGAAGAACGCTTCCACACTCTCGTCCGAGTTGCGCATGGGATGAGACGCATCCACGAAAACAGGTAATTCCGGAGCATATTCATGCAGCATCTCAGGAAATGTGACGCGCTTGACCTTCTTGGCTGCAGGTGGTGATGAAGAACCATGATTCTGTGGTGACAATGGCACTTCCATCTTAAGGTCGGCCACGCTTCTTTTTCTTGGGGGAGTGAATATGCTTGACTCGAGAGCGGAGAGCAAGGGACTGTACAAGTTGGTGAGATCGTCCGTGTTGCTGTAGGAGACTTCATCGCTAATGTTTGCGCCTGGTGCCAGGATTCGGTCCAGCTTGAGTAGCTCAGAGTTCATGGCTTCCGCCTCTGCGGCTCCAGGGACCGTGCTCTCAGAAAGGAGTTCGAGTTCTGCAGCATCAGAGTCGGGCTCAAAGACAGTGAGCGGCGGACTGAGCGGCATCAGTGGTGGTGTGATAGGCTCCAGCGCTTTGTTCTGTATCACGAAAATAGTCAGTGTGCATCTCGAATTAAATTCGTAGGAGCTCGTATCTTACCTTTGTGTAAGTTATCTCGCTATCGAGGAGCTCGTCCATATCCGCCGCACTCCACTCATCCTTCATGATACCCATCAGGAACTCCACTCCGTTACGTGGGAACTCCAACTTCTCGGCCGCATACTTGCGCCCCGTTCTCTGAGGCAAGTCAAGATACCTTGTGGGCCACTCCAGTCCTTCGTCCTTCTCGCATTCAGTGTGCTCCATTGGCAAATTCATATTTGCAAAGTCCGGGGAAGGACGATGACCAAAGTGGAGGACATCCACCTCATGATCTCCAGTCTGAAGAAGAGGCATCTCCAGTTTAAGATCGTTAGGAGCGCGCTCAAAGTCCGGTGGAGTGTGGAGGAACGAGTCTGGATCGTCGTGCACGATGCTGAATAGCAGCTCACGCGCGTCGAGGCCAATGTCGAGACGCTCTCTAGCCAGTTTATCGGCAGTGACTCCATGATATGAAGCGTCATCGGGGTCCTCTAGATCCTCTCTTGGCGTCTGCCACTTGACAAGAACGTCGAATGGGCTCTCAGTCAGATAATCAGTGCATAAACCACATTCTCTAGCGTATTCGTGTGCTGTTAATTCGGCTTCTTTTGGTTCGACTTCTTCCCCAGACACCTCTCTTGCATCGGAAGTCGATGAAGCGCGTGGTGCAACCGAAGCATCCTCATCTCTCATGGTCTCGAATATGTTGACGATGTCGTTGACGCGTCTGTTTACGACAGTGAATAACAGAACATTGGAAATTGAGATGAATCGATGATTGCAAAACACATTCAGCGCGGTTGGTGATGTTGTTTGGGCAAGAAAGAGACCGAGAGACGAATTCTCCCTCCTTGGAACGTGACTTCAAGGAAGGTCAGTAACCAACTTCGAGTACGCGCAATCCGGATTCTTGGCAATGCGTATGTCTCGATCCGCCAGTCGTTTTGGTTAATGTGGTATACTTGACAAAGCAGACCACGCTCTTCGGAACTGCTCATTCTGTGCTCGCTAGAATCGCATCGGCGAATCGATCATAGGAACATGGGCAGGAGGACCAGGCAGTCAAACCAAATCCGTAGCAAAGCTGTTGGCTCTAAGTCTGTGCCTCTTGGATTAGCTCCAATTTCACGTACCTTCAATCCGATATCCAGCCAGCCTCCTCATGGATCGGGCTTTGCTCCCAAAGAGTGATGAAGACCACCATTCAGAAAATTGTCAATAGTAGTTATGGAACAAAAGATCCAAAGAACTCGAAATTATAAGACATCTACCTCCGACCAACAACAACATCCATCAGAACCACCCATTCCCTTGTGTCTTGCTGGGACCGCCTGCATGGAATCCTCCGCTCCACTCGTACATCTCTTCCAATACTACTATGCCGTATCACCTCCCCCCTCCCACCGGACTCTGCCTCCAACGCCCACAGTGTCCAAATGCAAAACTCCGAATGCGCCGGCCCGTGGGGCGAATCGATTACAACGAGAAAAGGGTGGTGGTATCTGTGGGGAAATCTGAACGAAACGACAAAGGGAAATGGTTTCGGTGACCAGACGTCTTTTAGAGGAAATATGGGACAATCGCACTGCTAAACAGGTTAGAAACCGCACATCCATAATGCGTGAAGATTTGCAAAAGACTCACCCAACGGTAAGTGCGGTAACAATACCAAACAGCGCCCTGCCCTTGACACGCTCCCTCTTCACTGTAGCCTCGATGGCTGTCTCTGTCTTTGCTTTCTTAGCTGGCTGAACAGCGCTCGACTCGGCCTCTTCAGCGTCCTCGACCTCGTCCACCTTGCGTTTCAAGCTCTTGCTGTTCGCGCCCTTTGCGGTCTCGAGTTTGCGACCCTCCTCGACCATCTCTCGTGCCTGCTTGATAATGTCTTCCGCAGTGTCGGGTAATGGTAAATCTGGGTGTGACGATGGCATCTTGACCTTTACAGTGGTGTGCACCGTCTCGACATCGTCAACCGTTTCCACGACCTCATCAACTTCGACGCGCACAACGTCATTTAGTACTGCATCGTCTACCAGGGCTTCTGTTGCTGGCGCCTCGGAGTCCGCGATCGATGGCGTTGGCTCTACAGATGCAGATGCCGCAACGCCATTTTCCTTTGCCGCCGCCTCCTCTGCCGCTCTCTGGGCTTTGGTCTTCCTTCCGGCTTTGCGCGGGGTCGCAATTTTACGTGCGGCTGTTTTGCTGGGTGACGCGGAGCGCAGTTGACGTCCACGCACATTCGCAGGTAGGTCTGGAACTGAGAATATCTTCTTGTCTTGTGGAGAAAGCGGGTAAGCGGGTGGCGACGCGATTTTTTCGCCGACTTTTTCGTGTTTGTTGCCTCTTTCAATCGGCGCGTCGGCGAGAAGTGCGACGATCCAAGGTCTTATCCCGTAGTCGTCGGCTAATTCGAGTGCTGTGTTGCAGAGTCAGTTTACACGTCGTGTTGATGAGGCCATTGTTGTATGCTGACCCAGGTCTGGATGGACCCAAAGGTTTCCTGCCACTTCCTCACCAGCCTTTGGCTCCGCTTTCTTAATGTGATATTCACGTTCTGCTTTCTCTTCTTCACTCGAAGCCCAAGGGTATGCGACCTTGAACATTCCCGTCGCGCTTATGAATCCGTCGCTGCTCCGTCGCTAAGTGTGCATCAGTCTGTGTTTGTAAACCTCGCATCGACACATCAAGCATACCATGAGGAAGTATGATTCAGGTATCGGGCCAGCCTTGTGAGGCTTATGGACACCAGAGCCATTCAGCGACTTGGGCAAGGGTACTCGTAGGTGCGCATAATCGAATTTCCCCAGGTTCGATGGGCTCGTCGACGGATTTACTCCGACAGCGCCGGACTTGACACTGAGAGAAGTGTGTCCCAGACGTCGGCGCTCGATCAGAGCATCAACTATGTGTCTGTCAGCTACTTGCGATGCATGCGACAGCGCGACGCGACGCGCTAGGCGACTTACACGGTGGGATACAATCGGGCTCCACCAAGGGATTGCGCATTTCGGGTAGGGATCTCTTCTTTGCGGAAACCATGATGATGGAACTGTACAGGTGTCGACTGGGTGGGAGGATAATTCGATGATGAACGTGGTGCTCTGTAGATTGAGGTCTGGGCAAAGGCTCTGTCCGGGACTAAGAGATGGAGCCAATTAAAGCTAACCACAATCTCATGCAGCAGCCAGCGTGAGTGCAGATCGCCGGAAGGGCGTGGATGGTTTGATCGGGGGCGAATGTGTGGAATGCGATTGTTGCGACAATCGTGTGCGAGAGGTGAAGACAGCGACGTGGAAACGGCCGGACTCTTGTCCTGCGAAGGTTCGAACTATCATGATGCTTGGGACCCCTGAATCGACATTACCGAATGCGGCACTAGAAGAATCACGAGGTGCACAAAACCAACCTGGACTGCACTCCTCGCCTGGGAGCGTCTATTCTGCACGCTACGTTCCAATATGCGTTATCACCAGTCCGATAGCATTATAGAGTGCGCATGGTGCTTCGGGCTATCCACGGCGCGCTCCGGCTGAGTGAGGATCATCCTGGCTGGGTCCAACGTTCAGCGAACAGGAGAATTGACGGCGATGCTGTTCTGAAACAGACCGGAAACATGAAACGTACTGTTACTTCTGCAGCTAAGCTCAAGTTCTCTGGCGAGGAGATCGTCTGAAGCAGGGAGACATTCTGAGTAAGCATCGATGTAGTTAAGAAGACGTCTCCCCTACCTCCCCCCCAGTATACAGTTTGAACGATTGACAGCTCCTCGAATTACAGTCAATCTTCCACCATCTACAATCCGGGATTGACGATGGTAAATCTAGCGAGTTGAGGAACGATTTCGCCAGGGATTCAGCGTTTTGGATCGTTTTAACTCGGTGTACTGTGGTCTGCAGATTCTTGACGCCCTGAATTGATGTTTTGAAGAAGCCATCGTGCCCCTCCCCTCGGCCCTGCTCGAGACTTCCTCGAGGAAAGGTTATCGATGCAGTTGTGGAAAGATGAGATATGTTGCACATGAAAGATTGATTGATTGATGATAAATTTGAACTGATGTCGTATCCGCTGCGGTGATGCCAACGATGCAGCCTAAACCTGAAGCGCTGCTGGAACCTCCGGGTCAGTCCCTTCGATCACTTCGCATCAATATGACATCGGCCAATGTTGACTGAAGTGAAGCGGCACAGTTGGAAATAGAAACCCAAGCTGCTCGAGTCTCCTGTGGCGGTCGCTGAGTTTGCCCCACTTCAAGCCCACCAGACAACAACAAATAATCCACGGCTGGCCTCCGACCAGCTTAACACCTCCCCCCATCTCGGCCTACTTGCCCGCTTACCGCGAACACTGTTGAACACCGTTACCGTTACACAAACGCCTCAACATACATCAATATGTCGGAACAGGTCCACGCAGACGACTTGAGGCCTGATGCGACTGAGGGGTTCAAGGTCGGCGAGAAGAAGACCCTTGATGAATACCATGAGTTGGGTAAGAGACCAATTTCACATTCAAAACTCCACTGTACCACTTTCTTTCTGGTGAACTTTGTGATGTGCTATTGTCGCCGCTGCAATGAGCACGGAAAAAAAGGCGGTCAGACTGGGGGAATCTTCGTCTGCCTGCTCGGGCAGCGCGCCTGAAGACGAGGAAAGACACCGAAAAATTGTAGCCACTGATCTCATTGACTCAATGGGGTCCAGAATCTCTTCGATTTCTCAAATAATATCTCAACATCATTCTTTATTTACGAATAGTCACCAGGGATTATGTCCACACTCCCTCGCTAACAGATGCAACATAGACAAAGATGATGAAGCCATGGTGAAATGGAAGCAATCCCTACTCACTGCAGGTGGAAAAGATCTATCAGATCCCAACGATCCTCGTACCTGCATCATCCTGTCCCTCGCCCTCGAAGTATGTTTCAATCCACCCACAACATCACTTCCAATATCTAATCGACAGTCAACAGGTCGAAGGCCGACCCGATATCACCATCGAATTCCACAGCAAAGAAGATCTCGAGGCCCTAAAGAACAAACCATTCATCATCAAAGAAGGCGCCCAATACCGCATGAAAGTAACCTTCAAAGTCCAGCACGGCATCCTCTCCGGCCTCAAATACGTCCAAGTCGTCAAGCGCGGTCCCCTAAGACAAAAAGACCAAGAAATGATCGTAAGAAACCCCCCCATCAAAATCTCACCAGCCAGTCCACTTATCCCTCCCCCATATAGGGTTCTTACAGCCCCAACACCGAAAAAAAGCCCGTCTACGAAAAGGCGTTTCAAACCGAGGAGGCCCCCTCCGGCATGCTCGTCCGCGGAAAATACAACGCCGCTTCCAGCTTCGTCGACGACGATAACGTCACACACCTGACTTTCAACTGGACTTTCGAGATCAAGAAGGATTGGTAGGAGGCCCTCCCGTTTGCTGAACACATCTGGTGCCATGGCGAACATCAGACGACCAATATTGTTGGAGATTGGGAGAGATTTGGAGCCACTGCCTATTCTCCATGATCGGAAAAGCAGGAGTATAACGTACTACCCCTTTTCGGGGAATGTTTTTGGGCGATACGACCTCGAAGGATAGTTGATGATGTCGTGTGCCATTTTGATTTGGGATTAGTGTTATTCAGAGCGAGGGCAATTGAATACTTTCATTGACGGTCGGGATATCAAAACGATCATCTTCGAACCACTTTCGACCACACTCCCTTGAGGCTCATGGCTCATGACTCAGATACTGTACTCTTCTGTGAAAAGAACGAGATCTTGAAAGCTACATGTACAGGTGGTATTGAACTCAAATCGCGGCATCAAGCAAATCTATGCACACAAAATTGACCGCCCTTCTTTACAGTCGATCCACACGCAGACGGACCCTTGGATTCTACAAAAAGTAATCCGGCGGTCCCGTCTGGCCCTGCTGTTGTTGCTGCTGTTCCTGGCGGTGTTGTTCATTCTCAGGCGCCGCATCGAAGACATTAAAGAATCTCTCCCCCGTATCACTGACTTCCAACACCGACGCCAGGTTTCCACACCGGTAGCAGTAATTCGGCGCGGACCATACCGTGCTAAGGCGATCGTCGTAGAGAACTTGGTATCCTTCTTGACACAGCTGGTGGGCACGGAGGATATGCGACATGCTGTTCACGTCCAAGAACTTCTTGACGACTTGCGCACCAAACGTGTATCCCGCTCCTCTCGGGCTCAACGAGAACTCGTCTCTTTCAGCGTCAGGGTCGCTCCATACCAGATCTGCCATTGGTCCTTCGTGTGGTATTTCCCGGAACCGGTCGATGACTTTGATCTGGTCTATGGAGTGGATGCTTGGACTGAGGCCGCCGTGTACGCAGAAGATATCGTTGTTGATGACGACGGAGAGGGTGAGGTAATCGAACATGTCGGTGAAGTAGTGCCAGACGTTTGCGTTGCCGTATTTCCTTGAACACTCGGTGTAGAAGCCGTAGGACTGGGTGACGCCGCGAGATTCGTGGTTTCCACGGATGAGATGGACGCGATGTGGGTATCGAAGCTTGAGACAGATGAGGAGGGAGATTGTTTCGACACTGAAGAGACCGCGATCTACATAGTCGCCTGCTCATGGTGTTAGTGGGGATACTTGTTTGAGTTGCGCAGCGGTATCGGTGGCGGTGGCGGTCGTGAACTTCGAGGGGCTGCACAAGTACTCACCCAGGAAGAGGTAATTTGTGTTGGGACAGAAGCCACCGATGCGGAAGATCTCGAGCATGTCAAAAAACTGTCCATGGATGTCTCCAACGACGGTGACGGGGGCGGCGATGTGCACGACATTGCTCTCCTTCATCAACAGCTCCTTCGTTTTGGCGCATATTGCTTCGATGACCGAGTCGGCGAGCAGTTCCTTCTTGTACAGTCTCGAAATACACTCATCAAGGTCGACGGTAGCTGTACTCTGTCAGTCTTGTTGTTCCTCCATCCCCCGTGGCTGGTCGTGTGCTTACCCGGGAGTCCTGGCATGTTCACCTGTTGACGCGTCTGCCAGGTCTTCTTTGTGTTGTGCGATGCAGAAATTGTGGTCGTCGTTCAGTCATCGTCTTATATCGTTATGTCGCGGGTCATAGTCTGGTCTGGGGCACTGAGAATGGCATTTGTCAATGGAAAAGCTGCGTAGCTGCAGATGGTGTTGAAGGGCTGTCACAGCAGATTTACAGGGGTCTGGTAAAGGCGGCGTCCGGAGAGGAATAAGCATCCAACCACTCCTCACTACGTTTTGCATTGGGGCAAAATTGGTGGGAGAAGAGGTAGCATCCGCAATAATTTCACGTTTGCTCTGTAGAATATTTATTGCAGCCGTCCAGGTCTTTCATTACCGGAATTCCATTTGTTCGGCTAGCGCATTCTGACAGGACCTCCGGGAGTCTGAGGTGCTCTCGCGAGAGGGAACTCCAGTCCGCCTCATTTTTTGACGTGACCGGCTTGAGAACCATCGTATCCATCAACCTCTCCTCCTTCTCTTCATCTCTATCTCTATCTCCATTTCCTTCTCATCTCAGCTGTTTCGCGGTGCTGTCGGATGTCTCTCGTGTCCCGTCCAGTGCAGTCGCCGAGTGATACGTGGCTGGCGAGACGAGCTGGCAGGTAGCTCTCGCGCTCTGTTCGTCGCCCTCTTCTCTTCAGAGGCTCTTCAGAGACCCAACACAGCACTGCAAGCCTGGCCATTCTTCCTTCAATCCGCACAAGAGCTTCGTCGATTTTATCATCTGTGACACCTCGCGACCTTCCCCATCAAAAATTTGGGCGGCCTTAACTCACCTGGCTCTATCCTAGCCATCCGGATCGGATCCAGGTTGTCTCGCTAGTCTGTCGCTCGATACGTCTCTATCATCGTCTGGTATGTTCTGCTCTCACACTTGCTTCTTCTATTCCATCGACTCCAATCCACGGCTTTCTCACGTGTGATGCAGCCTTCACTCCACATCAGACGCTCTCTCAAGGAAGCCACAATCTGTTGTTCGCTCCGCAAGATTCCCGGCCTTTCCAAGCCCATTCGGTATTGTTGCGAACCCCTTCTCTTCTTTTCATCGCTCACCTTCAGTCCAACGTCTAATCACAAGGTATCTCAACAGGGAGCTAAGATGAGCCATCTCCCTCCGCCGCCACCCAACGCGGCTCCATATGCACCACCACCGCCTCAAGGAGGACAGCAGTATTCCTATCCATATCAAGGTCATCCTGCATATCCACCTCCCCCGCCCGCTGGATATAGGAATCCTCCCTACCAGGCCAATGGCCATGGCCAGGACCATTCGTCACCGCCACGGAACGGCCCTCCCGGGTATGTATACAGTGTTTTTTTTTGTCTTTCTTCTCCTAGTGCAAGCTTTTCCAGCATTTCATCTTTCCTTGCCTATTATTTGGAGCCTCGAACGACGCCACGCCTTTTCACAATCCTCGCTTCACCACGTTTCAGAGTTGCGGCCTCTGACCCGCACTCAGCAACAACAAGCTTCCTTCGCTTCTCTCCTGCTGAACTCCAGTTGTTCATGGATGCACACTCTGCGCTCGTTCATGCGGCATTGAATTCGTTTACGCGACTCCTCCCGCGCATTTTCTTACAACGCCCATCTTAACTAACCGCTCTTCTCTTCAAAGTCCGCCGAAGTCCAAGATGCAAGTGACGCGTTATCCGCCTCCCCCAAACCGTCGTCCATATCAAGGCCAGCAACCACCATCAAATCATCCTCCGCCTGTCCCTCCATACCCTCCGCCCAATTGGGTCCCTCCAGCATATGGACATCCGCAGCCCAATTATCCTCCGCCGCCACCGCAAGCTGCAGGCCATTATCCTCCTCCCCAGCATGCACAACAGCATCCCCTACCACCTCCAAGCCAGGCACCATACACGAGCTATAATCAGGCGCCTCCCACTTACCCTCCATATCCACCACCGCCTCGGTCGAACGCGTATCATCAGTATCCTCCACCGCCTGTCAACCAACCAAGTCCTCCGTACTCGGCTCCACAAGCCCCACCGACTCATTATCAGCCTCAGCCGGCGTGGTCGCCTCCTCCATCCGCCACGTCACAACGTGGACCACCCCCAGCGCGCACACCTATGCGGTCTGTGGTTTCAAGCGCGTCGCCTGCTGCTCCGTATCGTCCGGGTCCGGAAGTGATCAAAAATCGAAACGACCCAACTTTCTATGACGGATGGGACGATGATGAGTTCGACATGGAGGATGTCGTGTGGCCGAAGTCCAGCGATGCCATTGATGAGCGCTTCAGTATTGGCCAGTACAGTATGTGGCTTACTTCCCTTTCAAAAATCGTCACTGATTTCCTCTAGTCTGGCACCCTGCTGAAAGATTGACACGTGCAATCTCTTCAAACATAGATGTCCCCTTACTACCCGTCTCTGCAGCCCAAAGACACAATCCTAATATCATTGTCTCGAAGTACTTTCAAGGCAAGCAGGAAGAAAACGAAGGTTCAGAATACATCTACACCTTCCAGCGAATTCGTGATATTGAGAGCGAATGGGCCGAAAGAAAGAATGATCCGATCTTCCGAAATTTCGCTCCCCAAGACATCAACAAATTTCTGGACGTCGAGCGAGTCAAACAGCAGGTCCTGGAGGATGCAAGGCAATTACGAGAATCTGATACTAATGACGAGATCGATGTGATGGGAAGCCTTGAACAAGCACTATCTTCGTACATCGGCACGACTGCGCCTTCAACTGCTGGTTCCACCTCTGGGCCTTCAGATTCTAAGGCTGTGAAAGATGGTGGCACAGAGGCTTTACTGGCCTCTCTTGGTGTTTCAGGCGAGGCCAAGCCCGTCTATACCACACCATTCCCCGCCTATGCGCCTTCCAACGATCACATATACACATCTTCTCGTCGAAAGTCCTCCGCCCAGTCTCCACATCAAGCACCTCATCCGCAGCACGCAAAGCCACCACCACCACCACCACCACAAGGCTACCATGGCGTACCACTGCAACATCCTCTGCCACCTCCACCATCGGCATATCGAGCTCCACATCTGCAGCCTCCTCCCTACGTGCAGCTGTCATACACAAACCATCCACCACCGCCACCAAATGGCCACTACCCAAGTACTCACCTGTCACATACGGCTTATCAAAATTATCCGCCGCCACCTACTAGCAGCTACCAAACTTCCGCACCGTCGCACAGTCGCAAGCGGTCTGCCTCGATCGATTCATATCCGGACCCTTGGAAGGTCGGGACTGGTCGTGACGATACCCCGTCAGCCAACGGCCCTGGAACGCCTGTGGGTTCCGATTTTGGAGACTTCCAGGTCAACGGAAGTGCTTCGGAAAATACGCTCAAAGCAGAGTCCCGTTCACCTCCTTCGAGGGATCCTGGTGACCATGGAGATCACAAGAAACGGAAGATTGACGACAGCGAAGGTTTGCAGCGCAAGAGGAGCAAACCCAAGGTTACCGTCGATTCTGCATACCAGTAAGAACCCCATGGTATACACTCCAAATGTCGATTATTAACAAGATCTAGACGTCGTTGGTAGAATGATGTTGTCTCCTTCAATCGATACACCATCCACTTACAGACTCTCTAGGAACGAGTTGTCATTTCGTGAAATGCGACAAACATGTTCTACACAAAAACCTTAACGTCTGCAGGCTTTCTTCCCGTCTCTGCAGACCAAAGCTACTGGAGCCATTTCTTCCAGCCCGCTCTTGCGACGTGACAGCGTCTACGAACCATAATCATACGTCTCACACCAACGATGGACGTCCGGAAGGCCTTCTCGCCATCACCTATACATCTTCTCGTCCCGCAATTTGTACACTACGGCCACGATTCTCTTTCCTTGCGAAGGATGACTTTCTTAATATCTTCATTCCCAGTCTTTGTACTTTTTCGTTCTGGTATCCACAATCCGCTGTCTGGAAATCTCTTGGTCCACTTCTCGGCCTTGTTCTTACATTCCTGGCAATCCGTGGATCCACTGGCTACGTTTCTTCTGCCCCAGTCCTAAAATGTTCTGGGGTCAGTGTTCATGGTCGAATTGGGGCGAATTGGAAGTTTCTTACAATGGGGTAACAAAAGGTCGAGTTTGGACCTGCTTTCAAATCCTCATCAGCAGTCTTTATCAGATAAATTTATTCTCCAAGTTTCTCAATTCTCATTTTTGATCGCGCTGATTTCAACTTTCAACTCCCTCCATATCTATCAATTTCAAATTGTCAGCCAGTCATCAGCCAACCAGAATTCCTGAGAGCACTAACAGACTCTATCCCAACAGCTGTCATCTTGGTATCCGCCTCATTCAGTCTTCTCGATTGCGCAGCTATCAGCAGTATTTCTTACTGTTTCATCTTCCCACTTACACCGGTCTTAACTTCAGTCGCATGATGTCTTGGATCCATGCTCGACCTCTTTGCTGCTCTATCCAGCTCATCAGGCTCCCTCTGCGTAATGCCTACAGCTGACTGATGATTCACCGACAGACGCCATCGACATTTGGTATATGTTGGTGTTCTCCAAGTTGACATGTCCCCCTTTGGCTTGTCTTTGTTCACTTTGGCCCAGTCTATCATTTGACAGGTCACAAGGGCAACGACAAGGCTTTTCATAAGGCTGGTCTGTAGCTAAGAAGCCGTGTACAATTTATTGAGTGTAATGTCTAGAATCTGATTCGTATTGCTTGGTGGTCGGCGGCTGGCTCTGAGGGATATGCACCATTGAACCGTCATCCTGAAAGAAAAGCTTATTAGTGGGATAGGCAGGTGTAGTTCTGGCTCAGTCAGATCCTGCCGCGCCCAGCCCACGGCACGATTTTCCTTCTGTGTTATTATTGGGCTGAACTTGTTTCGTTGCCGGTGCGTTTGAGATGACGCAAGGCGTATACTGCCCCCATATGTGTATCCTAAATATTTACAGTATCATACACACGGGGTGTGTTTAGATCTGATAGATGCGTCCGCATGGATACATCGGTCCGAAATTCTGTCACATGGGACATGCGTCTGTAAGACCTCCTCGGGGAAGTCGTATTAGCGATTGGACTTTTGTCCTAGTGCGTGCCGAGATGCTTGCATGTTTTGGACACATATAGGTTCACTTATGCAGACGTTGAATACATACACTCCATTGCATGTTTGCTACTACCTAATGTAGAGAAAGAAACAATAACGACACTGTATGTATTCTGCCGCTTATAGATAATCCATCCTCCCATGATGTGTAATCTCCAATGTATAGAACCCATATCAACCAACCGTCTTTAACTACCCTTGATTAATTTTCTTGTATTGTTCTTCCAATACCTCCATTTCTTCTCGGAGGGAGCGGTGAGAGATCTGTGAGTTCTGTCGAAGGTTTGGCGGGCTTTTAATGGATTGATGAGGCTAATGGTGGCGTTAAGTGGTTTGATGGATGGTGGTTTTATGGATTTGCTGGGGTCGGGATTGAGGGTTGGCTGTTGATCGGCGTGAAGATCGTTGTGAAGAATCAGCTATACCCATTTCTTGACGAAACGGCCAAAAGAGATGCTTTGTATCGATTTATTTGCTCTGGGGATTTACAATATGGGTAATTTGACAATCTCGAGGAGGCCATGGATTATATGCGATGGCAGATGTTTTTTGCGGTAAGCGTATTGATTGATATCGCGATGGGTCATATTTTCGATGTCTCATGACTACTAATCCAGTGTTCTTCTTTGATGTCTCCTTGGACCGTGTACAAATAGAGTTCGCGGTACTCGGATCACATTTACACCTCCACAATTTGATCCCCGCTCGATCACCCACACAAACAACACCATAACTTCAAGTTGTTCAATTGAAGGCGGAGAGGTAGGGTCTGTACAAAGTTAAGACCTCACCTGATTTCCAATTGTTTTGCGAATAATTCCGTGATGTTCATCTGGACTTGACTTTGGCGAGATTTTCTCTATTCTATCTTTTCTGCTCCTTCTTTCCCCTCTTCTTTACATTTCCATCCACTGGGCCGCTTGGCATGTTACGGATATTCGGAATAGCCGGATGAAAAGTCAGAAGATGTATTCGGCTTTTTCCGTAAAGGCCTTGTACCTACACAGTATGACTTCCAGGGTGGCGTGATAGTATCGGCCTGGTCGATACCTCATGTTCGGGTATCGGTACAGGTGGCATGCTCCGGCTCGGCAGCGGAGGTGTATGGGGCTGCGTGTAATCTGGGATGCGGGAGGATGTCCTTCCCCCACTCGCCCGTTGCTTGCCGGTTCCATTGAGGAAATTGGCGGGAAAAGTTAAATGCAATGACAGAGCCTGGACACTCATTGTGATTGGGATGCATTTGCTGGCCGCCTGAGCGTGCGGTAATTACTGCCTTTGTGGCGGTGGTCATTCGCTGCTTATATCCCGAACGAGAACGAAGCCATGTAGCATCCCCCTCAGGCCTTTGCGGTTGTGGCTCGACAATCGACGACTTTCAGAATCGGTTGGGAAGCTGTTGCCCTGTCCCAAATGGCCTTCAATTCGCACCCCTATTGCTTTCTTTTCCGACTAATTTGGGTTCGCGCGGGGGCTGGTCTAGAGCTCCAGCTCAACGGTTAGAAGTACCTCCTAGTTGATTGGTTGGGGCCAAATGTAAGCTGTAAGCTGGTTACATATCTCCGCCCCTACGCCCTCCCCACATCCTCCGCAGAGACTTCCATGCAACACCATTCATCCCCCCACAACCACAAAGACATCTCGCCCACCACTTGTTCCTTCAAAACCTGCTCGAGCTCTGTTCTTTCTGCTCTGAGTTTCGACGTCTTGTTTTTCGACTACTCTCATCCGCGCTTTGAGGGCTCCCATTACTGTTGATTGCTTCGAGATGGCCTCGCCTGCGCCTTGTAAGTCCCTTCTTCAGACGGGCATCGTCAAACAAAATGCAAGTTGACCGACTAATTCGCGACCCAGCAAGATCGAGTGCCGGCCGAACCCATCTGTGCGCTCTATGCAATCGCACTTTTGCTCGAGCAGAACATTTGCGCCGCCATCAACTTTCACGTGCGAGATCCCCCCCGAGCAGCAATTCCTCCCTTAGCTTTTGCTAAAATGCGTAGATGATAACAAGAAAGACAATGTC
Organism: Venturia asperata; assembly: GCA_003689335.1. Lineage (NCBI taxonomy): Eukaryota > Fungi > Ascomycota > Dothideomycetes > Venturiales > Venturiaceae > Venturia > Venturia asperata. The sequence goes on from QWWL01000016.1 coordinate 469,773, forward strand.
TGCGATGCATGCAACTCGCGATTCGCACGATCTGATGTTTTGCGTCGCCACACTAGGAAGTGCCATAGTTATCTGGAAATGCATGGTCTAGGCGAGACCAACAATCCCGGCGCACATGCTGCATCGTTGATGAGGATCTCTGCCGCGAGGCCCAGTATTAATCGGGCTCAGCTGTATCCAAGCCCGCCTTCGCATGTCGATTTCAATGACAGGCGACCCACGCCTAATTCGGAAAACATTTCTGCGTTGCATGGAATCAACCAAAGCAGCCATGTACCAGTGCCAAATAAAACGGACGGGTTGACTCCCTCATCTTCAATCACGATGACCAGTTTGCCCGCCACGGATTCGGAAGATGACTCCATGTTTCTCGAAGAGTTCCTTTTGCCGAGAATGAATAATGTGATTCCGAGTCACTTTACTCCCGTGTCGGTAGACGAGCCGCAGAAGAGAGTGCTGCCGCTTGCAGCAGGCCATGATCCGATTTCAGATCGTCCACAAACAGGTTCCGAAACAGTTTCTCCAGAGACGGAGATGAGGGACGGACCCGGGTACCCAAGTTATGTTAACAGCACCAAGGAGAATGACTATGATAGATTCAAGCAGAGATTCCAGGCATTATCTAATCCTCAGATGGCTGGGTTCGTATTTCCAAGGCGGTCGAGACTTGTGCGTTGCATCGCCGCGTATTTCGACCATTTTAACTGTCATACTCCCATCGTCCATCACGCGACATTTGGTATTGCCTGGTCGCATCCTGGCCTTGTTTTCATGATCTTGGCTCTGGGTGGTCTGCACTTAGGAGAGAAGAAATTTGCCGCCTCGGCCTGTGATATTGGCTGCGCACTGATTGACTCACATCTGGCTACTTCGAGCAACCTTACTGGAGACATTTTCGATCCATGGCCCGTTCAGGCTTTACTGCTGGTCGTTCAATTCAGTGTCTTTGGGGACGAAGGCCCTTACAACACACATGCTCAGCGACATTACTCCACCGCCTCCGATTTACTTCGAGCCGCGCAAGATCGAATGAAGACAGAATGGGAAGCGTCAAACCCAGATTGGGAACAATGGATTCGAGTGGAGACGTTCAGTCGACTGTCGTTATGGGCTTGTACCCTCAGCGCCATGATTCTAGCAACGGACCCGAGCGCGAATTACATGCCTCACTATCAGCTACGGGAGGTCCCGATCCCTTTGACAGAAGAGTTATGGAGAGCTCGATCCGCTTCACAATGGGCAAAGATATCGGCGAGGGCGGGACTCTACAAGGGATCGAATCTTGGAGCTCTTGCGAGGGCTCTCTCGGCTGGTGAGTCGATACCAGATGATATTAGCTCCTTCGGGCTTATCTCACTTATTGGTTGGGCTACATCATCTATTTGTTTGCAAGAAAGAGTGGCGATGTCCATGGGTCCTTCCAGTGCTATGCAGGGCGATTTCTTGCGAGAAATGGAACGGGTTCTCAATGCGTGGGAAAAATTTGCGTATCAACGTCTCAAGCTGGATCGAGCGGTTCATCGAGATCTCGAGCCATTGTTCACGGACTGTTTTCCACTTCTTGCATCGGCTTACTATCATCTTTATGTTGGTGATGAGCTGAGAGCACTCAAAGAAACTGCGAGTCGGAGCGCGGAGACTTTAGCGACGACGAAACCGCCCCTTCCACAATTTCGACTAAACGATTCTTCCTTGAAGGCGATGAGGTATGCTGCTCAATCATGGCTTGCCAGGATCAAAATGGGTAGTGGCAATTGGAGGATCACCAATATCGTTGGCTATGGCGTCCAGTATCTGATCACCGCGTACGAGAGTGGTGAGTGCATTAAACCGTTCCGCATTCTTTATGGACGCTCATTCACTTTTCATATAGCACTTATTCTATCCTGGTGGTTATCTGCCAGCCGTCCATCGCTCACGGAAGAAGACTCGACAGCGCTGACAACCATCAACGAATTGATGGGCAAGGCTTTTGCCGAGTTGGAAGAGCAAGAGATGCCCATTAGTGATGTTCAAGGACGTATGATCAGCCCTTTGGTGTATACCTCACATTGTGTTGAACGAAATATCTACCCTTGTATGTTGTCTCACAGATATCCCAACATAGAATGCTGACGTTTTTCATTTCAGATGCCCAGAAGGTCGAGCAGGCTTTGAATGTGTTCCAAAGACACCTCTTATCTACTTCTCCTACTAATGGATAAAATCGCTGAATCCAGCACAAAATTATAGCCCATCTTTCTTGCTGGCCTCTCTTGCTGGCAGGGCCATTTGATGGGCCACTTTTTAATCTATGTCTATGTGGGATGGGAAGCCATTTCACCACTCCCACATCCTCAGCTCATGCACACAAACCTCTGCCACGCTATTTCGGGAAATCGGATCTCCCTCCGAACGTCGCGTTCACCGAGACACCCAGCTTTGTTCCCCATACCTCCACAGGTTTCATTGTCGGCAATTCTGGGGCTACACAGACGCAGCGATTCGATCGGTGCAGGATATTGGGACGATCAATCGAGCAGATTCTCAGCGCTCGATATCCACTACACCTGTTTGACAGTTTGACCCACAAGACAAACCCATTCTCCAATCATGACAACAATGAGGGTCCGTCAAACTCGCTTGATGTCAAAAGGTTGGATTTTCGGTCCCAATCCAGAGCTTCTCGGATCCACAGGCCTCGCCATTCGGATCGCCTCGCTATGAAATTCAAGATGATCGTCACTCTCAGCGAAAGGCAGTCTAGCAACGTCTATAATTGGTCCAATAATCTCTAGCGAAAGTCTGAGATGGAGTCTGATTTCATGCGTGATTGTTTCCTCTTCTGTGGTGGTGCATTGACTACGGGATGATGGATGTGTTGGGAATAACAATATGGAAGCGGAGATGAGGTACCGACCGGGCGTCTGTAACGATAGGATGAAATCTCTGTCTTGAACATATCGGGTGGCAAATCGCCGAAAAAGCAGCCATTCGAGTCTTTCCGCGATAGGCTGAGATGATCTGAACTAAAATTAATAACGATGGTTTCTGGCGACGGGAGGAAAAAAACAATCTTCTTAGAGGTCTATTAGTATTGATTCTAGGCTAAAAGATAGATCAGGATTAATGGCGAAAAAATTCAGACGACAGCAAAATCTCGCCAGAAATTTATCGACATTGCTTCTGAACTGACAAATTTCTAACGAAATCTTACCAGAAATGTATCATTACTACATCCTAAGCTGAGAAAAAAAAATATAAACTAGATTTCACAGCAAAGATTTCCCAGCGGCAGTAAAAAAAAATCTCGCCAGAAAAGTTTCAATACTGGTCACAAGTTGGCAAAGTCATCTACACGACATCCTATCAAACAGCGACAGGTGAATTCCCGCGATGCTGCTTCGCTCTCAATTCCTCCACCGGCGCATCAACGCGGTAACTCATCGTCGAGCTCACATCACCGAGGAACAAGCAAGCCACACAAGCGAGAATCCCAAACGGTGCCGCAATGATGTAAACCACTCTTATACTATCCGCATAAGCCTGTTTTGAACCTGCGACACCGGCTTGGATGATTGCTGGAGTGATGCCTGGGATGTTTGCGAGAGTAGGATTTTCTCTGGCGATGAATGCTTTTACGAAAGGAGAGACGGAGGAAGGAGGTAAGCCTGCTCGCACGACGGCTTGGGCGATGTAGGTAGGTCGTTTCTTGATGAGGCGAGCGTTGAGAGCGGCGGCGTAGATGACGGTGAAGGCTGTTCCTGATATAGATCTGGCAGATGTCGCGGCTGCAGTCGCGGTCGCGATGAGATGATGGGGAGTTGAGAGCTGGACTCCCGCGAGAATGAGGATTAGTGGAGCGCCAACGCCCAGTCCGGTGAGACCTGCAAATACGATTGCGCTTAGCGAATGTGCGGGCTCGATAGTGGATAGCCCGATAATGCCAGCGGTGAAGATGGCGAATCCGATTAGTAGTGGTACCTTTATTGTTCTTGCTCTTGTGCTCCAGATGCCGAAGATGATCGAACCGAGACCGCAAGAGAGCCAATATGGCTGGAATCTTGCGGCACTTAAGAAAGGGTCTTGTTCGAATAGGGAAGTAGTTCTGTCGACCGATTAGCGAAGAGTATAGTAGGGTATAACGAGCTTACAAGAGAGGGTAGAAGACGAGGAAGCCGAAAAACATGATGCCTTCGAGAAACATAAGGGCGACACAGATGGCGAACATGCGGCCTTGATGCTTTCCTCCCTGGAAAAGAGCGTGATCTAAAATGCCGGTCTTGGTGATCTTCCACTCATACAAACCAAAGACCACGAGTAGAATGATACCTATTACAAGCGTAGCCAGTACTGGGGCGCTGTTCCAGGTATACAGACCGCCTCCCAAGTTGATGCCTACCAAGAGAAGTGCCAAACCTGCCGTGAGGATGCCGAAACCCAGGAGGTCGAGCCGCCTCAATTTTTGCATGAAGGATAGATTGCCAAAGCCTGTGTGCCTTTTTGGGGACCTGTATCCGAAAAAGATGCCGACAGCAATGAAGCCCCAGAGAGCCATCATAATCCACTGCGATCTCAATTAGCACTATGTGGACAAAGTGGCATGTCTCATACATAAAACGTTCGCCAGCCAGTATGAGCATTTGATCTGGTCAAACCCCCAATCGCGAGCGGTGCGCTGGTGGCTCCAAAAACCGCTGCAACATTCATGCAAGCCTGTGCCATAGGTCTCCAACGCCTGGGCAAGATCTCACTGGGGACGCTGTATGCCAGCGCGGTCGATGCAAAGCCAAAGCCCATGAGGAACTGAGCAGCAATAACTCGCGACATGCTCGTAGAAGTAGGCACGAGAGCTGCTCCGATAAAGGATATCAGAGCCGGTACCACGAGCAGAGTCTTTCGAGCTTGGAAAGTATCCGAAGCGGAAGCAAACAGGGGACTCAGGACGGCTTGAACGAGAGAGAAGACGCTGGGAATCCATGTTTGGGACAGGGGATCATGGAGATCTTCGCCTATGTAGGACAGCTGGGAGTGGTCAATAGTCGTTTCGGATTCGGATGGTGGGCGATACAAACCACGGTGGGTGGGCCTGTCAAAGCAAAGGCTTGTATGAAGTTGAGTAAGCATATGGATGCCAACGCGATGTAGGTACAGGCGTGAAATTCCGGTTCCTCTTCCTCATTGTCGTATAAAAGGTTGTTAGGACATTTTTGTTCCTGAGAGGCCATCTCGTGGAGCTAGGTTGGGAATCCGGATAGGGTTGTTGATGAGGTTAGGTGTAGACATACAGCATGCAGGTGCTAATCGACCTTAGCACGCGAGGTCACTACGGGTTTACCAATATATCCTCTAGGTTTAAACTCTACAAACTTGAGATTGATGTTAATGAATTTCTGGGACGGAATCATCTCGCTAGAAGGTTATTGGTATCGATCTTGGGTTCCGTATGATGAATCGGTTAAGATTTGTCGAGGGACTTAGAATTGGTGAACCCGCTGTGGGGTTAACGAGGGCCCAGCATGAAAGAGCGAACCTACTACATCGGCTAATCATTGCGGAAGGTGCATACTCGAGCTTATACTCCGACAAACCATCTGCAAGACTAACAAGGCCTGTATCAAGATGTGTGTCTTAACTTCTTACCAAAACCCGTGGACAGCAGCTTCATCAGTTTGGTTCCCCCCAGTCTCCAAGCAAAATGATATTTTCTTCAACCTAGACTTCTCTATTTCAGAATCAAGAGCGATAAACTTCTAACGACGCTAAGAAACAATCTCACCAGAACTGTGTCATTATTGATCCTGAATTGCAGCCGAATATCCACATTTAAGCTTTTTCGAGGGAGCGTAGATATGAGAATTACTAGAAGTTCAGTTGAGATATTCCATCAAAAGACATGCCTTTGGTCACAAAATGGTTGGGATGTGTTTCAATAACTTACCATAATACCACGACGAAACCCGTCCGACAAGACGGCCCATTCGGATTATAAATAGCAACAGGTGCTCATGAATAAACCCTTGAAGAATACCACAACATCGGGATGGAGAGCTTGATCTTGGACCTAGTAGGCTCGACTTCCATACCTGCAAGGGTACTGCTTCTCTAGTTGCCTTCAAATTAAACAAATATGCTATCACTTTGACTAGCGTCTTTCTGCTTTCCGAGTCGGTCGAGACATGTTTGAGTGAGGATGAATGCCGTTGGGAAGCACGAGTCCGACCGCCACGGTCCCAAGCTCCCTAGGTGGAAAAGGAAGATGTCCTGCTTCTGTTGCTGCTGGGGAAGATGGAGTTTTTGATGCAGTCTTTCTATTGCAATTGAGAGTGACTGACATGAGGGTTTCGACTGAGTTGTCGGCGAAGATGAGATTGCAAAGTGCGGTGGAGCAGTAGGGATCACCCTACTGTTCCTCGGTGTCCTCCCTCCGTACCCGCTTCTGATCTTCTTCCTCTTCTGCACCGATGGCTTCAGTCTGTCTACATTTGTTGATTTCCAGCCCCCTCACCCTTACTAACCAGCAGTACGAGCTCTATGAGAGCGTTCGCGCAGCATCACGCTGAGATCCGTGCTGCAACCCAAGCATCAAGATGAAGCCAAGCAGAACGGAATCGAAGTCCTCTTGCCCACTTGCGTACCATCAAGCATGCTCTAGCAGTCTCTCAGGGACCACAGATACAACCTCTAGATCAGATCCTACTTGCAGAAATATCAGACGGCAGAACTTGAACCTCTTCCCTGCGTGGAATCGGTCCCGGAAGCTCGATCGCTTCTTGCTGGCCTCTTTCTCCCATCTCTACAGGCGCGGTATTGTTTTGTAATTCCACTGGGGATGGCTTCCATGCTTTTGCTGTATCTCCACCACCGAGAGGGGCCCCAGAATTCACGCTATCGAAGTCACTAGCAGCCTCGCGTCGCTGCTGCTTCCCGTGCCTCCTTCTCCGAAGAACCAGCACTGCAATTAACAAGAGCAACACCACCACCACCGCAGCAACGACACCTCCAACAACGGCCCTCGTACGACTTGGCCCCTTTGCAGTTTGCCTCGGCCAATATGTCTTAATATATCTCGGCCCCGGCGCGTCGAATCGCTCTTCTGTTGGATCGTCACAGCTCAGGCTGCGAGTCCGCGCATTTGCACCGCAGCATTGCCAAAGCCGCGTTGTTGTGTTCCAAACAACATCGGGAAACGCCTGGGAGGTACATAATCTTGGGCAGTTCTTAGCCGTGTACGCGGAGTCAGTGCAGCCTGCGATGTAAAAACCGGTGCCGCCAGATTTGGAGTGGGTGTAATGACAAAGACCGTGGGCTAGGCAGGTATCGGCGGACGCGCAACAAGGCACAATACTGGTGTCTTATTAGTCATGTCTGCCATTAAAATTCTCAAACTACTCACGGTGTAGTATCGTTGCCGACCCCGCATGCTTGCCACGGCGAGTCTGCGATCTTATTCGATGTTTTCGAGAAGCATTGTGTCTTCACACCACCGCTCATGGCGCCTGAACTGTTTGCTCCAACGAGAAAGAGACTGGCTTCCTTTGCACACCGACCGATGGTCAGTAATTGGCGGAGTCGAGATTCTCTATTTGAAAAGCGAGGAGGTGCGAGGAAAATTTCCTGCAAATCGAAATTGGCAGAAAGTGCAATAGCTAAGCTCAAAGTCTTGACGAGTCTTCATGAGATACTCTGTGTGAACGCGGCAGATCAGAGACAGTATTGTAATTCAAGGCTCCTCACAAGCATCGGAATCACCGACATCGACGACTCAGCATCCAGAATCAGGCCAAGGAAAGCTTGCCTGCACGACCAAGGGCTCGCTTGCGAAACTCTGCCAGGCAGTGCAGAGTGCGAGCTGGCACGATTGGTCTTTGGCCCCGGTCCCCGTCCTGGGAGCTGTGAGCATGCACGTTTGCCTATCGCATTATGGTGTCAGCGAAGAGGCGCGGGCCGTCGTTCTTTTTTCTTTTTCGGGCAAGTGAAGAGTCGATCACTGCGTCACTTGGTAGCGCAGACTGCACGGTAAAACTTGCTTGCTCAACTCTTACTAAGACTTCCAAAAATAACAACAGTATTTTCCTCAGCCTCGAGGCGAGGTAAACCACAAATGTATACTCACCACTTTAAGTCCTGGTCTGTTTGACAGCCGGATCATACCCACACAGTCAGCTTTTACTTCCCATCCTTTCTGATAACCTAGCTTTATGGAGAGCATCTAACTGAGTTCCGAGAGTACCAAATTCCTGGCACTATTCTTCACAAAGACGTCTGCAAAGTTGACCACAACGCTGCGAGCCGGGCACTCTTGAACCCCGGTACCAGCCCTCGGACTTCAAAGACCTTCGGTGGACAGATCCAGTCAACCAATCATCCCCATGTCGCTCCATTCTCTCATCCCCATCGGCTGTTCTGAAGTTGGCTCCAATCCAGGCAACCTATCTTGCTGTTATGCCAACGACCAGAACAGCGCGGCTTGTCGCAAGATCTTCCTAGGGCCCGAGAATGTCTTGTCTCGAGGCTGCGATTCCTCACACGATTGCATCTCTGACTGCTATAATAAAACAAACTTGTACACATCTCTAAACCAAGACGACTCGAGCATAGGAAATGGAAAAGGACCTATCACTAGGTATCAGGCTTGCGTGAACCTTCCATCGATCGCCACATACTCCGAGTCCGGCCAATTATCGCAAGACTTTACCACCGAGCTTGAAAGACACACGAACCCAAACGCGACGGAACCACAGTTGCAACTAGTGACATCTACGGTGACTGACTGCTTGTCATCGACTTGTCGACATTCAAGACGGCCTGACCTGTGCTACAACAATCTCTGTTCGCCTGTTAGACTTTTGACCAGTTCCTCGATGCCGAATGTCACCGCCATTGATCAGTGCATGAGAATTCTCTGCACTGGTGGCTTCGCTTCTCTGCCTTATGCGGATGCTGATATTGTCGGCATTGGGGTAAGTCTGCACAGTTACGATATTGTTATATTGCAGTCAGCAAACATCAGAGTTCCGCTGCCGAGGTGGCTGCATGGTGGTCCCAAGCTGAGCTGGATATGTGGTACAAGTCAAACTTGTATTTTCCGCTAGCTTCAGGGAGCATGGTGTACGAGAGCAATTGTGACCTTACCTCCCAGGTTGACGAAGTCAGGTCTACGCATCTTACATACTGCAATGCATATTCATTGCAACTTTCTGTATCGGTTCCTTCCTCCCACTCCTATGGCGTTTCTTACGTACCAAGAGTTTTGGACGTTCCAAAGAATCCAAGTCATCGCAGCGCAAAATCTCACTCCTCAACGAATTCCACAAAGCCCAATGCTTCTTCAGCATCACCCTTATGATCGCCTCATTCACCCAAAACATCTACAACACAGACTTGTTGATCACGGTCATGCTCGTTCCTCTATCAACAAACGGCATCGTCCCAATCACCTTTGCCTACCTGATTCTGACCTATAACCACAAAGGCCACCGCGGGACGACGCTGTACACCCTTTTGACATTCATACTGGCCTCGATCGTCTACTGGAGCCTCTATACGCACGTCTCCTCTTCATCTCCGACTCATCCAAAACTGACCTACCAGCAATTCATGTTCAAACTGGCAGCCATTCCCGCCTGTGGGGAGTATTCGGCTCTTGCTGTCTGCCCCGATTATTCCAATACTGGATTGGAGGAGGTGAAAAGAGCCTCGAGAAGGATTAAGGTTCTGACGCCGGTCATTTGGACGTTTTCGACGGCCGTATTGTTCATGACTCTGGGTTATCAGTATTTCAAAGGTTTGTTGATATTCATTACTTTTCTGTCAGAAGCCTTTTTCCTCTCATGGACGCTATAAAATTGACATGGTTTTACTCTCCAGATTGGCAGAACCGATCTTGTGAAGAGGTAATCGACGGAGGTTAAAGAACTCAAGGCCTAATATGCCTGGCCCTTCCAGACTCAAAGCGACTCGAAGAGCCTTGCATACTAACACAAAAATGGCAGCACCATGGAAAAGCGAGCCGACACAGGGTTCCTACCAACACCCTTCACAATCCTCCGAAGGCAAGCCAACCCAGGCCGAGCACGCGTCCGAGCAAGAAGCACAACCCCCAACGCAACAAAAAGAACCAATGTCGCGTCTTTGGCGTCTATCGTTTATGATCATGACAGCGATTATGCTCGCTTGCTTGGGCATGCAACTTTCACTCCTTGGTATTGGTAAATCTTTGAATATGATGAATCCGAGGGATTGGAGTTTCGGGCAAATTATTGCTATTACGGTGTGGGCGCCACCGATTCTGGAATATCTTAATAGCGAATTTGGTGAGTTTGGATTTTATTTTTTGTGAGGGTGGGTAATTTGGTTGTTTGTATCGTGGTTGCTGATGGTTACATTGCAGAGGCTTGGCGGAAGAGGCGAGGAGGTGATGGTAGTGGCGATGGAGATGAGAAATGATGAGGCTGGTTGGGGATGGTTCATGCTGGGGACGTGGAACGGTGTCAGTCGGACATAAAGCAAGCGAAATTATGACTATCGATGGTGTCAAATGGGTCAGCTGAATGGTCGTCGTACTTCGTTACCTCGATCAACTGACACAACTGCATTCATCTGGCTTACTCTGCAGCTACTCTTCGATGCCAGCCAAAAGAAGCGTCCAGGATTGCGGCGAGATCTGGGGTGGGACACTCGAATGGCTGCCGATCAACTTGGAAACTAAAGAAATAGGTATGATGGATAAGCGCTATCTGCATGTTTATACCATAGTATCTCATTCCGATCCCCACTTCGCTCCAGGCTAAAACATGGACAAGGTCGGAAATACCAGACAAATGCGATGATCACATACATAGGCAACACCATATCAGTCTAAAATTGGCACGCAAACACATCAAATCTCAATCGCGGAGGAAAGTAATCTTGCCGCGAAATCGATCTGGACTTTGCCAGAAACTAAAAAGTATATCCGGGATAGTGGAACATATGTGACAGGTCAATCGAGCCATCTTTGCAGATTTATGTGGAGTATGATGTGGATGAAGTCGAACGAAAGTTTTACAGGGAGTGCCATATCATTTAATCTCTTGAACAAGGAGTCCGTAAGAGCTGTGGAAATAGCCTTGAGAAGAGGCTGGAACTGCTTGTCCGCAACCCGTCAAGAAATCCAAGGTTGCAACCGTGACATTTGCAATTCGTCTCAAAGGTAGAGATGAGTATATAGGCCTGAGTACTTTCAGGATTCTTTTTCGTGCCGGAAAAACCAAAGCCATCAAATTGCCAATCAAGACAGAAAAGTTGCTATCAAGCCTTGTCGACTGCTTTGACAATTACATGAGTCTTTATCTTGATGCGAGAGATGCAAGCAGGTCGAGTTGATTAAAGTAATGATAAGAACAACGACAATGAATGAATAGCGATGAAAGGGTACCCACAAAGCAAGTATTCTGCAATCAGAACCTCAAAGATATGCCGACAACGAAATCTTCATCTATTCTATCCAAACTCCCCGTACTTTCTCCCGATTTCGACATCATCTCGTATCATCATCGCAGCTGATCAGCCACCCCACCACAACCCACTAACCATGGTAGGCACGAGAGCAAGACATGGCAAACCCGCAGCGCCAGCAGAAGTTCGTTTCCCACATCTCAAATCCCCTGACGCATTTTCTAACTCCAAAAAGCGCAGGGAAGATCGAGCAACACGCGACGAACGCATATCCGGGATGAAACTCGTAGAACTAAAAAATTACGCCAGAGAGAATGACATATACTTTAAAAGCAACGATAAAAAAGCGGTCGTGCTGCAGAAGATAAGAGATCATCTTGATGCCGCTGATGAGGAAGAGGGGCCAGAGAGTGAGAATGGCGAAGACACGGAGCAGGAGAGGGAGCCACTGGCCAATGTGAAGATGTCCGTGGCTGAAATAACAAAGATTGCAGAAGAGAATGGTGTTGATCTTGCGGGTGTCAAGGGCAAGAGGGCTATGGTTGCAGCGATTGAGACACAAGTCGCTGAACAGCCAGAGGTATCAGTCGATCCGGAAGAAAGTTCAGGACTCTCGTCGCCGGAGGATTCCGGTAGCGCAGTGACGGACGACCATGAAGCGCGCAGGAAAGGGCCAGAAGCCTTCGCAAAAAGAGAAGAAGTCGTGGGAGCGCGAGAAAGACGGGTTGAAGAAAGGGAGGAAGAATACCTGCGTTCTAGAGAAGCAGCCGTTGAAGAAAGAGAACGGGCGATCAGGGAAAAAGAAGATAGATTCGCTCGAAAGAGAAGTCTGAGCGAAGCAGATCCAGGCATCGACCCGGATGGACCGAGGCCTACAAAGCGTCGGAGGATAGCGTTGGAGAACGAGAGGGCGGCGGAACTTGAAAGTGACCTCCCTAGACCGGAAGTCCCGGAATTCCTCGAGAGGAAAGGTGATATGAAGCTTCAGCGTGGCGGAAGAGACTTCAAGACCAACAAAGGCAAAGACGTCAAGCAATGGTATGAAGATGGTTTGATACTCGGTTATAGAGAGGACAATGAGAGGTGGCTCTACAAAAAGGGTGTAGGCGAAGGTGCATACGGCAGCTGTTCAATCTGGATCAGAGCCAATGAGAAGCTCATCACTGATGTAAGTATTGTATTTCCCATCCAGACCGCACTGACAACGACTACAGAGAGTCGTTCTGAAAGATCAGATCATAGACGAGCACAGTCTGAACTGGTTGATGTGGACTTTTGACGCATTTCAAGAGAAGCCATTGGAGGCAGACTTACAGAAACGACTTTGGGAACGGAATCCCCGCTGTTTCCTGGGGTATCGTGGCTTTTCCTATGACAAGGATGACCACGTCTTTAGACTGTATACAGAATATGCCCGGTACGGCAGTTTGAAGGGCCTGATAGAAAAGTATGCGACCCCATCGAGAAGCTCAGTGACTAAAGAAGAATGCATCCCAGAGCCATTCATTTGGTATGTGGCACGAGAACTCCTATTGGCGGCGAAGACAATGGCAACTGGCTATCGAAGCACAGGGGCCACTACGGAAAACGAAGGCGAAGAAAAGGAGTGGATGGAGATCGTCCATATGGACATTAAGCCGCAGAACATTCTCATGGCAGAACCTGATCCAGAGACAGAAGACGACTTCGCGCGAATATACCAGTGGCCGAAAATTCAATTGACAGACTTCGGCGTCACCGTCGAACTCCGCTCACAATGGCAGAACCCACAGGATCTCACAGGTCGTGGGACGCCTGGTTACATGGCCCCTGAGCAGCATCGCCAGGTAGGACGAGATCCGGACAACTATCCGATCCAAAAGTTCAGTTCGAAAACCAATATATGGGGCATAGGCGCTGTCCTATACGATTTGATGAACCCTAGGTCTTCTAAAGGCAAGGACGATGGCACCGGAGGCCCTATTCGGGAAGCAGATTCGGAAGAGCCAGGTTCCAGAATCGGCTATCACAAAGACCTCGTTTTTGACGCCGACAGAAAACTGCTATGGCGTGATATGGCCGCCGACGGGAACAAGTACACCGGACGTTCCAGGCCTGCAGACATCGGGTTCACCAATGTATATTCTGAACCACTTAATGAACTTGTGACACAGTGCCTCTCATTTAAACCAGAAGATCGCATGGACCTGGAGGACCTGGAGAGCAGCATCGAGGAGAACCTCGACGATTGGAACCATTCTCAGGACGAGGACTGGTCTGGCAATGATAAGCTGGACTTCGAGTCTAAGATACTCAGGTGGGATTGGCGAACGCTAGCAAAACACGATGAGTTCGCTGTAGGGCAATACCGGTGATACCTTATCCACGTCACTGGGGTGACAAATGAGGAGGGGATTTCCAATTTACTGAACTGGCGCATGTGTTAGACAATGACCTCAATGACCACCTGAACAACTTCACAATATCATACTGACCTCTACGGGAACAACAATCGGGCACGAAAGCCCAAGAACTTGATTTGCGCTCGGGCTTACGCAACATAGAGGAATACACAGGACGGACAGAGGGGTCGTGTGCCTCCGAGCAGCTCGCCTGGCAAATCGTGATTTGACTGGATATCCGATTAAACCTCTAGGTGTACCGGCAAACACGTGGGCTAAACCTTTGGGATAGTAAGGATAAGTGGAAGCAAGACCGCGGTCTGAAAGCGCCAGCATTACTAAGATTTCCTGACGTTCAAGCAAGAGGCTATGAAGAGTATCGAATTGAGCGAGCGACTTGCTCCATGAAATATGGCAATATGTCAAGGGCGATAGGAAAGGCACGAGCTGATGGGCGGACCTACAGCTTTTGATTCTGATCCAGTCAATATAAAGGTTTCCAGCTGTAGATTACAAGTAGCTTACAATTCCGAGCCAGGCATACGTTAAGAAGCTCGAATTCGCTCATCCCCAAGTACCTCCACCACCTCTTCCCTGCCGTCTCTGAGAAGAAAGTCGCCAGTCATCCTCCCCAGCAAATTTGTTGTGCAATGGTTGTATTCGTTCAGCTTGCTTTCGCTTGCTCAATTTGTCACTGGGTGCAACCCTGAAGAAAGTTGGAGCAGCTTCCACCAACCATTTCGGTTCGATGCTAGTGACGTTGTGCATGTATTCCTTCGTCGTCTCGACCAGGGAGTGATAGATCACATGCTCTGCGGGCTTTCCAAACAGTGCAGAGGAAGGATGCATGTACACTGGAGTTTGTTCGACGAGTGTGGTATAGTTTCCCTCCTGAGACTTGCGTGCCGCGTTGCGGAAAAATCCCGAGCAGAGCGCTTGACGAACCTTGGTTGTGTCACGGCCACAAGACACCATCTGCAGCTTGTGTCTCTGGAAAATCTGCACTAGTTGCTGTCGAACGTCTTGCACCCGCTTCATGGCACGTGGCTGTATGAAATTCTCGTAACACCAAGGTGTGCTGAACTTGCTCTGTTTCCACGCATTATAAACGTTAAGCACTGTGAGCTGATCGCCATGAGGATCGTGAAACTTGGCCTTCTTCTGGTCGGCCTGCTGCTGCTTCTCTTTAGGTCGATGAAATACAGTCTGAGTAGCCGAGATCATAGCTACAATGGTTAGGACCTCTTCGGCGCACTGCATCGAGGCGGAAGCGATGAGCGTCTTGGCTAGGGACGGCTCCATGGGGAAATCGGCCATCTGTCGACCAAGACGGGTAAGCAGACCTTCCTCGTCGAGGGCGGACAAGGCATAAAGCTCTTCCAGAGCCGTCAACATCGTGTTTGTTGGCGGTGGATCCATAAAGTCAAAGTGTAGGAGGTCATTGATGCCCATAGCCTTGAGCATGAGAATGGTGTTGGACAGATTCTGTCGTTGGATTTCGGGAATGGTCGTGGGTAGCATCTCGGACTGGAAAGCGCCTTCAGTATACAGACGATAGCATTTTCCGGGGCCAGTTCTTCCTGCACGACCCGCACGCTGCTTGGCTTGAGCCTGAGAAATGGGAGTAACCTGAAGTCTGTCCATTCCAAGTTTGGCATCGTATGCGGTTTGCTTGACGAAGCCGGGGTCGATAACGAAGTAGATGCCGTCAATGGTGATGGATGTTTCTGCGATATTTGTGGCGATGACAACCTTTCGGCTGCCAGCCGGGGCGGGCTCGAAAATACGGCTTGCGACTTCGCTGGGCAAAGCTCCATAGATAGGCAAGATGATGAGCTCTGGTACGTTTGGACCCAGCGCCTTCATCCTTTCGTGCAAAATTTCGCAACTAGTGTCAATCTCTTCTTTCCCAGTCAAGAATAGCAGAATATCTCCCGGAGGCTCAGTTAGGTGAATCTGCATGACAGTCACTAGCGCAGCATCTAGATAATCTGACTCGGGCTCTCTGGAATACATGATCTCGACTGGAAACGTTCGGCCAGGGATAGAGAAAATGGGGCACTGGTAGAAGTAGGCGGAGAACTTGTCTGCGTCCAGAGTTGCCGAAGTAACAATGACCTTCATATCCGGTCTGCGCTTCAATGTCTTCTTCAGAAGACCAAACAAGACATCTGTGGCGATGGTACGTTCATGAGCTTCATCCAACATAATAACTGAGTATCTGTTGAGCATAGGGTCCAGCAAAATTTCTCTTTGGAGAATACCATCGGTCATGTATTTGATCTTCGTATCTGGTCCAGTTGTGTCTTCGAAACGAATGGTATAACCAACTTCGTGGCCTAGCTTGCAACCAACTTCATCGGCCACACGCTGAGCTACGGACATGGCAGCCACGCGACGAGGCTGAGTGCAGCCTATAATGCCATCATTAGCGAACCCAGCTTCGGCAAGATACTGCGTCAATTGCGTTGTCTTGCCGGAGCCGGTATCGCCAACTACGATCAGCAATTGATTGGCTCGCACGGCTTCCAAAAGCTGGTTTCTAAATTTGTAGACTGGCAGGCTCTCTCGTTGCTCCTTGATAGTCATGCTGGTTCGCTTTCCGGTTTGTTTGTCCTGACCTTGCATGATGCGCTTCCATTCAGGTATCGGTTCATTTCCATTTGCAGCGCGTGGATTCCGCAAATCACTTGCAAATTGACGTTGATCTGGTGCGGTCATTGGGTCCTGCCATTGTGCATTCAAGTTGACTCCAGAAGCTTGCTGGGCAACCTTATCCTGCATCTCTTGTTGCTTCACATCTCGTCGCTCTTTGGCTAGTGTCTCGCCGGCTATTGCAGCACGGTTCATTGATCCATCTGGCGCCTTTACAACTCGAATTGGAGAAAGCTCTAGAGACTGCTTCGTCTGGCCCTGAAGGAATGGCGGTTCCTCGTCTCGCACCTCGATGTCCACATCTTCCTCCTCCTCGATTTCTCCTTCAGCATTGAGCGCATGGTCGTTGAATTCGTCGATGTCAGGATATTGATCGCGAGAGATCGCGCCAGAAGCGATGAGCTGTTTGATTTCCCACCGCTCCGGAGATGTGAGTCGTTTCTTCTGCTTGCTGGATGTTTTAGGGACGTAGCCATGGTCTGCAACATCGAGACTATTGTCGAAAGCTGGGTCGCCGGCACGGCCTAGAGGCCCACTGTTTGCACCAGTGCCAAAGGTTTCTATTCGTTTCTCCGGCGCGAGGTCATGGCCGGTTTCTTGATCAACCTCTTTCATAGACAAGCTAATCCTGTTGTTTTCCATCTTCATGACCTTGACTTTGACCTCCTGGTTTCTCGAAACCAAATCGGAGGGATGCTCAACCCTGCCTTCTTGCATTTGAGTGATGTGCACCAGCCCATCAACTTTTCCACGGACGCCCTGAAGATTAACGAAGACGCCGAAATCCTTCACGCCTGTTACTCGACCATTGTAGACTTTGTACAGCTGAGGCGTGTCGTCGATTTCGGGGGTCGGTGCCCGGCGTATGCGGTCGCCGCCACTGCTACTCCGTCGCCTCCTGCGTCCGCTCCGGCGCTCGTCGTCGCGTCTCCGTGGCTTCATTCTTCCAAACTCGTCTTGGTCGAAAACATACTCATCGTTGCGCGATGGTCTGCTGGGCCTGTAAGGACTTCGTGATCTGGACTCTCTGTGTCTCTTCGACTCTCTTTGTCTGTCCTCCTCTCGTGGGCTACGACTCCTCTTTCTCGATGACCCAGTTCCGTTCTTTGCAGGTCCGGACCCTGCTTTCCCGGCAAGCCCTTCGAGGAGGGCAAAAGTGTCGTCTATCTCGTCGAGAGGCTCGTCATCCTCCTCTGCAGCAGATGGTAGAGGCTCTCCATCAGGGATCGCCAGGCCTCTGAATATCCTTGCCTTCTTATCGCCATCGTCGCGTTCGGGTTCCTCAAGCTGCTCTAGTTTGGCAGCACTCTTTCTGTGCTTCGGATGCATAGTCAAGATCAGACGGTCGATGGATTCGACCAGACTCGCTGGAAATTCAGCGCCAAACTCGTCCATCTTCTCCTTAAACTCAAGCAAAGAGCTACATTCTGAATGCTGGGCAATGATGAACTCGGCGAGAGTTTTGTCGCTCATTCCAAGGTGATTTTGCAGCTCGGAAGTGATTCTTGTAACGAGCGATAGGAGCTCGAGGCTCTCGAGGTCGTCCATGGTATGCGTGGATGGATGAGGATGTCTATCGGCGACGGCATAGGACGAAAGGGGATTTGTCGCGCCGTTGCGCGTGGTATTCAAGGGCTAACAGAAGTTCGAAGTATCTGGCGAGGGCGATCGCAGCACGTGACATGATTACTAACAACGGAAATCCCCTCCAGCTTGAGCTCTCCAAGTCACAGCCATTGACCATCTAAATATCCCTTTGCAACTTCTTGTCCATTGATTCAGGTCAGGTACATTCCGAATTGAACGTCTAAATATCCAGACTTTGCGCTCGAGCTCACCACCCTTCTTCATGCTGGCTTATTTACCACTTCAAGTTCTACACAGGACCCAGAAGGTTGTTCAGATTCATCGCCAATTGCTTCCTTCCAAGAATTCCGCTCCCTACTCTACCTTATCCTATGTCCAACGCTCGAAAGGTCTGCATCATTGAGCCTCCAATCCCAAGCCCCAGTCCTTCCTGCAGATCAAGGGAGCGACAGACATGGGATCCCAATCGCGGATTTCTAGGCTCTGCATATGCATATCTCATGTCTTGGCATCCTATTCTGGATGCCAATCTGAACATTGCATTGATGTTCGATGATGACAGATGACAGATGACAAATGGATAGCTGAGCTGGCATCCCCCCCATGTACGCACTTACACGTCGAAATCGATGTCCTATTTCCATGTTCCAGTGGTTTCTCGCCTCGTATAAGCAGACTTCCTTGTCCACGACTTCAAAGTCCCACTTCAGCTCGTCAGAGCCTCGAATCGCCCTCAACAGCGCGCGCTCTTAGCGCATCCACAGTGAGTAGTACTCCGGATGATCACATCCGCAATTGATATTTAAAATCTTGTCTTCGCTAGCTACTGATCCTCGTTATTCTTGCTGCTCGTAATATTCTTCCGACATGTCTCCTGTTCAAAATTCAACTCTGCCAGAAGGATCATTGATCCTCGTAACGGGAGTGAATGGCTTTATTGGAAGTCACGTTGCCGACCAAATTTTGCTTGCAGGTTACCGTGTTCGAGGTACTGCGAGAGATGCCAAGAAAAGTGAATGGATTACAACCTTCTTCGATGGCCGATATGGAAAGGGCAAATTTGAACTGGTGGAAGTAAAGGATCTAGCCGAAACCAAGGCTCTCGAAAAAGTTCTTCAGGGCCAGTATACTCTTTCGTTGGATTTTGACATATGCTGACAGCTACCAGGTGTTCATGGAGTCGCTCATAGTACGTGTCGTCGAATATCACATTCATCCTGTTGCTGATATTGCTCTAGCTGCCTCAGATCTCTCTTTCGGGCCCGATCCAAATGATGTCATCACCCCAACCGTCAAATTCGGTCTCGAAATCATCAAAACAGCCGCGACCATTCCCACCATAAAGAGATTTGTCTATACTTCTTCTTCAACCGCAGCAACTTTGCCGTATCCCAACAAGGAGTTCACTGTTGAGCATGACTCTTGGGACGAGCCGGCCATCGAGCAGGCATGGGCACCACCTCCCTATGAGTCCGATCGAGTGTACGCGGTCTATGCTGCTAGCAAAACCCAAACCGAGCAGGCATTGTGGAAGTTTGTAAAGGAAGCAGAGCCCGGATTTGTACTCAACACAGGTATCACTCGAACATCTCTGTACGAGAACTGCTGAATTGATAGCCAACAGTGCTGCCTGATACGACCTTCGGCCCAGCAATTTCCCCAAAAGACCAGGGCAATCCATCTACCGCTGTCTTCGCGGAACAACTAGCCAAAGCAAGCCGCGAAGAATTCGAAGGAATGGTTTCATTCCTCGCACCACGTTAGTCTTTCATCGCGCTTCCCAACACTCCTGACTTACCAAACAAAGAATACTTCATCGACGTCCGAGACGTCGCCCGTCTTCACGTTATCGCTCTATTAAACCCCGAAGTGAAGAACGAACGCGTTTTCGGCTTCGCCGAGCCTTTCAATTTCAACGACATCCTGGCTATACTTCGAAAAAACATACCAGAAAAGACGTTTCAAGAAGATTGGCCAGGGCTGGGGAGAGATCTGTCGATTATTGTCCCCAAAGCCAGGAGTATTGAGCTTTTGAAGTCGTTTGGAAGGAAAGACGGGTTTGTGACCTTGGAGCAGAGTCTGATGGATAATGCTCGGGAACATAAATGGATCGATGAGATACCTTGAATCGTCTCAGTTTGGTGGTCCGGCAAGTATATAGGGGCCCGATAAATACCTTGCCACCAATCAAAGACCGATAGCCCCCAATGTCTTTACCCTGAAACCTGTTCAAGGAAATCTAGGAAATCTGCTAGGACGAATGACCGGCAATCGCATCATCGACGCGTCTGGAGCCTTTGAAACTCGTTCTACCATCCAGCCTTCCTCTTCCAGAAGTGGCTTCCAGAAGTGGCTTCCCGTCCGAGCACGACAGAACCCTCAAAACGAAGATCTATCCAGGCCTAATTTGTAGACACCGCTCTCAATGACCTGAAAAAGATGATCGCATTCAGAGGTATGCAGACCTTTATTCCGCCAACTCCATTTCCATCAGCGCATTTTTTTTCATTTCCTCAATCGTTCGGAATGAGGTATCTCTAACCTCGCTCTTCGCCTCCATCCTCATCACCTGCATCCCCAATCACCATTACCATCACCACGCCCAACGATATCCCTTCAAAAACAGGTTATTAGTTGATACAGGAAATCCGCAACTGAACCCGAGGAAAGTAATCACGCTGATCTACCTATTTGCGGACTTTTGCGCTGTAGAAATCAGTCAGTGTGATGTAGGTAGGTGATAACAGGTTGTAGACTACTATCTACGTATAGTAGGGAGACTTGGATCTGTGAAAGGGATACACGATGGGTATACTGTAAGCTGAATTTGTGATATTGTCTGCTCAGCCCTTGGGGGGAGAGCGGGCTGATCAGGAACAAGACACATGTACAAAGTACTGATTCCAAAACCATCAAAGCTTTTTCCTTTGTATTGGCAGACCTCTCATTCATTCACACTATATACATTCAATCCCTTACCAAGTCCCTCCCGTTTCCATCATCAATCAATCCTCCCAGATCCGCGTTTCCCCCATCACTTAGAGGTATCAACAACATAACGACCAGCAATAGCACCCTTATGCATCAAATCATAAACATTCTGCAGCTCCGAAAGACCAACGACCTTGAAAGGAGAGTTAATAACACCGCGTCGGTAAAACTCCAACGCTTCAGCCGTATCTCTTCGATTACCGACGTAGGAACCCTTGATCGTGATCATTTTGATGACGGATTCGAAGACGGGGGCGCGGAGGTAGGCACCAGCGGGGAGACCGATACAAACGACCGTGCCGCGTGGACGGACGTACTGTGCGATGTCAGTTCTGCTGGAAACAAGGGGGAAGGAAGGAAAAGATACATACCTCAGCGGCTTGCTGGAACGGCTTCTCATTGACAGCGACGAGGATGACAGCGTGTGGGCCTAGCCCGTCTTCCGTCGCAGCCTGCACATCTTTGACTACATTCTTGCTCGAGAGGAAATCGACAAAGGACTCGGAGCCCAATTGCTCCAGACACATTTTCTTCTTGTCGTCACCGGTGTCGACGGCGATTACTCGTAAACCCATGGCTTTGGCGTATTGTTGGGCGAGAGATCCGAGGCCGCCTCCTGCACCGACGATGGCGACGGTCTGGCCGGGTCGGGCACCTGATTCTTTCAGGCCCTTGTAGACGGTGATTCCGGCGCAGAGAATGGGGGAGACGGCATCGAGTGGGATGTCTTTTGGAATGCGGGCTACGTGTGCTGCCTTTGCAATGGCGTATTGCTGGAATGATCCATCGACAGTGTAACCGGAAAGCAGAGCTTTGGAGCAAAGCTATAATAGTCCAACCATCAACACCTCTTCCAAAAATGTTCAAAATATCGACAACTTACGGGTTCATCAGCTTGTTGGCAGAAATCGCAGGCAAGACATGTGCCATTAATCCATTTAATCCCCGCATGATCTCCAACCTGGATATCCTCGACCAATTCGCCGCGTGCAACGACGACACCGGCTCCTTCGTGACCACCGACAAGGGGCAGTTTCGTCGCTAATGGCCAGTCACCGTTCACGGCGTGGAGATCCGTGTGGCACACGCCCGAGAACTTGACGTTGATGAGAACCTCGTCCGGGCCTGGCTTCTGAACTGGAATCTTCTTGTAGACGACTGGCTGGCCGGTTTTCTCGACGACCTGTGCCCATTGCTCGGTTGGGATTTCTGGAGAGGACATGTTTGAGAGTGTAAAGAAGAGGGTCCTAGCGTAGGCAGGAATGAGGAAATTCTAGAAGTAGATTGATGGAGTGTTGAGTGAGATACTTGAGGAATGGTGTTTGAGGAAGAAGCAGTTGTCTATTTAAGCAACTTCAACGAAGCCAAAATCCTAGCCATACCTGTAGAGAGCCCCTCACTCCGGACTCAAGGCTCCACGATATGGAGCTCTGGAAAAGCAGGGAGCAGCTGGAGAGGTGATAGTCAGGTAACAACTTTAACCAGTGCCCACGCGAGCGATGATTGGTCAATGGCAAACGGAGGCGACCGGTCTTGCGGAAGGAATCCAGATAAACAAGGTCCTTGGTATCTCGAAGACTGCTCCAAGAGGGGGATTTCGAGGCCATGAGCGTGCATGATGCCAGTCGGTCCAAGTATTGTGCCCATGACGACCATCGGCTCACATCACACCACCCGCAACACAACAAACCAGAATCCGACCCTCGTGCCACCGCAAGACAGAAAATGAAGTGACTTCGAAGTTCCAAAGCAACCATCAAACAAGTCTTCACAAGAAAACCCTCTCACTCTTAAACCACATCACAGCTGGCCATCACAGTCCTCCCATTCCCATCTCTCCTCCCACAACAACATCCCTCTCTCCCCTCCTCCTTCGTCTTCCGGTCGAGCGCCATCCAGCCACGATCCCCTCACCAGCCCACTTCCCCATATTAAACCAATACAGGATCTGCTCTGGCCCACCAGGATTCTTCCCGGACGGGAACGGGAGCAAAAGCTGTATCACGGCCCAAAGGAGATCCAGGACAACGGGGACAGCGAGGAACGAATGGGGACAACGAGGAACGAACAGGGCTCAAAGTACACAGCTATATACATCCGTAAAGCCAAGCATCATCCCCAGATCCAAGCATCAACACATCTACACCAAAACGCCAAATCAGCATCTCAACACGAGCAAAGGACCAAAGGTACAATCTCCACAACAGCATACCTACACGCACAATATCAAGGCATCGCGACACATCCAGATCACTATTTCGAGGTCACTCCGCATTTCCATCTAGTGCATTTGCGGGGTAGACCATCGCCACCACCATCCCCACAACAGTAAGCTTCCGTACCTCAGCGGGTCTGGTCTGGTCTGGTCTGGGCATACCTGCACAAGCGAAGATCCATCCCCATCCCCATCCCCATCCCCCACCTCAAAAGCGCTAGGGACTGTGGTAGTACCAATCTCCTCTCATTCCTCGTACCTCCAAATCTCCATCACCATCTCGTGACATCCCTCACAGCAGCCCAAGTGTGACGGGTTACGAGATCCAAGGAATCCCAGTTCAGGGAGTTAGACCAGCGTCTAGCCTTCAGCACGAAAGTATCCTCTCATTCATCATTCTCACTCGACAACGACGTTGCCAACTTGACTAGATACCTACCTGGAATGGGTAGAAGATATATGCCGACGACAGCGAATACTAGTACACAAAAAAGTCGCGGGTCGACGGATCGAAAAAACCCAACCGGGAAAGACATAAACATAGACATTTCCGATTATAATTATTCGATGCGTGACGAGCATCGCAAAGAGCTACTATTAGCCATGAACAACGGCCATGGAATCAATGAAATCCACCGATACCCGCGCAGCAAAAAAGTCAGTCAGTCAACAAAGTAGAAATTGGGTATCCATGTATCTTCAATCTCACGCACACAGCTCAGCATTTCTCACCGGCCGTCAATATTCATTGCCTCTCTCATCTCCTTGTGCACAAGCGCACCTAATGCTTCTCCTTCATCCGCAGCGCCTTGTCCTCAAAGTACACTGCACTCATGAAATCGTCATCGACAATGATCTTGTTCTTTTCGTTCAAGTAAGCACCCTGGTCCGAGATCGGGATGAACTTGCTCGAATCACGGACTTCTTGGGCCGAGACGCCTGCATCATCTCTCGGGATGATGAGCTGAGGAGTGTCTGCCCAGACCGAGGGTGGAAGGTAGGCATCGCGGTCCAATGCGATTTCATCCTCGCTAGCAACACCTTCATGTTCTTCAGCAACGAAGTTGGGAATGAGACGGCGCATGGTCCTGTAGTCGTTGTATTTGCCTGGGTGCAGGAACTTAGTAATCATGTTCGGCTTCTTGTGTGGTGGACCATCCTCGGTGATGTGTGCAGCTTGGTCAAGCTTGTCGTCGCCCTTCTCATGTGGAAGAGATGGGTCATGCGCATTTTTGAGATCCTCGCGCGGGGCCTCGTGGTCAAGAAGCGAGCGGCGTTCCTCAGCGTCGAGCGTCTTGGGGAGGTACTTGATTAGCGGGCTCAGTGCCGAGTTGAGTGCAATATGGTAGAGTGCGGTAAACACAATGAGCATGATCAACATGATGAATGGTCCTATGGCACCAACTTGACTGAGCCTCGTTCCAATCAGACCAATCAGGCAAATCTGAGCAATGTAGATGCCAACAAAGAGATGTTGTAAAGCACGTGCATAGACAGCGCCACGAGTGTCGATTGTGGTGTTGTAGACATAGAGAAAGTTGTAGCGGTAGGCGAAGTAGAAGAAGAATAATCCGATGCCAGCAAAGAGGAGCACTAACGGTGCGATGCAGGCGTAGCAGATGGCTGTTCATGATCGTCAGTAAAAGAGATCTTCAGCGAACGATGGTTTGCCAAAATTTGTCGAACCCGCATCGATCTCAAAGAATCCTTTGGTAGGTTCGCAACTGCGAATGCCAGAAGAATCTCCAAATCGATACATACTTGTAAGTTTGCTAAGTGGGTGGAACTTACCAATAACGAACAAGTTAGTGTAGATGGGGTAGACAACTCCCCAACCCACGCTTGACATGGAGTTCCATTTGAGGAAAATCTTCCGTGGAGTTGATCCAAGAATCATAACCAAAAGTGGAGTGATGAAGAGTCCGGCAATGCCAACAAGAACACCAGAGACAACGCCCAGTCCCTGCAAGATGAAGTAACTGAGATATAGATTGGAAGCTGTAGGGATAGCTTGGGTAAGCATGTTGACAATGCTTCCAGGGTTCTGAATGACCGCTTGCGCAATCGTGGGCGCTGCAGAACCGAGCGTGGCGACCAGGAAGACTTGGACGACTTGGAAACCAAAGTAGTAATTTTGGCAAGTGTATTCGGCGTCAGAGTAGGTTGGAGCGCCGCCCAGTCTAGCCATCCACCGAAGATATGGTGGCAAAAGCGACATGAGCAACGCAAGCAAGACTACAGGAAGCAAACCAGTGACAAGTCCGAGGAGTTGACTGGGCAGATTGTTGAGGAACGACAACCATTGGAGGCCAGGAATCGTGATCAACTTGTTGATGTTGGAGAAAGAGGCGACTACAGCGACGGGAATAGACCAGAAAAGGATAGTGGCACAGACGATGCCGATGGTGACGGCGGTTCTGACCATACGCTCCCAGCCCTTGATTTTCAGGTTCTTCCAGATGACGTCGGAAGGAATCATGCCAGTATAACGCGGAGACATGGTGGCGACTTCGTGATGGGTCAGACTCTGATAGGCTGCCTGGGCCTCGCGGAGGCTCTCGAACTCAACGAATACCGCCCTGATCTTAACGGCATCTCCAGATCGATGTTTCGCTTGTTCTTCCTCGATCAATGGCTGTAGTCGCTCCAATTCCTCGCGTGACCAGCTGATAGTGTCAACCTTTTTGCCAACAAGAAGCTTCAACTTGTGAGTTGGTCGATCCTTTGCCTGGAGCCAGCGTCCAGCGACCGATCCATTTGTCTCGGCTCCATTCTCAATTTGACTGTCGGCGTCCTTTTTGAGTGACTTGAGTCGAGCTTTATTTGCCAGTTTGACCAGTTTTGTCTCCGCGCCCTCCAGCTTCATGGCCACTTTCTGGCGCTCGTCTACAAGATCATCGAGCTCTTTCGTGTCTGTTGGAAACCAAACTCGGCGAACACCAGAACCGAGCATTTCGCGCATCTTCTCTTCGTTCAAGTAATCATTGGGAACGGAGGTGAAGAGAACGGTTCGAGAGGACAGCTTGTTTGCGTAAAGTGGAGACATGAGGAAGGCCTGGCGAAGGTTGATGTAGAAGATGCTCTCACGAGTGATCATTATCAGGAGATAGCCTGTATGCGAGGTTAGCTTCGTAAAAAGCTCACGTAGGCTACGGTTCTTCTATGCCTTCAACGTGGCAAGATAACCGTGGAGATGTTGACAGATGGGTTGGGCGTTCGGTCTACGACATTGAGATCTCGAAAAACAGAGGACGTACCGAAGAAAAGCCAGGCACAGCCTGCGTGAGCGAAAAATCTCCAAGCGCCAATTGGTCGGTCGTTAATGTTTGACATGGTAATGATATCTAGCTGCTTCTGTCCTCCACCGCCAGTGGCGTTGACCGGGAACAGGACGGGCATGCAGATGATGCATCCCACAAAGCATGATATGACAGCCATTTTGAGGAAGCGCAGGAAGAGATAGGCATCGAGTCCTTGGTGGGATAAGACATAGGAGTCGGGGATGGTCCACAGCTTCGGAAGCCAGCCAAAGAGTGAGTTTGGCAGTTCGGGAGAATAATTATCCTTCCTTAGGGTTTTGGATCTAGTTCTTGGAGCATATTTCCATGCAGCTTTGCTTCGGACAACCACGAAGACGACGAACCATACGATGGCAACGACTAGAACCGGCACGACAGTCACGATGAGGGATGATGCCGATGGGGATGTATCTTTTCCGGTTTTGGAACCCACATTGGGGTCGTTGCTCGCGTCCTGTATCAATGTCAGTACTGTGTATGTAGACTGGAGCAGACGTCGACCGCATCGATACTGGTGGGGAATCAACCATGTTCCCAATGCCCGCGCGGTCTACGATGTTCACAGCGCATTGCCAGGAGCTGATTGCAGAAAGACGGAGTGATTGGAAGCATGCGCCGGAAATGGAGTGGATAACGGGTTACGTACGGTTGACATGACGGTTTATCGCCGCGACTGACAGACGGGTAAAGTGTATTAAACGGGCTCTGGACAGCGCAGAACGGCTGCTCAGGCGAATTGAAGGCAAGACGCACTATATGGGTATCGTGTAGGAAGAAAAGTCCAAAGTGGTGTGGTGAAAGATCAAGTGTTGTGGGGAGGGAGAAAAGCAAGATTGGCGAGGTCCTGCAACAAAACAGAGAAGCCCCTGTCCCCCTGTCTGGTAGGTGTGGCTGAAGCTAACCAAAGCAGTGACGTGCGGGTTGCGGGATAGACACTTGAAGTTGGACCAGACTTGTTGACGTCTCTGGTGCCACGGACAGACGGAAATGGATGCTGAAAGTCAAGGGAAGACGCTCGCATTTATGTCCTCTGGCTGTGGAGTGTACTATGGTAGACCATGATGGAGGTCCTGGTCCTGCTACACCATGCACCAGCCACAGTCTGCATCTCCCAGGTTGCCTCAGTTGCCTCAGTTGCCTCTCCAGAGCGCAAGCTGAGAGCAACGCAACCGCTGTCCAGACCCGTGACCCCGTGATTGCTCGCAATCTGCAGAGAAAATGCAGTACTCATGCGCCACAAAGCGCTTTCCTCCTTCCCGGGCTCCATCGATAGTCCCTGTACGCTCCCCATGTCCAAGCCCCCATTCCAGACTCCCGTCGGTCCTCACAGAGTCACAGCTCTGTTCTGCTGGAATCAGGATTTGGCTGCGCGACGCTGTGTACCTCCCAGTCCGCGGCGACCACTTCGTACCAACTACCAAGACTCGTACGTGTGTAATTTCATGCACCTAGCCACAGCCTGAACGCCAGACCGTCTCGATTGCGCCAACCCTTGCGCCCATCGGCATCAAATTCTCTTCGACTACCACAGCACGCGCCGGGTAGTCGTGCCAATCTCAATCGTGTGCATCATCGCAATTTCGGCTTGACAGGTGCAGCTGGCGCCACTTTGAGGCGGTGCGCAAATCGCCAGGTCTCGCCTTTGCCGACCCTCGTCGACTTCTGGAAACACCGTGGAGAAGACCGAAACATCAATCTCGACGGACAGGCATCGAGGACTGCCGCTTCTCTAGCGCTTCAGAGTTGTTGCCTGTCCAGCTGAGGTTGCGTGTCTTGTTCATTATCAACCGCTGCTGGACCCTCTTCTTCGGCGTTCACTCATACACAGTACTCACTCACTCACCATGTCCTTGTCCTTGTCCTTGTCCTTGCCCGCAACGTGCTCTTTTCTGCATCTTGACAACATGTGAGTGCGGCAACTGCCGCAACGTTATCAATTGACATGTATCAAAGTTTCCCAACGCTTTCCTTCATTCGTGTCCCTTGACAGACACATGTCATTGGACGGAAGGAAGAGCACATCTCGGGACCTTACGTGACAGACACTGCGATACTCACCGTTATCAAGAGCAAGCATCTATGACCAGGCCTGATTCGGGAGGACCTTCTCGGTGGTACGTATCATGCGAACAAGCAGGTCTCAATCATCAAACCTTGATTGAATCATCACCCTACGGCCACAAGCGATATGTACCTCACTTTTCTCCCAAGCCTTATGTGGTAAACCGCCCAATAGCTTATTTCAGTGAAGCTCCCTATTTGTCCATTCCAAGCCTCTCAAGGATGTAGCGCCCGCATATTTTGGAACAGTCGTGAAGAGGAGAATAGCAGGTCTGAAAACTTGACCAGAGGATATATCAACGCGGTATCATTCGTTTTCAATGTTCTCGAAAGAGTGTTCATATAGTGGTGGACATTTTCTAACGACGGCACTTTTCCTACTTTCGACCTAGAAAGCGATGTATTTCTCCTTTGCGTACAGACGAGAATCAGAGGGAGATTCGGAAGGTGTATTTGCGCTTGACTGCTGATGAATCAGTGCAGTGAAAGAGCTCAATACTACGAGTTCGTGGTGTTGAATCTGTCACGATAGGTCTGCGAGATCGGGCCTGATCAGCCTCAAAAACGTAGATCTTATCTAATCTAATCAACACAATTTTTTCACAAATCTACCCCACGATTCACAAACCCATCTTCTCTCCAAACTTCCAGTCCTAGGTAACCTCCAAACATCACTGCCAAAATGACACCCTCAGCGACCTCCCCACCCGCCCCCTCGCCAGAAGACCAAACCCTCTCCACCCTCCGCAACACCCTCCTCTCCGAATCCGCCCCCCTCTCCACCCGCTTCCGCGCCCTCTTCAGCCTCAAACACCTCGCCACAAAAAACCCAAGCACAAGCACAAACACAAACACCTCCCAAACCCCCGCCCTCACCGCAATAACAAAATGCCTCACAACCTCCTCCTCCGCCCTCCTCAAACACGAAGTCGCCTACTGTCTCGGCCAGACGCGAAACACCGACGCCATACCGACACTACAAAGCGTATTGAGGGATTTGGGGGAGGATGCGATGGTGAGGCATGAGGCTGCTGAGGCGTTGGGGGCGTTGGGGGATCCGGTGGCTTTGGAGGTGTTGGGCGTGTTTAGGGATAGGGAGGGGGAGGAGGGGGTTGTGAGGGAGACTTGTGAGATTGCTGTTGAGAGGATTTTGTGGGAGGTGGGGAAGAGGGGAGGGGAGGGGGAGGGGGAGGGGGGGGTGGGGAAGAGGTATGTTTCTTTCTTTCTTTTTCTTTTTTCCATTTTTTTATGGGGGGTTTGGGTGTTGGGGTTTTGCGTGGGAGTTGGAGTTGAGAGCGGAGGGCTAATGTGCGTGTTCCTATCCAGTGATTTTGCATCTATTGATCCTGCACCTCCATTACCGCGGAATGGGAAATTTGCACAAACGATACCGGAATTGGAAGCCGTACTACTGGATACAAGACTCCCTCTCTTCCACCGCTACCGTTCCATGTTCGCCCTCCGCGACCTAGCCTCGCCACCAAGCCTGCCAACAGCTACCCCCGCCGTCCTGAGTCTCGCAAAAGGTTTCGCTGACCCCTCTCCCCTCTTCCGCCACGAAATCGCGTTTGTGTTTGGCCAGCTGAGCCATCCGGCTTCGATACCGTCTCTCGTTGCCGCACTCGGGAATCAGAATGAGATGGCCATGGTGAGGCACGAGGCGGCAGAGGCGTTGGGGAGTTTGGGAGAAGAAGAGGGTGTGGAGGATGTGCTGAAGGGGTTTTTGGAGGATCCGGTCGAGGTTGTTAGGGAGAGTGTTATTGTTGCGCTCGATATGGCTGAGTATGAGAGGAGCGGCGAGGTGGAATATGCGCTCGTTCCTGAAGCCGTTGCTGCTTGATTCCGAGTGTTTCGAGAGATGAATCAAAAGATATCAGTTGGCGTGTAAGCATGAGAGTATCCTCGCTGGGTGTAAACCTTGATTTCATGGGCGTCTATGGATACCGATCTAGCTGGGAAGAAACCCGGCTTCCCGAGATAGAAGCTGCGTCGAAGCTGGACTTTTTGTAAAACAGATGAAGATCCAGGCATGGTAGCATGGATGGCGCCTCACTCGATCTCAGCGCCATGGAAACAAAAACTCCGGGAACTCGAGACAGAACCGAAATCCTAGTTATTCGTATTCCACCTAAAAACCCATTAGCGATCCCCTCACAAACACGCAACCCTCATCTCTCCCCGCCCATCAGTCGGCAAAACCGGGCGAGTGGAGCAGGAAGCCCCTAAAAACGTTGAAAGACTTACTTATACCCACACCCCACACACGTATAAAAAATCGTACTCCCCTCATCAGCGCCTCTCGTCTGTTTCTCGTGGTACCGTGCTTTTTCGGCGCCGCAGCCGTTGGGACAGGTGATTTCGTATTCGCGTTCTGTGCTGTAGTCGTCTACGTTTATTTGCTGCACGTCGCCGGAGAGTTTGTCGCGGAGTTTGGAGGGGAAGGAGGAGGGTTTTGATGTTGTTGTTATGAGGGTGCTGGAGGTGTCTGGGAGGGGTGGTGTTAGTTTGGTGGTGGATAGATGAATCGATTCTTAGATCCGAGCAATCACAATGGTGGCTTTTAATGTGGTTTTTGTTACTCTGGAATCGATATCGAGAGTCCTGGCCGCTTAAGCCGCCGGGAAGTAATCGATATCAATCGCGGATTCAAACTGTGACCCTGGTAACCTGGCGAGCCGCTGTGAGACATTAAAGCGTGACTCGATACACAAGTGACGCAATCCTCAGGTGACCCGTCTACAGAGTGACCCGGTCGCTGTTGCACAAGATCTGTGAAGTGAGATGGCATGTCGAGGCTGTCCTGGGGAGAGTCGGTTGAGCATGGAGCCGGCCTGAGAAATGATGGACGTTCGCTGTCGCCGTGACATCGCCTGTCATTTGGCTCCCAAGCATGTAATCCGTGATCAATTCTTATACCGTATTTTTCCGCGGTCTCCAAGCTCTTGTATATATAAAAGACATGGTATCAGAATTTTTCGGCGTACCTTTACATTTTGCGCCGCAGACATCACAGGTCAGCACCACGCTGTGGTCTCCATTTGCGCTATCCAGTAAATTTCCGCAGTGTTCACAGAAGACCAGAGAGCCGATTGCAGCCATATTGGAGTCGTCGATGGTGATGTTGTTCGTGTGAATCTCGCGTTGGATTTTTAATATGCCCCAAATTTTTCGGCAGGGCGACGCGATCCCGCTAGCGTGGAACCTCACCTCCAACATTCGTTGCGACAGTTGAACATCGCGGCAGAGCAAACGGCGAGTCCACCACCCATTGTCACTCCTTCACCACCCTCCCCCCATATAGGGGGTCGTCCTCTGTGATATACTACCACCACTTACTCGGCGCCCAGATGTAGACGGTCCTCATCATGTCGAACTATAATGATGCATATATCCCTAATTCCGCTCCCCATGCAATGCATCCTCAGACGAGTCCACACCAGACGAGGACATACCGCGCACCGACTGTAGACGAAGCCCTGAGATACACTCCCTTGACATCCATTGTCCCCTTCTCCCCAGGTACGCTCCAGCCCTCCCCAGCGAGCCCTCCATCTCCGCCCTCACTTCGACTGTACACAACTCGGCGCATATCAGATCTGAGCTCCACACTGGTCGTCACCAGATCTTGGACCATGTACCTGGCCCTCCTATCGTCATCGCTATCGCTTCGTTGCGATTCACCTTCACACTCTCTCCACTAAACCATCTAACGTTATTCACCTCAGATATCTTGACCTATCCTACCGCAGCTTCGCCTCAACGTCCTGACTTACTTGCGAATACAAAGGACCACGATCTTCGTCGGCGGACCAAAGCGTTACAACAAGTGCTCGATCAAGCTGCAGACAATCCTCAGCAACGTTCAGATGTTCTCAACACAACTCTTCTTAAGCTTTCAGAGCTATTGAATCCAGATGACCTGACCGAGTAGTAAGGATACTGCATCCGTCTTATCCAAACCGAGCTGACTCGAACAAAACAGCAAATTCGCCAAACATCTTCCTTCTGCCGCGGCACCACAGTCGAGACAGCCACAGCAACGCCACGCTCACATTCCTCAGCGTTCGCCCTCCTACAAGTTGAGACCGTTCTCAAAAATGGCACTCGAAAGAACAGACATCGCCTGGCGGTACCCTACCCCAAACGAGTCACCTCCTCCGAAAGCTGCACATCAGACATTGGCTCCCACGCCGGTATCTCAGCCAAAAACCCCTCTTGTCAATCACGCAAATGGAAACTCTTCGACGCCTGCGCCCTCACCGATATTCAATTCGGTGATAATTCGAGCCAAGTCGCCACAGCGAGGAACCCCACAACAGACGCCACTAGCTGCAAGCAATGGCATTCCTGCGCAAAACCAGGCAGCACACCAGCAGAATGGGCACGTGGTTGTGCAGAAAGAACCCACTATACTGATTCCTGCCGGCCAGGTATCCTCACAACGTTCGGAATGGCAGGAATTCCCTGACATCGACAGGCATGTTGCCGCTGGAGTCAGAAAACCGAAGCGGAAACGTGACACTGAGGATGACGGACGAGTGGATTTGCAGGTAGATCAGCAGAGAAAAGCAGATGTCGCGTTGCAAGCTCTCGAAAGCACACTGGACGACATCTTCGAAGCCGAGGAGCAGTCGGACTCATCCAACTACGCAGTCTACTTCGTGCAGAGCTCATACAATCAAGCTGATACGCCTGTTCTAACCAAGCACGCTCAGGAGAAGCTGGACTCTGCCATCAAAAAGGCTGTCGACTCGAAACGCTTTGAAGAGATGGACATGGACCAACTTATCCGTGCCGAGAAGCTCTGCGGCAGCACTGCCAGTTGCATCGAGGCGCTAGACCTCTCGATTTCAGGAGACGCGGAAGCTGATGTGGTTCGAGATTGGATTGAGCAGCTGGAGTTGGCTGAGAATGGTCTTCGTGGTGGCAAGGTCCTGCTTCGAATAATGACCGCAGGACGTGAAGAGACACAGCTCTACTCCGAGGACATCTTAACCACCCTCTTGCGGTCGATTGAACAAGTCATTGAGACCGTTATCATTCCTGTTACAGTGGCTAGGAGCAAGGATTCCTCTGCGATATTCAAGAAGTATACGACAAATCGAAAAGCCCTTGACCCTTTGGTGATCACTTGCGGCAGAGTACTGCGCCTCTTGGGAGATCTTATTTCCAAAGTCGACATCGCAGACATGGTAGTCCACAAGGTGGAGTCACTAGTGTCCACGATCATCTTTGTCGACAATGCCCATGTCGAGAAAGACTCAGCCCTGGGAACACAGCGTTTTGAAGCATTTCGCCGCACTTCAATGGACTGCCTTGCGAAGATCTATGCAAGACACCCTTCACATCGAGCTGATATCATCAATAAGGTGCTATCATCTCTTGGGGACCTCGGTGCAAACCGCCATGGAGCACGTCAATACAAGCTGGCGGAAGGCAAGCCTATCCAGCTTGTGTCTGCGTTACTGATGAGACTTGTACAGTCTAGCGGCGCACGGTCAAGCAAGAATTCGAGGAAGAGCAAGTTGAATGAGGCCGTTGTAAACGATGACTCGGACGCGGATGACAACGATAGCTCTTCTGACACCCCACGTCCCAAGAAATCATTATCAAGCAATTTGGAAGTGGAAGAGAGCATGCCCGATGATGATGCTGCACTGGATCTTCGAGCTCTTTCCGAGCCTCTCCAGCAGAGCGCAGATGGTGATGCCAGATACATCGTCAATTGGATAGTTAACCAAGCTTTGACATCCACCAAAACAGGTGAATCTCCCTACCGAAACCTGATCGAGATTTTCACGGCAGATTTTTTGAGCGTGCTTGGCTTTCCTGACTGGCCTGCCGCTGAGACGCTTTTGACCAAACTGCTTTTCCGCTTGGTACAGATCATCAAAGACGAGAAACAACCTGTCACTGCCAAGTCAATGAGTCTGGAATTGATGGGTATGATGGGTGCTGGTATCACAGATCTCAACAGCTATATCCGTAAAGCTTGCGAGACAGCAAATGCGGACCAGGCACATTTGACGTCTGAATTGGTCGAAATCGCCAATGTGCTAATCAACACGAACAAGAACCTTGAGCAAGAGCCCGGTCAGGAGTTGATCAGTTTCCGTGGACCATACCGAGTAGTCATTGAGTTTCTACAGGCTCAGGGTCTACACAATTTGCAAACGCAGAGCGCTCACGGCTACATCTTGACACGATGGGCGGAGGATGTTTCGAAGTATCTTTCAAACAACGAGACTGGACTGGAAGTGGAGCTATGCTTGCGACTACGCAATACCACGATTGACCCCAGTTGGCTTCGGAAGGAATTGTAAGTTATGCCTAGCCCAGTATTGGATGTCGAGTCCCCTAACTAATTCATGCCTCTAAGCGACGCTATTGACACCTCGATATCGTCTCAGCAAGCCCGATTTGCTTCCTCCCTCGTCGTGCACTTTTGTCAATATCTGCCAACAATCATGAACAGCCTGTTCTCCTTCATGATCAATTCGCAATCGACGCTCCAAAGCAAGAGCATGAAGAGCTTCTCAAGCCTGTTGGCCAAGGACCCGGCGATTCTTGACAGGTCTCCCGCTATTCTTCAGAATATCATTTCATGCACTCAGAACAAGGGACCCGGCGTGCGAAAAGATGCGCTCGGACTGCTAGCGGAATGCCTCCTGCTCAAGCCATCTCTCGAGAAACAAGCTTACGTTCGAGTCATTGAGATGACGTCTGACCGAGACTCTACACAAGTGCGAAAAAACTCGATGAAAATCCTCAAGGAGATCTATCTCCGCAACACGGAAGATCAAGCCATGCAGTCAGCAATTGCAGCCGCTCTGATGACCAGAGTCAAGGACGAAGACGACAATGTGGCGGATTTGGCTAGGCAGAGCTTCGAAGACCTCTGGATCACCCCCTTCCATGCCGCTTCCATGGACACTGTTCGCAGAGAGATTGCCTTGAAGAAACAAGTCGCCCTAATTGTGAGGACGATACGATTCGGAGAGACTGCCATCACCGTGCTCGGCATCGTTTTGCGAAAAGTTCTCGCGCCGGAATCTAAGTCTCGTGCTGCCGATGCCGAGGTTTGCAAAGATATGGTTAGTTACATGTTCGACGAGATTATAGATGACGATCAGGATCCAAAGCGCCCGTCGCAGAGCCATGTTGCTGAGGCCCTGGCCGTGTTCGCGCAATCCGAACCCAATCTCTTCACCGTGCAGCAACTTGAGCTGCTCGTACCATATCTCCAAAACTTGACGACTGCCAATCTACCCTTGTTCCGGTCTGCGATTTCGATCCTGCGTCACGTCATACCGTCTCTTCCAAAAGTGGAAGAGAAGCTGCTCTTGGACGTACAGGCGCGTATTTTAGCTGTCCTCACCGTTCTACCTTCCGCCGCCGAAATCAGTGGCTGCGCCTCCTGCTTGAAGATCCTCCATAGCATGCTTCCAGGAAACAACAAACTTGTCAAGATTTTCATCTCGGTTCTTAACAATCTCAATGGAAAAAAGGGTACAAATCTGGTGGAACCTCCGCCTTCGGAGAAGGAACTCAACCAAATCACAAAATTGCTCATCATTGCTGGGCAGTTCGGCAAGCTCTGCGACGTGGAGGATCAAGCAGAGGAGTTTCGAGCAAAGTTCACGTGGTGGACAGGCAAACTTGTCTCTTCATTGATCCTTGACATTATCTGTCAGTTCACGAACATCAAGACTTGTCCACCAGCCATTCGGGAGACTGCCCTTGAGAGTGTCGCGGCAATCTGCCAAGGATGGCCGCAACATTACCTTCGACATGATGTGGGCAAGCTTTTCGAGCTTGTATTCATCAACGAAGATCTGCGTCTCAAAAGAATTGTTCTCGAGGGTTTCCTACTCTTTTTCACTCAAGAGGAGAAGCGGTCTGAGACTGGGGCTGAAGTCAAAGTTGGAGCAGGAGCGGAGAAGGGCCAAGAACGCCTTCAGACCTCATTCATTGGAAGCAGTAACGATGCCGGCGCCACGACCATTAAGCAGAAATTTCTGCCCCAGATCACTCGTCTTGCTTTCAATTTCACCGACGACATCGCAGTCCTTGCGACAAAGATCATCGTCAGCATTAGCTCTCAGGGACTGGCACATCCGAAGGAATACGGCGCAACTCTCATCGCTTTGGAGACTTCCAACAATGCCGAAATCGCCAGAGTAGCGTTCGAAGCGCACTCGAAACTCATGTCTCAGCGTGGCAGTGGCCTGGACAAAGAAAATATACAAGGTGTCCAGAAAGCTTTCGAGTACCAGAAGGACATTCTGCATGATATTCGTGGCGTGACGATTGGGCCCACTCCTGGCAATTCCAATGGCACCAAGGTCACCCCTAAGTTAGGACCACTGTTTGCTGCGTTGTACATGCCTACAAACAGTCAGGCTCAGAGGAAGCTTTTGACTCGGCTCAGTGCACGCATTGATTTCGAACTCAACTCCTTGGATGCTGCAGGAGATGAACCTCACGCCGTTATTTTCGCTCGCTTCGTTCTGGAGAACGTGGCATTCGTCGATTATACTCAGATGGATGCTCTGATGCATGCTATATCGCTGTTAGAAAAACTCGTTATCCAGACCACTGGAACCGTTGTTGCTCACGCGATAGAGAAAGAGATCCTCAAGATCGGGCTTGAAGAGAGTAGTCAACAGGCGCCTGCTGTTCCCTCTGCGCAGTCCCCATTGCCATCGCAACAGTTTGTCGATGAACTACAGCCGCCTCGGGAGCCCGAGCTTACCGTTGAGCCAGCGCGTCTTCGCAAATTGGCAGCAGCTTCCATGATCCTGTTTATGGCTTGGGAGACTCGCACACATCTCCGTCAGGCTTATAACTTGCATAAGACTAAGAAGGAAAACAAAGCACCGGACAAGGGCAACAAGGCGCCTCTGAAGAACAACCTGATCACTGGCGACAAATTTCTTGACAAGATTGGGTCGATCATGAGTTCACTCCGAGACCAGGAGTCACAGCTCACGATGTGCAAAAACTTTGCAGAGCTGCTGTCCGTGGATCATGAGGTGAAGATTGCAGACGACGATGATATTGAAGCTGGTGGTGACGGATATGAGACACCTAATGAGGAACAAGAAACTGCAAGCAACCCCAGCTCGACTGGAAAGGGTAGGAAGCGAAGAGGATCCTTCAGTGCTGGCACGCCATCAGCAAAACGTAAGCGCAATTCTATGGCTGGCAACACGCCGAGGAAGGCAAGGGTTCGCCCAGCGCTCAATGGGAAGAGAAAGGCTAGTTCGGCGAGCCTTGATGAGGACAGGTGGAATTGATATCAGAAATGAGGTATGCATACGTGGGTCATGAGTTTCTGCTCAATTCTTGTAACGCTGTCAAAGCGTTTTGGGCGGATCATATGGAGTTCGGTACCGGCGTTGCATTTATACCCACATGGCTCGGAATACTGGCTTAGATGTAGGACAACTGGTCGTCCTCATATGCATTATCATGCTACTTCCTCGATGGGCAGGAAGGCATGGTTGGGCGTTTGCAGTGCTGCGGATGGCGGAAAAGTAAGAGGCAAGAGGTATTCTTGATGTCTCAAGTTTATATTTTAATGGATGGTCTCATACCAGCCCTACTCTCAGGAGCGACAGTACAATTGAAGGTGCAACATGGGCATCTGAGCAACATCAGTAACACATCACAACCCGCCTGTTTGGCAGGGTGGCTCCTGGCTCTTCATAAAGAACGATTAAGTATCTTCACCTGTTCTGTGAGAATCACCATTCTCCATGGCATGAGACGCGCGTTGATTTGTGGAAATGGCGTGCATTCACTGCAGTTTAGTTTTTCTACAATTGCTTCGTCGAATGATCTACTTGACCATTCTTCGCACCCTTACTTTGCGAATACTCGAGACGCGTGTGGCGTTCTTTCTACTCATCGCGATATATCGCAGCCGGAACTTGTGCGATAGGAACAGCACTCACGAGAACGAGTCACATCAGCTTCTGAGAGAATAATGGAGTACTTTTTGAACGGGTCTCGAATGAAATGTTAAACGTCTCCGACGTACAATTGATATTGACCTTTTATCGTCGGTCTCAGATGCATCATCTTCGACCTTCATAGCCGAAGATCGTGTCCGACTTCATCCCTTACTATGAGCAGACGAGTATCGCACTTATCATCCTCCCTCCCTACGAAGCATCTAGGGACAATACAGCGCCGCTTGGCAACAAGTAATACCCAGAGGATGTCCAGGACCAACCAGTGGATTCTCCGCCACCATGGAGTTTCAGTGTCCCACGAAGAGAAGTTGGGAGCTGGGAGGCTGAAGTAGTGCTCTGCAAACTGTTGATAGCCTCAGCATATACATATGAGCAAACTTGAATTATGGCTCGTTACGTTCTTCTAATCATGACTTCGTGCTTCGTGCCAAGACTAGCTGCCTCGTGTGTCCGCTCCCAAAAGATGCTTCGGCCTACTGACCAGTACCTCTTTGATATGACTCCTCCTATCCGTCCATCATGAATGTTCCAGACGCGTCAAATGACGGGTTCTTGGTCCATGATCGATGCCTGACACGTTTCTGACAGCGAAATATTGTCCTTCTCGTGAGATGGTGGCAGGGCTGTAGGGTCTTCGAGAATTGCGCGGACCTGCATTATATGGCAGTCAACATCAAGTTATCCTCGACATTCGCTGGATAAGCTCAAGCCTTCTCGTCGACATCGCTTGCGGGAGGTTCTGGGTATTGAGTGCGGAGCTCTTTGATGACATTCTACATGACGCGTTATTCGACGCCACAGCCAAGTGAGTTGCTGTACATACTGCTAGAGCTTCAGGATTGACACCGTTCTCGATAAGGGAGACGCAGTACGAAAGCTGTTGGCGGTTCAGGTGGGTGTTCTAAGCATGTTTAGCGTGTGCCCCTGCGAGGCTTCAAGCTTTGGGACCAACTAGGAGAGTCGCGATTTCATGGAGGATATCGATAACCTCACGGGCGGCCTTGCGCTTATCGTCAACATCTGGGGAGGGCATTTCGTTTGTACTTAGTTGTCCGTAGTCTGGTCGCGTTGGTGCAGGCGGGAAGGTATGAGGTAGGAAAGACGCGATCTTCAAAGCGGAAAAGCGGCACTGAGATGCGTCTATGCCTGTCCCTCATTCAATTCAATACCTTATAATACTCCATCGACCACGTCGGAACACTCTATTCTCCTTGCCAGGCGGCCTGAAGACGTGACTTTTAGGCGCCCGAAGCGTTTGCAGGTGTGTTGGTACGGGCCCAAATACTCAACATCGGACTCTCAGCTACTACTAGGCGACGAAGAACGATCAACAGCCATCAGCTACAGTCAAAATGGCCATCTTCCCAATGTCTATCGAGATGGAAGCGTTGCGGACAGTCAAGTAGATTGCAAGCAGAGTGAGAAGGCTGACTTCATCCCGCCCAAAGACACTCTATGGGCATCAGATTGGCAGCTCAGAAGTGAAATCTTGCAAAATGTGAATCGTAAGCCTTTTCTCCAAGGCTATGAAAACTCCCTAATCACGATAGCTGTATCTGTTAAGAACTATCGCAATCCTCAACACGATCCTTCACATCTGGGCTAGCTTATGCCAATCCCGAGATCCCAGCACTGTATCTAATTGAACCTATTTTTTGCCGATTGTCCCAAGGATTTCAAGAATCGCTAATTTCCCGATATTGTAGGTCTCTTCGCCAGCACCTTTTGAACTTCCTGTCCAATTCTCTCTTTCCTCCCGCAATTTTTCCCGTCGTTTTCTCCACCCAGTGCTTTCGAATCTTACTATCGCCATGTCTGAAAGCAAGGGCCCGACATTTTATACCACGATAGCGGTTCTCCTTGGTGCCGCTCTCCTTGGGACGTTTATGTTTCTCTCAATCAAGATTGGACAGCACATGTTCCAGCTTACTGGCCACCATCTGGTCGCCGTCTTTGCTCTGATTCTGTCTGGTTTGTTCTGTTATGTCATTGTGGCTGCATTTCTAGCCATGATTCTAGGCGCGGCTATCTTCGACCGGTTTGCAAAGCCCACTCAACAGGATTATGAACAGGTCTGAGTATACTTGCGCCAAACTTTGGTCAATCGCGCCTGGTAGATCGTCCTAACAAGGTAGTTCTTGGCCTTGACCTCCCGATTTGATTATGTGCTAATATCTATAGATGTTCTTCCAATCAGCGTATCTGTAGTCAGCTGGGAAGAACACTCGTTCCTGGGCTTTGAACGATCGTACCAGCAATTCAAGAACTTTGGAGGCAGCAGAAGACGAAGAGATCAATATTTCGGTACACGCGAGGCGCCCAGGGGTAGAAGAACCATCATTAAACAGTTGTAAGCCAATCATTTCTCTAACCTCTCGTTATTATCCTCGACTCATGGCCGACTTGGTGTTTTCCGGACATCGTGTGCTCTTGGGCGGCGCTCACGAGGCGGCCACTGCCTCGAATGATTGCCGCACTCGGCTTATGAGTCTATGAAATTTATACTGTCTGCCATTGGGCCACAACGGCTGCTAGTATCCATCAAATACCAGCTCCATTGCTGTTGTTGGGATCCAAACCCTTTCTCGAAGAGGTTCTATGCCACGTCTGCACGCTTAGAAATAGCCTTACCGGACAATCACTGACATGGGAAGGACAGGCCTCGACAAGTCGGAAACTTCGATCGATCGTGCGCGTGGAATTGCTAAGCCACATGTTCCGCCAGCCTGAAATAATTGCTTGCAGACGCGATCCGGTACCTATTCAATCCCATTACATCAACCCAGATTTATCGCGTATCCTGCTTTGGGGGCGACCTTCATGTCTGCCAAAGATTTGCAAAACCAATCTGGCCAAATAAGCAGAACGCTCAGTACCCTCACTTGCCCGTGTGTGGTGTGCGTCTGCCTGGTGATTAATCAGCTCGAGAAC
Source organism: Venturia asperata (assembly GCA_003689335.1). NCBI lineage: Eukaryota > Fungi > Ascomycota > Dothideomycetes > Venturiales > Venturiaceae > Venturia > Venturia asperata. The sequence goes on from QWWL01000016.1 coordinate 511,291, forward strand.
CGGCGATTGTACGACCGTGGTCAGCCCGATACAATACTATCAACGCATGGAAAAAGCGGCTCGGCCGAGTCGCGCGCATTCTCCCTTTTCTTCGACTGGTCTTTGTACTCATGGATCCCAGCGGGGACCTAAAAGGTCAGCGACGGATATAAGCGGGCGGCAACATCCTGCTTACCAAAGCTTCCACGTTGACTTGCGTCCTTCTCAGTCTCCTTCACGCGTTCCTGGTGTGGAGAAATTTCTATCCTTGGGCCTGAGATGAGACAGAGTGGGACCTGGGGACTCAAGACGTGTTGATTCCAATTTTCATGAATAACGGGAAGGTGGTGGCGTCAGTTGCGTCTCCAAGTCTACAATCTAGTCCAAAGAACATGCGCCTGTTCTGTAGTGATCTTGGGCTGCATAGTGCTGTTTGTGACAGCTTCAGAGCCAGTCCCTAAGGTTCCACATCAAGTGCTGAGGGTTCTTTTTCCGAGCGAGCTTACTTTCCAATTCTTCGATAAAGTTCTGGCGTTTGAGACTGCTCCAAATCCGATTTCATGATGTCGGACGGGGGATAAAAGGGACTCATTTAATATTTGTTATACAAGAGTCTTGCGTCAGAAAGGTCGCGTGAATTGAAACAAGCCTGTCACGTTCGAACATCGCTACGAGCAACCTTGCCGTTGTGCCAAAACGCCATCCCATCCAAACCCATCCTACGCCATCATACATCAATTGAACGCCAGGGTATCCCATCTCTCACTATTTTTGCACCTCCGAATCAGCGAATCTCGAAGTCATAAGCTCATCGATATGCGCCCTTTGTGCCTTGATATTGTTCTCCTCTTGCTCCTTCAACAACACGGCTAGGACCTCGATCGGCGGACTCAACTTCAACATGTGCGCGCGCTTCCAGCGTCGTATACGAGCAATACCGATACATGGCTGTGGAAGGCAGTCAGCAGATGTTGTATGGACAACAGAACAGGAAACAGTGGAGGAGACTCACGCCATACCGCCCATCAGTATCAAACTCCCGACAAACTTTCTCATGTTGCGACAAATCCTCCTGATGCACTCTCTTAAACTTCCTCGCCAATTCCTTCTGCCTCCAATACTTCTTGATCTGTGCCTCAGTCACTTTCTCGGCGTCTTGCTCCTCCTTCGTCAGGGGTGCCTTTGCTTCCGAGACAGCCTGTTCTATGACGGCAAATTCAGATGTTGTCGGCGCATCAATGGATTCAGCATCGCTTTGCACAGATAATCTTGTGAGATCGAGATCTTTCTTTAATTTGCCCGGGGCTGTGACGGAGGGTTTTGTGACTTTGTTTGTTGAGCCGTGGAAGGCGAGCGTGGCTTGTTTTGAGGATGATTTTTTGGCGGCGGGGCCTGAGGAGGCTCGACGGGTGGATTTGGGTGCCATTGCGGTTGTATAATGTGGTAAGAGGTTTGCTGGTGTATTGGATGGGATTGAAGATGGAGATGCGAAATGCGATGATGTCGTTTTGGAGCTAGTAGTTGACCCGGTGAAACGCGTTCTGGCCCGTCAGACGACGTCCCGTGATCTCGCGAAACTCTGATTACATGGTTGTTCAGTCACATGACTCAAATATCATATCATATTATTCTTTCGAATGGTCTGAGACCGTCATATTTCAACAGACTTGTACGAACAAATATTCAAACATGGGAGCCGGTGAAGGAAGTCTCCCCGCCGAGGAGGCTGAGAGATTGTGCCAGCAATTCCACTTCGAGAGACTGTTGAACCAAGGCTAGTTATCCCTATCAATATCTGTCCACCCACTGTTTCCTTACTAACAGCACCACAGACCAAGGCGGCCGTCGAATAGTCCTTCTCGGAAACATATCGTCCAAGCCAGCTCTTCTCCTCGTCGAACGCGCTCCTTTCTCCACCGACATCCCACATCTATCCTCTTTGGCCACCTCGCTATCCAGTATCACCAACCTGAGCAACAATGACATCTACTTCTGGTACATGGCATCGACTAGATCCCGCGCCGAAGACAAGTCACAACCGGATAATCTCAAGATCAATCTGATCTTCCCGTGTACCGAGAAACATATCAAAAAGTACTCTCAGCAAGGCTTACGGTGGGTCACTGAGACTCCAGAAATATACAGGCATCATGTGCGGCCATATATGCAGAAACAAAGAGATTCCGGCAGACTAGACTGGATCTTCAACATCATAGAAGGGCGAGCTGAGCAAGAGGACATCATGTATCGCGAGCATGGCGAAGAAGGGTTTCTCGTCTCGCCTGATCTCAACTGGGACCGTAAGACCATGACGAGCCTGCACTTGCTCGCCTTAGTTGAACGAAGAGACATATGGTCACTCAGAGACTTGACTCCCAATCATGTGGTATGGCTGAAGCACATGAAGCAGAAAATCCTGAACGCTGCAACCAAGGTATATCCCGAGCTCGATCAGGATCAGCTGAAGCTTTATGTGCACTGTAGGTTGTCGCTTGCTATATGAGTGTTCTTGGCTTACTTGCATAGATCAACCAACTTACTACCATTTCCACATTCATATTGTACATGTCATGCTTGAAGCAGGTCGAACACAAGCCGTCGGTAAGGCATTCGGGCTCGACACTCTCATCGGCCAGCTGGAAACTATGACGGAAGGTAAGAGCATGGCGGATGTATCGATTTCATACGATATCGGAGAGGCCAGTGAGATATGGACCGAGATTTACCAGCCTCTGAAAGAAGCGAAATGATGCCGGCCTGCACAGTTCTGACAGGAGGTACCCGCCGAAGCACCCGTGCGATAGATCCGCTGAGACTGCAAAACCGAGCAACAATTATCGCCAGTGGGATTCTGTTAGTCGCTTTTTAAGAAAATCCCGTTGCTTACATCTTGACGCCGAGTATTTTATCTGAAAATGGGAGAAGGCAAACTCTTTTCGGCACAATCGAGCAACGAAAGTGTCGCAGGAATCAGCATAATCCATTACCGCCAATTGCGCTTGTAAACCGCGGTCCATTCTCATCGCGTCCAAAGCGTATACGAACATCTCACACATTCGCTGCACCGCTAATGACTGGATTCACGGCACAGCGGAGGAGAAGACCGTCCGCTTGGCAGATAGATGGTGCAGGCAATATCGATCGTTCAAATGACCCTTAGGATTGGTACAGCAGGCTGTCTTCATAGACTATTCTTCAAAGACTAAAGCTTGCTTCACTATAAGTAGTGGTCATGTCCATAGCATGACCGTAATCAATAACCCAGCCTCATATTACCTTCAATCCTAATTCGAAATTAGAACTCGCCCAAACAATTTGTCTCAACTCCACCCCAACACCAGAACCAATCCAAATTCATTCTCAACACCCGCACCATCCACCCCTCAATAAACGCCCGGAACACGCGTCCCTCAATATCAGCTAATCACCTCAATGTCAGCTAATCAAAGCAAGCCATCCATGACTATCTCATCAAAGGACAAAAAGGATTCGTCTCAACCCTCTTCCTCAAAAACCTTTTAATCCTCTTCCCCGTTCCCCATTTACTCTTAACCAGGTCTTCAGGCGACTCGTCCCCTCTCTCCTCAATCTTTGCAGCGCCAGGGTATTGCATATTCGCCGCCACAACACCATCAACAGCAGCTACACCATCTCCTTGAACAAGGGGGACGATACCGTTTCTGTCGACGGTAGCTGCGGTTTCGCGAGTGATGGGGAGTCCTGGAACGGCAACAGAAAGTCCACGCGCAGCTTTCATCGACTTGATTCGGGATGGTGTGGGCCAGTTACTTGGATCTGTGGGTTGAGGAGCGGTTGGGTTGTCGTTGATGGTTTGGATATCTCCTGTTATTTTTGCCGATGGTATTTTGTCGCGCTTGTAGGTGCTGGATTGGGCGATGATTTCAGCGTCTCTTGCCGCTGGATTTCCGGGGTTGGGATGGGCGATGATTGCGTTTAGTTGGTCGGTTGTGTATACTGGAAGCGCGCTGGATGTTGTTTAGTAAGACGAGTTTTTGAAGTTCAAGAGATAGCTTACGCCGTGAGGGGCACGAGGATGATGGTGGATGAGAGCTTCATTGTAGTGGTTGGTTGGTTGTCGAGCTACTCGTGATTTACTTCTAGTGGGTGGTAGTGTTGAACACGCGATTGATGAAGTTGAAAGACCTGTTGGGATGATGAAAAAAGATTCAGAATAGGGAAAGAAAATTATCTTATGCTTTGTTGAAGCGATTCTTATCAGGCGATGGTATGTGTTGTAGATGTGGTTGACGCTACATTCCAGACAAGGCTGAAATAACCCCGGCCAATCAGAAGTGAGGAGGCGTGCTTGGGAGATCCGAACCAGGAATGAAAGAGGTTTAAAATTCTTTCGAGGAAATCTGTTTCGATGTTCTGGTGAATGAGGTCCATGATTTCTGGGGCGGGACCTCGTAGATTTTAAAGTGTTTCGAGGTGGTCCAAGGGATAGTCGTGTACTAATATCAAACGTGTCCTGGATTGTTGTCACACATGGTCGGCCGATCTTTGCTGCCTCTATCGGTCATATTGGCGAACAAAGCGAGAATCCAGGGGACCCTTTTATTGGAATGGAGTACACTGGAGAAACAGGTTTTTTACACATGATGATGGTCAGGTCCACGGCGGATGATCATTCACTCTCTGCTACTCTATAACATACTATGTATTCTTCAGCGATGTCAGTATTGAAAATTACTACTGACCAGATTCCGGCAAGATTGTCTTGAAAGGTCTCTAGTGATTTGTGAATTGGTGCTTACATCAGTAAAGTTGAGATACAAGATTAATGTCAGTATGCAGGAACTGTTATCAACGAAGCACAAGCGGGTGCCATCACAGTTCGTTTGATCTGTCGACGCAATGCTACTTCTAAGCAATGAATCGAGCCAATGAGCAAACATTTATTGCAAGAGCCAACATCCGGATTCATAAATCATCTCATCACCCAATCATTTCTCTCCAAGAACTCCGCCATCGTGTTCACAGTCAATTGCCCTGCCCACGTGCCCCATTCGCCGCCGCGAAATTTGCTCATTCCTTCGCCTGTTGGTGGGGTATCACCGAAGGTATCTGATTTCCTAGCATGAACGCGACGAGTTTGTGTTGCCTGGCGTTGCTCGCTTGACGTTTGCAGAATCGGCATCAGATTGCGCAATGAAGCCTTCGAAGGAGTGTCTGGCAATAGAGGCTCTAACTGCGATAGAGACAGATCAATCGGGATTTGGTGAATAGCCCTTGGACATATAGTATTCGATAGATTGTGACGACCGATTTGGGATGATACCTAGATCGGTAGGGATGGCGCCTGGGCGCGGAATAGCGCCGGAGCTGAAAGATGTTAAATCCAAGATAATGGTATCTGAGAGCAAAGGCCTTACGAGACTATGGGGAGGAGAATGATCGCAAGCGTGGAGAAGAGCATGACTGCGACAGAGACGGTGGGTTCTGCTTTGGAGACTGGATATGAACTATGGAGGTTGGTCTTGTTCGTAGGTGAGTACGCAAGAACTTCTAATCATGTGAAGCTGGATATCCAGCATTCCGGCGGCGGGGTTGAAACCACGGCAATGAATCACCGTCGGATGGGGACATTCTGGAATGCCGACAATCTTTCGAGGCAACATGTTCCAGACCGATGTTGAAAGGACCACGAGGACTGGACTTTCAGAATTTCCATTCTGGTTTCAGACTTTTTGCTTGAGGTATGACCGCGGCCCAATTCGTTCTCCGAGGCTTTTGACGTCCGTGAAGGGAAGCTATCAGTGATATGAACATATTACTTCTTGAAGCTGGGGCTGTCGTCCAACTCAGCGTGTGCCGCTCTTATCATACTGGCGACACACCATGCACCCATGTTTTAATGCCGAAGCCTCTATCTGCTTCAGCTGTGCTCTCCATGCTGGATTGATAAGTTCGAATGCCGAGCGGGAAGCAGCCAAGTCCGTCTTGAGAGAACTTCGGCTTGCACACCAGGTATAGGTGTAAATGCTCTGCTGACAAACTCAATGATGCTTCTCGCATGAAAATCGGGAAGCGGTAGTGGAATGAGTCCCAAATGGTCGATTTGGAGGCCAGGATTCGGGAAGAAGGTCAGAATTTGTTTGGACCAAGCAGATCCAGGAGTATTGATTTCATCCAGATATTCTTCACTTCCTCTTCGTAAACGGCCACGTCGTACGCCGTCGCAGATTCAAGAGCAAAGTCGTACTCCGAGTATTCCAGCTCGTCGTCCTCTGGGTCACGATGCTCTTGCCCATCATTGCTCGCTCTTACTCCCACTATCTCCTACTCGTTACTGATGGTTTGTTGTATCGGATTCATTTCCAGCAGAGATCCAGCATGAGTGGGCAGAACAGAGTGAAATCTTCAAGACGGGAAACATTAAACAGTTCATAGAAAGGACGTACAAACGACATACCGAGACTTCGTTTTTTTCGCAAAGGGAGAATTGATGATGTTGCGTCTATCGGAAACGCGATTTATCATAATCTATCAACGTAGATCATCCAACGCGAAACTGACGCGCTAATCACTTCTGTCTGCAGTAATCAGTCCGAAGAGAAAAGCAAACAAAATAGCATTTGCTGGGAACGAAGAAAAGTCTTTTACAGAACATGAGTTAACTGTTTATCCCGATTACAGAGCCGAAAGGACTATGGCCACAGCTTGGAAAAGAATTATGGCCCGTTGAGATCATGCGATGTCACTCAAGATTTCAGCCTTGTCTGCAAACCAGGTATCTGCTCTGTTTCCCTCTGCTCGTCGAGATAAGCTGCTACCGTCGGCTGAGCGTGCGAGTATGCGCTCAGGGATTCTATGCAACAAAAGCTGATGCTGCATATTGGCCGGATACTAGAAACATGCAAGAGAACTAGTCGTCATGTTTTGATCGCCGTCCGACTGGAATCCTTCGACCGTCATCGTTGGCAACTGACTGCAGACGACAGTCATTTATTAAGTCCTCTGCCTGTTACGGTGTTTCGACGCAAATTATTGATTACTGACATTTTACCCTCGCAGTAGCAATCTGCAACCTTGTCTATTTCCTCAACATTTCCCCATTCTAAATTTTCGAGACCAAAATTCGAAGCTGCCAATCTCTTGCCAAGGTAGACGCAAGCTCCCCCAAGATGTATAGTCGATATCGTCTGAATAGATCAAAGACCACTCAAACATCTCTACATCCCAAAATCAGCGAACGGCACAAAACCAAAGCGGCACATATCACCAACACATTCCAAATCCAGCAAGACCACCACACCAAGTCTACCCGAAAAGCTCGCGCTTCCTGTAGCATCTGCACTCGCACTGCGCAGACGCGGTCGGACCATTGTAATCCGCGACCATCCTAAAGTCGCCCAATTTATCGTTGGATCCTGCTCGACTGCAGGCAGTGACGCAGGAGTCGTCCGATGCGCACGGGCTGACACCACCGTTGTGGGCTTTGCAGTTGTTGTAGGCGCCCATAGTCTGGCGACTGCACCCGGCGAAGTGGGTTGTCATGGCTGCTGAGGCGCATGAAAGCATGCTGGAGGCAAGGAGGAGGGTGGAGGCGAGTTTCATGATGGCTGCTTTGCTTTGGTTGTTGGTGGGTTGGGTTTTTGGGTGACGGTGGATGTTTGATGAAGCTGGATTTTTGGCGTGTCCACCACATACGGAGGTATCATAATGCCCGTATCATTTCATGATCACCGTGCTGCCTCCTGGCTCAAATTACTCTTCAGCACGTTCGTCAGCTGGAACAGCCTAAGGAGGTTGGTACGCTTGATGTCCTATAAGGATCGAGCCAAGATGCGCAGAACTCGCCGCCGAAGAGTTGTTTTCCCTATTCATTGTTTAAAAATGCACAGAAAAGGGAAAGCGCGTCGCCGCAATTCTGCCTGATCCGGCTATTTCTGGTTCCAAATTTGCTGGGATAGTGAATAATCCTAGAGAATCGTCCTCCTGTCTAACCCAAGAAAGGTTCTTCTGCACACAACCACGCGTCCACCGCATTGCAATCCTAGAAGCTTTAGATCCAGGATTAGCAACAGCTTTCCGTGGATCCAACTTTCCTATAGAATCCCTAGTGACGACATCTTCCTCGACCGAGAATGTGTAAATCCCAAATCGATTCCCAGGTGATCTATACCTGCTGGTCTGTACTAAGCGAGACGATCCAGACTCGACGTATACAGCGCTACCTGCACAAGTATGTTTCATATCATCCATGTCCAAATCTTTCTTCATCACCAAATTGCATGCCTGGCCATACTTCGAGCCACAGGAATAATATTAGACAGCCAAGAAGATAAAACCCAATACAGACAACAAACAGCATGTGCTGACCACAAGCAAAACTTTCTCAATCCTCATCGCTAAGTTCAATAACTTGGGCCTTCTTCTTGGCTGCAGCGGGTCCAGAAAGTTGGTTTTCTGCCTTCCTCTTCACTGCTGCAGCGGGACTAGGTCCTGGCTTGTTCAAATTTTGCGGTGTCTTTGCATCATATGCGGCCACATTTGCAGAAGAAATTGGAGGCGGACCATGGCTCGAAGGAGTGTCACGAGGGGCCTGAACTGGCCCTGTTGTCGCCGAAGAGGTAGTTCGTGTTTCTGGACTTCCGAGTAGAGTGGACAGCGAAACAAGTCCAACGTACTTATCACCGAGAATTCGTTCTCCCCAGGAATTGCGAAAAGGCGTCAATTGGCGGTGTAACTCGGCAACGTCAGCCTTCCAGGACAATAATTGTTCTTCGTATTGCTTCTTGGTTTTGGTGATGATCAAAGTGTGAGGCGTGCGTCCTTTATCGGTACGCCACACATAGTATCGTGGATTGAGATATCTTGATATGTGATTTCGTCTTGGGTCTATCCATGAGAATCTTGCCACCTGTTCAACTGGGTTCACAAGAAAGCGATTGAGCTCTGCACAATCTGCGCATGCAATTGGCATTCCGTTCGGGTTATAATCATTGCGTGTAGATCCTTGGCACTTGATCGCGCTACGTTTCCAGTCCTGAGGCTCTTGTGGCTTGCGCTTGATGAGATCGCTGATGGTGGGATGTAGCATGCGAACGAACGTTGCCTTGATTGTTGCCGCAGGCAGTATGCCGACGAACCCGTGCTTTTGCGAGAATTTCATCAATCCTTCTAGAGTCCCCAAGAAGTAAGTAAGGTCAGCTTCGGGATCCTTGAATCTCTCGATGCTATCAGTCAAAATCATTTTGATCGTCGACACAGGTAGGAGATCGACGTCCATGTGCTCGTCCCAGAACACCATCAGCTTCTTCAGGCTTTCCAAAACGGAGGCCATACCCATTTCGGACTGCGACCCTACGTTGAGTCTCTTGATACTTTTGATCAAAAATCTTTTAGCCTCTGTCATAAGTCCTAAAGCCACGCATTCCTCCATGCACTTGAAATAATTCTCGCGTCTGCGCTTTGTTATACGTGGACTATTCGCCCCCCGGTTATTGTGCCAGCTAGACCGGTCGTAGGAGTGCCCAGGATATGTATTGACATCTAAGACGAATGCTGACGAGTTGGTGCGCATGAAATGGCGAAATGCATCGCAAACCACTGCTGCGTAGGCGGGCCGAGTGCGCTGCTCAAAAAGTGAATGCAACAACGACGTGACGAACTCGTTTGAATACGCAGCCGATAGACGTGGGAGAAGTCTATCGAAAGTCAGCTTGCGCCAAGGCAGGTGGACTTGACTGATTCCCATCCTTACGTGGTCTTTGTCCAGTCCGCCGGGCGATTTTCAATCAAGCTGGAGATATGGGGTATATCCTCTTCAGATCCAAAACGGTACTGCGAAAGTATGGCCAGTTCCAAGCCTTTGTCCAAATACTTGGTCATCCAAATGCTGAAAGATGCTCTGTGACTTGCGTCGACTATCTTGTCATGAAATTTTGTCAGGGCGGCGCTTAAAGCTGACACAGGTTTGATACCAGCTGCGACGACGCCGATCCTGTTGCGACACTATCAGCAGTCTGAGCATTCCGCATGTTGAGTACGAACATGCCTCGCATCCCAGTCAGGACAATCACCCCCCTTCCGCGCACCCATGGATTGACCTAGACTCTCGAGGACTTTCTCCGCCGCTGAGCTGCTTTGAGCTACGCGACGGAAGAATGCCTCATGCTTCCATTTCAAAGCCCATTTCATCGCCGATAGAACATAATCGCCACCCGTGCTGCTGGAACGGGAGACAGTGGACGTGGCAGCGAATCGCAACATCTCTAGTGCTCTGGATCTCAAGGTGAGATCATGGAGATTTTCGTCCGACTTCTTGCAAAAGAACTCTATTCGGTTACAGCCTGCAATGTCGCTACAGGAGGGTGAAGCGGCCAATAGATTAGGGAGGCTTTTGGAAGGAACCATGACAGCAACCTGGAGATGTTAGCATTTTTGAACGGTAGCATTGGTCGGTACTTGGCCGTAGATAGCGACAGTCGGGCCACATGCCGTATTATGATATCGCATGTAACCAGTAGTACCCTCATTGCCCGTCCATTCGCCTTCTTTTTCGCTATCGGCATCGCGATCAAATGGGTCCTCTCGAAGAATGTCGTCCTCCTCAATACCGCATGATTCTGCCACCAGAAGCCCATGGGGAAGGACAAGGTGCTGCAGTGATAAATCGTCGTTGTCCTTAGTCATTTGGGCGAACAAAAGCTGAAAGTCATTTTGTGAGCAAACAGTATCTAAGAACTGTCCTAGAGGCCGGTCCTGGCCTTTGAGACTCTGCAGACAGAGACTTGGCTTGGTGTACTGGTGATCTAGAATGTAGACGATTTTGTCTCGATTATCGAGATCTCTTTTCCATCTTCGGAGTAGACATTCAAGTTCGTTTCGTTTCTCGTAAAGCTGGGCAGCCGTTTGCTTCGTTGTAGCTCGAGAAGTATCCACCAGGTTGTAAATCAATACGAGGCGGTGTCCCGACCTTACCGGCCGAATTTCATGTTTCACGTCGGAATACCACGAAAATGACGTTAGATCAAATTTAGACGTTGTCGCAGTATCAAGGACTTTCTTCTCATCGGCATGAGAAAGATGGACCTCACCTCCGACGTGCTCGGATGGTAAGCAGAGAACCAGCGTCCCAAACATGCCGGGCACTTTCTCAGAATCCTTGTGCGCTTTGAAAAATGCGCCCTCCTCGTGCAATAATAGCTTGTAGCTTTCAGGTCGCACGGCTATTTCCACACCCAGCCCCACCATGGCCTGACGTACCAGATCATCAAAAAATGGCTTCCAAGCGGGATTTCGAAATTCGAATTCGGAAGTGTTCAGTTCCCAGGTGTTCCGCACAGCCGTATCGACCACGGTTTGTTCTTTCATGCCGAATGGCGCCAGTGTGCTGAGTTTCGCAATCGCTTGGGCGTCGTCCTCTCGTAGAGGCAAAGAAACCAGCCCAAACCCTGCGATATGCAAACCAGGATTTGGAAATACTGGGAAGTGATGGAAGGTAGAGAAAGAACCTGCAGATGTAACTTTGCCCAGACAGTTTCGGAGCAATTCCTTGAAAACAGAGTCTTCTATCCGCTTCTTCGTCCTCGTCTGCGTCCTCCTCATCTTCGGATGCTGTTCCTCGGTGTTCGAATCATCATCCTTGGAGGCTTGATCATTCGCATCGGCTATAATTTTTTGGTCAAGAGCAGACATGACGCACCCGCCAGGAGAGGAGAGAAAAGATCGCGGTGAATAAAGCTTGAAGAGAAGAGCAGATAACAGCAAAGAAAATGATGGACACGATCTTGGAACCCTAATCCATGGACGCGTCGTTATTGCAAGAGGTTGACGAGCTGCAATATAATAGATGACCTCGACACAGCGCTCAGTCTGTGCGACAGGCGATATCGAAGACGTGACAGCGTCTACTGCATTCATAGTTGACATGTATACTAGTACAGTACTACTAGACTCGAAGGAGGTGGCAAAGAATTTATGTAACGACGATAGTGTAGGAGGACAAGATAGAAGAAAGGAGTCGGGTGGTTTTAGAAAGAAAATCATGGTCAAAGCTCCTCAAAAACTCGAACGCGAGGTCACGCCGGCCGCTTCTTTTGAGCTCATGGTCTAGTAGTCTGGAATAATATTCAAATAAAGACGCTCGAATGGAGTTCAATGTCTATACAGATTCTTGGGACAAAATCGGATCTTGAAGCCCGAAATAATGATGTCTCAAATCAGTCGGAATCAAGTTCTATGACTTCAACTTTTCTCCTCGCGCCTTGAGGCTGATTCAATTCTGTATCAGCCTTTCTCTTAGCCGTAGTATCTGCACCTGAATGTCGAGCATTCAAATCTTGGAATGTCATTGAATGGAGTGGCTGTACAGCTTCTATTGCTGGTTGTGGAGGCGCAGGAGGTAGGTTCTCGCGCTTCCGTAGACCCCTCAACTCAACTAGATCTGCATATATTTCCGATGCGAGGATACGTTCCATGTATGGTGTCTCTATTTCTTTCCATCTCAGCAGCATGTCGTGGAGTTGCTTGGTCCAAGTTTTGATGTCGTGCTCATATTCTCTATTGGTTTTCTTGATCACGAGAACGTGTGGGGACCCTCCTGTCTTATCGGTTTCCACGTTGAACCACCGACCGGCGTAGGCACTAAGATGTTGGCGTTGGTCCATTTTTGCGCGCAATCGGTGTACAGTGGCCGAGGGATCCAGAAGGAATTGGTCGAAATCCTGGCAACCTTACAAGACCCACAACCCTTTTTCTTCTGCGTCCAATTTCGAGGTTTCGACGGCTTGCTAATAATGAATTCATCGATATAACGCCGGAGTAGGTGTGTAACTAGTCGCGCTGCCAGCGTATCAGGCACACAATCCGGGTTATTTGCTGCGAATGTTGTAAAAGTTGTGATGATATAGATCAAGTCGTCATAACTGAATTGCGGTTTCGATTGACCGCAAGCATCTTCTACACTTGCCTCGATGATTTGGACAGCTTCTGCTCGGAACTCCAAAATTAGACCGTTTGTTACAAGGTCGAAGAACTCTTTGACGTGAGTTCGATCGAAGCGACGAGCTCCTGAGAAAGACGAGACGGCTCCTAGGCATGATGAAAGCTTGATGTTGCAATTTCTCATCAAGTAGCTATAGCTGTTGACTATAATGGTCTTGAGCTGGGCTTCCTCTCGTTTGTCGAAAAGTGAGAACAAGAACTTCCTCGCCAATCCTTCTGTTGCTCTTTTTGCGATGATAGGAAGGAGTCTGAAAACATTCATGAGCAATATTTCAAGCAGATAGATCTTCGTTTTACCGCTTACACTGTTGATATCCATTCAGAGCTCCGTGATTTTATAAGGTTCATGATTACCGGCAAGTGGGATGGATATGTCAGGATTTCTTCCGCATAGAGTCGTTGGTCGATCACTGGGACAGTCCATTTTTCGAAAGATCCCCGATCCTGTTGTCTCTCAAGTCGCATCTTGAACATGGAAAGCGCAGATTGCAACTCGGAAATGGATTTCATAGCGGAAACGACAGGACCAAAGCTTCGGGTCGCAATGTCAGCTACCAGCTAGACAAAACTGAATTGGAGTGTGTAACATACTGCATCGGCCAATCGGGACAGTCTTGATCAGACCTCTTGTTGATAGATTCTGCCAGCACATTCAACATAGAAGTCACCCCTGCTTCTTTGCCCGAGACACCAGAGAAGATTGTCTTCTCATAAAGTTTACGATCATGCAACTTTAAGGAGAGTTTCATTGTCGCAGCATAAAACTCGCATTGTTCCTGGCTGTACAAGTAAGAGGCATACGAGTAATAACCTGACTGGTCATTCTCCAATGCTTTGAGCGCAATGCGGACTGCTGATTCTTTGAGATTGTGGCTGCCAGTGGACTTGTCGACTAGTTCGCAGAGATAGTTGAGCAAGTTGTGGCTTCCAGGTGAAGCTGACTTAACGTGGTCTTGGAAGAAGTGAAATAATCTTTCTTCTGGGATAATGATAGCGACTTGTTGGAACTCAGTAGGTTAAGAAGCCAGTACATTTGTTACGCGCCGATACCAACAGACTAGTGTCGTAAATACGGAATGGAGAGGAATGAGGCTACTGACTGTATTGTGGTATCGCAATGTTCCGGGCATATTCTCGTTTCCTGTCCATTCACCATCTTCCTCACTGTCTGCGTCCCTATCGAATGGGTCTTTCTGGACGATGTCTTCAATCTCGATACAGCCGTCTTTGGCAACGAGCAGCCCGTTTGGGAGAACAATATGATTTAACGACGTGCCTTCCTGCTTATCCTCGTCTTCGGCATCATCTGCCATTTCGGTCTTTTCGATCTGAGCAAAAAACAGATGGAAGCGGCTTGTCTGGAAGACATTTTCGAGATACTTGCTCATCGCGCGATCTTTACCTTTCAAATTCTGCGCGCATAGACTTGACGCCGTATATTGATGTTCTAAGATGTATGCAAGCTTCTCAACGTACTGGAAGTTTTGCCTCCATAATTGTAATAGACTCTCCAGTTGCAGTCTCCTCTCGTTGAGGATGCTAGCCGAATATGGCTTTCTAGAGCTGGCGATCAAATTGAAAGTAAGAACCAAGCGATAGCCGGAAGTGATAGGTGTGATTTCGTGCTTAACGTCGGCGTACCACGCTAGGGCAGAAAGGTCATAACCTGAAGTTTTCGAAGTGCTGAGTACTCTCTTCTCGCTGCCGTGGGTAAGACACACGTCGCCGCCCATGTGCTCCGAGCACGACGGTAGACAGACAATCAGACTCCCAAACATTCCCGGAACCTTTTCAGAATCTTTATGCGCCTTGAAGAAAGCTCCCCTCTCGTAGAGCAACAGCTTGTAGCTTTGCGCTTCAACTGTGGCGTCTGCATCGGCGCCGAATTCTTCGACGGCTGTTTTGGTAATCTGCTCGAAAAAGGGATGCCATGCTGGGTTCCGAAATTCGAAATCGGAAGCATTGATCTCCCAGGTGTTTCGAACATTCGTATCCACCACGGTCTGATCTCTCTCATCTTAAAAGGTGCTAGAGTGCTGTTGGCAGCAATCTCCCGTGCATCAGAATCGGAAAGTGGTAGTGGAATAACTCGTGCCAATTTCTTGACATAAAGTCCTGGATTCGGAAAACTGCTCGTGCATTGATATGACGAAAACGAGCATTCAGATTTGACGTCAGAAAGGTAGTCGTAGAGCCTTTCTTTCAGCTCCGCAGCTTCGACCGGAACGTCGTTGATTGTTGAGCAGACTGTGTTAGACGGGCTGTTGAACTGGTTCCACGCGTTGGGGCCATCAGAACCAAACAAATGCATCTTTGAAAAAGCATACAAGAGACAAGCAAATCAGACCGCTGGTAGTTGAGTGCCAGAAGAAGGACGAGGAGATGAACAAGAGCTACCCCGGATGTGGAGGTGGAATCTGACGCGTCGTGCTTACGCGCTCCAAGACGTCAAATAATATATATACGTGCTCCTACAAGAAGTTCAGATAATTTTTATTCAAGTCTATCAAAGACGGCAAGAAAAATGTTATTTGTAGAGAGCCCTCGATTGAACGTATACCTTGGTACGACCAGAAGTATACATCACGTGATGTCCATTTATACTCAGAGCGTGTCCGAGAAAGATAGGTTGTACTTAGATAGGTTAGATCTGGACGCTTAAGGGTACCCCATACAACCCGTAGCGACGTGTTCGGTTTGGATGGGATATTATATTAGCTGGAATCTCTGACACCTAATTAGCTAATTGCGAATAGCCGCGCTGATTTTAACCTATCGAATCTATCGAACCTATCGAGTAAATTTTCGTGATTCTAGCCTATCCAAACTAAATACACCTCACTAGATTGGCTACATTGGCTCAAATCAGCCCATTTTGTTCCAACCCATAGTTCTCGAACAGGCCTTAAGTAGTAGTTTTTATAGCGACATTTGTACTTCACGAAGATGGCTCCTTATGCAGAGGTGTTTTTGCAAAGATTGTATACCCGATTGAACTCCGATCACGGCCCTCTCCATCCACCGTCCTACTCAATAAGAATACCTAAAGTGAGGATTCTCAAAATCCGTCAAATCCTCCATCGCAGCATCAAGATCAGGAGCTGTCAATCCCATCGCATCACGTTGCTTATTGCGTCTCACCAGAAGAATCCTCAGAACAAAAGCGAGAACGATCTGTACGACTGCGCAAGCGATCCCGACCTGGCATCCAGTCTCGTAAACTGGAGCCTCGGAGGCAAGGAAAGCGTGTGGGCCAATGATGTTTCCGACGCAGTATGCAAGGAAAACTAGGGCGGTAGCTGTGACTCGTTTGGTGTAGCCGCCTACGTTACTTGCGGGAAGTTGGAGTGCTAGGACGAGTGAAGCGACAAAGGAACCCATCTGTAGAGAGTACGTGAGCAGGGTTCAGGTCGTACAGATTTTGCTACTGCTGGTAAACTCACCATGTAGTAGGAAACCAGAAGTCCGTTGCTGTTTGATCGAGGAAGCTGCCAGACCAAGCATGTACCAATTAGTGTCGGACACATGTAGAGGGCCATGACATAGGTTCGGATGTTTCGAAATTTTGAGGCCAAGTATGGGCCCCCGAACACAAAAAACACTTGGAAAGCTCCGGACGGAATTCCATATGCAGTGGTTTTGAGGGCATCCCCACCAGCGATACCCTTGACAATGAGCTTGCCAAAATTGGCGAATCCGCCATCTTTTCACGGTTAGCATGGTCCATTATAACACACCTAGTCTTTCCATACTGAAGACCTCATTGAGGAGGACGAAGAAGAACAATATCCAAACTTGGGGATCGCAAAAGGCTTCTTTCACCTGTGCAAGTTTGATTGTCCTGTTGTAAACACCAGTTCCGTTCGTCTGACCTCTGGCGATGAGCAAAGCTTTGTCTTCCTTGGTGAAACGTTTTGCGGTCATGATGTTGTTGGGCAAGAAGACCAGAAGGAGGATTCCCCAAACGATAGTGACACCACCACAGAGAAGGAATATGATACGCCATACAGCAAAATCGCTTTTGTTTTGTCCAACAGCATAGAAGAGTATCCCTCCAACCATGCTACCGAATCCATTGAAACAATAGAATATGCCAGCGCGAGCCGGTTGTTCTTTGCGGGTATACCACATACCTGTGCAAGCAATCAGTCACGAGTTTCTCGAAACTTTCGGGAGACATCGATCTGTGAACATACCCACAATCATCATAAAACAAGGCGTGATGAGAGCTTCAAAGCAGCCTAGAATGAAACGGCAGACGGCAAGGCCTGTAAAGTTGTGAGATGCCGATGTGAGCATAAGAATACTGCCCCAGGCAATGACAAAAGAGCTCACGACGGTGCCGGTCGGGAAATGCTGAGCGGCATAGCTTGCTGGCCACTCGGCGACCAGATAACCAAAGTAGAAGATACTGGCAAGCCACGAATATTCGTCGGAAGTGGTCCCCGTACTGGTGAAAAGGTCGAAAACTGCCGAGTAGCTCAAAGCCTGTTTGTCGATGTACTGAAGGAGATAGGTACCACAGAGAAGAGGCATTAGAATGAGATCGACGCGCCGCAACAGCTTTTTGTTGGCAGCCTCGTCATGGAGAACCTCCTGCAGGTATCCATGGGTGAAATTGTTCTCTCGTAAGAAGACCTCAGCTTCGTCCAACTCGTGCGCTTGGCCTGCGCTGATGTCCAATACTTCTCCAGAGGAATAGTCGGTGGTCTTTTCGTCGGTGGCGTTGTCGACCTTCTCCGGTATAGTTTGAGTAGACATGATGAGATGAAAGGGGAGAAACGCGAGAATGTGAGTTTACAAGACCTACATCATGAGGTTGCTCGGACAGAAGTCCCCTTCAGCTTATATCGCTGGAGTACCCTAGTAAGTAAACCCGCCTGGAGTGATAAGGACAAGGCTCGGTTCGCCGACAATACTTAAGGATACTGACCGTGATCGAAGTCTACAAAGTTTCTCGTCGTATCTTAAATGGACCCTTTTCTCGGCGGTGGGCTGATTTGTTTTTCATCATACCCAGAGATGATGAGGGAGGGTCCATCATAGCCCCGTAGATGCAGTGATACTTTTGACGCTATCGAGGATGGATGCTGTGTGCAACATTACTGGGGAGAAATGTGTTGGCCAAGGTGGTCTATCGGATAAGAGGCGCGTCAAGCTCGGGCGAGAAAATGGTGGGGCCCGGCTATTCTGATCACCCGCTCGCTGGATGTCTCGCGCTTTCAGACGCCTTCAACTCCATCTTTCAATCACACACAATCAAGGAAAGACTCATTTCTCAATCTTGCAGCTACAGTATTACGTGTCATTTGCCGTGTATAGTGATACAGCGAATCTCTTAATTCTTTGCTGCAGTTCAACTTTCCAAAACAGGTTCCAATCCGATGACGGAGGCTTGTATCTATGCCTCTCCACAACGAACGAGATATCCTGCTTGTCCCTGGACCTGAACGGCTATCCTTGCCTTGTGGGGACGATAGATAACTAGGTATTGATGCCGTGAAGCGGGCGGCGGGACCACTATCCGTCCTGGGACTTCACGATACATAGGAGCAGTCTTCCCTTACAATGGCCTTGCTTTGCAGGACACAATCACCAACATGGGTTCCCCTCTCAGATATGTCTCATGGCTGATCGTGCTGCCAGCACTTGTTGCTGCCTTGTTGAATTATCCAGCACTCCAACAGACGTTGCAGCAATGGATGAGCGTAGCAGAAAAAGGTCCGGCTGTGACATTACCGCAAGGCAAGCTAAGGGGCAAACTCATGGAGGATGGTCCATGGCCAAATCCTGTTGAAGGTTTCCTGGGCATCCCGTACGCGCTGCCCCCGGTCGGCGAGTTGAGATTCGCGAATCCAGTTCCCATCAGCAGTTCAAGCGAAGTTTTCGACGCTATCGAATTTGGTCCACGGTGCGTACATATGCTCAACTATAAAACATTCGAAATGCTGATTGCTTCTCAGCTGCCCAGGAAGACAGCTGCTCAAGATACCGAGCGGTAAAGCAGTTGAAAGCGAGGACTGCCTGACGGCGAACGTGTTTCGCCCAAAAGGCGTGAAGGAGACTAGTAGACTACCAGTCGGTGTCTACATACACGGAGGCGCATTCAACCGCGGAACAGCGAAGATGCATGACAGCGCTTCGATGGTCGGCTGGTCTGACGAACCATTCATCATTGTGTCTTTCAACTATCGTATTGGCGCTCTCGGATTCCTGAACTCCGCGTTGACTCAGAAAGAAGGTCTTTTGAATGTTGGATTGAAAGATCAGATTCTTCTGATGGAATGGGTGCAGGAGAATGTGGTTAAGTTTGGGGGTAATTTTGCTACAATTCTCTGTTGATCGAGCTGACATTCTTTGCAGGCGATCCAGATAATGTGACCCTTTTCGGTCTATCTGCCGGAGCTCATTCAGTATGTTGGTGTACATTGCATGTTGTCGCGCCGCTAATGAAGGGTAAAGATTGGACACCATGTAGCCAACATCAACTTGGGCAAAACGTTATTCCACAAAGTCGCGATCGAGTCCGGTGGAATAACATCACGCGCGGTACATCCCTATGACTCTGCACTCCACGAAACGCAATTTCGTGAGCTCGCCGCTGAGGTTTCTTGCCAAGATGTTCCAGACCCCGAGCTGCTGGCTTGTCTGAGAGCTGTCCCTTTCGACGACATGATCGAGGGACAAGCAACCATATTTGCCAAGTACAATCCCTCCGTGAGATGGGCATGGCAACCCGTCATCGACAACGACATCATCTCACGACGTCCTCTTGACGCATGGAAATCTGGGAACTGGAACAAAGTCCCCATCTTGACAGGAAGCAACCACAACGAGGGTACGATGTATGTCCCAAAGAACATGTCGAAGCCACAGGAATTTAACGACTTTTTCGCGACCTTGCTTCCCCAGCTCTCTGAGAAAGAGGTACAAACCCTTGCCACTCTCTATCCTGATCCATCCGAAGACCCAACATCGCCATATGTGGAGACTAGAAATGCTCCTCTGGGATCACAATTCAAGCGCGTCGAAGCAGCTTACGGCCACTACGCTTACGTCTGTCCCGTCCGCCAGAACGCCATCTACGGAAGCGCATCCGCCGCCGATCCACCAGTCTTCCTCTACCACTGGGCCCAGAACAGAAGTGTCATCGCAGGCGCCAATCACGGAGACCAGATTTGGTACGAAACAATGGACCCAGATGTCCGCGCCGTCTCGCCCACGCAAGCAGATCTCGCTGGCTGGTTTCATGGCTACGTCAGTTCCTTCATTATCAGTGGAGATCCCAATGCTGTGAAGGGGAGATATCCTGAGAGACCGGAATGGAAATCGTTTGCTCAAGGAGGGAAGACGATGGTGTTTGGCTTGGGGAATGATGAGCCAGCTGGAGGTAACAGCATAGGCGTCAAGGCGCAATTTGTCAAAGACACCTGGGCGAAGAATGAGTGTGTCTTCTGGTGGGAGCAATCAGCCAACCCTGAAGATTAAGTTCTGTGGAACGAACGAGGCTCCCTAATTCGAGAATCAAGCCTCTTCGGGTGTATCTTGGGTCTTGGAAAGCTCTAACCAGAGTTGTCGTCACGACCAAAGCGAGTTCGTCAATCTTTGAACCCCAAATCAGGTCAGTTGATGAACTACGCCCAAAACGACGTTGATTGTGTTAGACTTGTGGCCATGTGGAGAAAGAAAAGGGCCAGGCACCCAGTGAGGTCCCTAATGAATTTAGACAAAATCTCAAAAATGCTCAATTCGTGAAATCCAAGAGGCAGTCAATCTGAAATCAAGTATCAGTCGCAATCTTCCCTTCGAGTTATGCTTTTGTTGGGGCGAGCGATTGACGCGTCTTTGAACAGGGTGTTGAATGTCGAGGTTAGAAGTGAAGCTCGAAGTGGCGCTTCGTGGTTCGCTTCACTGTTGGGTTCTAGTCCGCGCGTGGTCCTGACTAGGTGTTGTTGTTGAGTCGATGGAGTTCGATGAGTCGAGGGACTAGAGGTGAAAGTTGCTAGCGCCATATTCCGATTGGACAAGGTCACGTTACCCCCTCAAGGCTGGACATTGGGGTATTACCCGGATCACAATTCGTCTAGGGCGGTCTGGACGATAGCAATCTTGATTTCCTGTAACTCACGATCGCATCGTACTTGGAATTTGAAGGTTTTCAGGCTAATCAAGCTACGAATACCGACAAATTTCAAGGGCGCTGCTTCGACAGTTTCAGCCTCGTTGGAAGCTTGCACGAGCTTGACCGAATTAGGTCCCGACAGATATTTAAGTATATTCGAATATGTGAATTTTGCCAATGTGACAGCCTTAGCTTCTTTTTTATCATATGAAATTAATACCTCTTGAGAGGAGTCGTGAGACACTTTGGATAAGATAAATATTGGAAAGAGTTAATTGCTTTTCTAGTCACCCAATAAAAATCTGGCATACTTATTTTATTCTAGCATTAAAAAGTTGCTGAGTAATGAATCGTGATGGATTTAGTTCATGTGCCTCGCACAGCCTTGTCTTCTGATGAGACCGGGACTTCTAAAATCAAATGCTTCTATGAATTAGGGTAGAGTTATTCTTCGGCCGGAATGATGACCTTATCAATATATGAGGCCATGAGTCTTGAAATCCATCGTCAACGTGAAGCTTTTCTTCAGTAACTCGCGGAGCTTGGAAGTCATCCAGCTAAGCTCAATTCTCAATTCCTCATCTGATACCGATTGTTCGCTTCGTAGGTCACTGATAAGATCACGAAGTACGTCACACCCAACGCTCGACCAGTTATGCTGGACGTGAAGCTTATCATAAGCAGCCGTGACCTCAGGCTTTGTAGTTTTGTAGAAGCCCCTCTTGAACAACTTCTGGACCTCCTCGATATCAGGCGTAAGAATCATGATTGCATCGTCCCATGCTTGTTGCACTGTGTCCTTGCAAGATTTGTGTACGAAGATCATGTCGTTGGTGATGAGTGGATCGATTTGCTCAAGTGTGCGAGACCATATGCACACAAGTTTGAAAGCCCGGGTCCAAGAGATCCAATTCATCCTTGCGACACTGTTGGATGATAGTGTGAGAGGCCATTTTGTGATATCTCTAGGAAACTCGATATGGATGTCTGGGTCATAGGTGTAGAGGAGTATCTTTTGACGAATCTCGCGCGGAAGAGAGAGGAACCGGGAGGCGTTGGATGGTTGAGATGCTTTCTTTTTGAATTTTGAAGACATGGCCGCGTGGTCGAGAGCGCTGTAATCGTCAGCCGTACATCTCGTGCCACAGACATATTGTTGGGAGACTCACCTTCCTTTTGAACCCCCTGCTGGTGGTGGGAGTTATTTACTGCTGTTGTTGATGATGAGTTGTCGAGACGGGAAGTGTTCTGAAAAAACATTACGGCTTTTTATTGTCAAGCTCGGAGTGACCCGACAAGCGCATCTAAACAGACTCGGGTAAATATGGTGAGTGAAATGACATTCTGACTTACTGCTTATTTTCCGAGTCTCTGTTTCATTCGCAAAGCTTATTGCTCTTCGAATTTCGGACACTTTGTCAAACATTTATTTCTTATCTCCAACCGCGACGTCGTCCAAGTCTTTCGCAATTCTTCACGGAGATCGATATGCATATCTAAGTCAGTGGTATATAGATATAGTAGGGTATCTTTAACAAATCTCACGCGAGAGAGGGAGGAATCGGAAACCGCTGAGAGGTCTAAAAGCTTTATGTTTGAATCCCGAAGCCATGGCCGCGTGGTTTGAGCATTATAGCGAAGAAGAGAGTTGCGTCTAGCGCTGTGCGTGGTGGTACTGCTTCCTAATCCTGGCAAGATGTTCCATCTTCGTTTTCACGAAGTCATCGATGTCTTCTTGTGGGACTTGAGCAACAAGCTGGATGAACTCGGCTACGGAGTCTTGAAGCTCTGTGAAAAGTACATGAGTTGGACCATTGAAACCTCACCACATGATGTGGTGGCACCGTATCCAACCATTCGCCTTAAACTGCCTCGTCATCTTAGAGGGTCTCTCTTTTGAATTTATGTCAGCATCCAATACTCTTACTTCCTCTTTGCTCAATATGCGTATGTATAATTCCAATTGTCTGTAATATCTATTCAATCTCTCGTCGAACATATCCCAGGAAACGGGCAGTTGGATGAGAAGCCACCTTATTGGAGACCAGAATGACTGATGCGGCCCGGCATACGTCCACTCCAGTCAATCACTACAACGATCTTGAGGCTCTGCGCATCGTCGGCAATCACATTTGCCGGTCCAATTTCGCAGATGTTTCCAATGGGCCATTTTCATGCTGTGCCGATACCGAGCATGACACTAAGGTCTTGAAAGCATTCTAATACGCGCACTTCTTCCTAGCGTCATTCTCGTCATCGACTGAATATGGTTGCTTGTGGAGATGTTGCGAATCCCGGTCAGCAACAAATGTGAGACAACCGGTAGCAGATGAGAATGATGCAGTCTGAGACCCTGGAACAGTAATATGATAAGTACTAGATCAATAATTCTATTAATGTTTTCTTGACAACTTCAGCTTACCGAAATATCTTCGCCATCTGAATTCCTTCTCACGTGGGACGTACTCTGACCGAACTAGGTTCTTATCGCGATTAACTTCCATGGCATATCGTCACCGAACCCATTCGCACAGCTCTGAATCTGTTCTAAGGCCGCAATAAGACATCTCCAATTTCGCCGCTCCATCTTCGCCTCATCGCGTTTTTCGGGGTTGACATTGTCATTGGCAATAGTCCTGTCACAATGCGTCTCGCACTCTCTGCACGCAAAGACCATGACCTTCGCTTTCGCCTTGACTAATCTCACGATATCTGCCTGGATTTCACGTTCTCTTTCCAATGGCAGCTAAGTCATTTGTTAGTTGCGCAACTCTTGCAAGGGAGGAGTGTGGGCGACTCACGATCTTTCCACCAAGCTTCTTCTTTGCACCAGTGAGGTTCTTGTCAAGTCCGATCGAAACCTCATACTTGGCCTTCATTGTTCCCCAAGGCGAGGGCCGTGTAGATCCTATTGCCTCCAGCATGTCCTTCCAAACCATCTCCAGCTTTTCCTCCCAGCGAGTCTTCACGAAGTCTAGTTCAGCCTTAACGATAGGATGAACTCCTCGAAGCTTCGAAATCCACTGTTATAACCCCTGCCGAGTTTCCTGCCACTTCCTGAAGATGTCGTCTCCCGCAACCAGTCTTGGGACTGAGAAATCGAACGTCTCGATCAAGATTTGCAGACGGATCTCGCGAGGAAGGACGTGGAGAAGGGTGCTGGGAGTGTGCAACTGTATTTCTGTGTTTGTTCTCGATAGATCGACATCATCAGGAGGGTTCGTCATTATGTATAAGCTTGATCTATTTTTCGGTCTTGCTTGTTTGCCTGCGAGTAAACGGCGAGGGCGACGGAAGGCATGAGCGTAGATGGGGAAATTGAGAATGGTGGAAGACTTCTAGCTTTTGTTATTAGTCAATTAAACCTGTGAGGCAGCTGCAACTTTACTGACCGGTTCCATTACGGCTGTCACTATTGTTCTGACCTTGTAGAGAGGAGATGGGAAAAGTGAAGGTAAACTGATGTTGCTGCTCGTATCAAAGGTGGGAGTAAACTGAAGTCATCGATTCATATGTAGTACCAAACATTCCATTGAATCAAAACGGGTCTTGTCCAGATGACCTATATCCAACTCACGAAACCGGAATGGCTCTTGAAACCACATCTCAACGATATCTCGACTCAAAATAGATATTGAGGGGACTTTCTAGGAATGCTCTCAAAATTCATCTCGACTTGCTGGACCAACAATCAACCGGGTCGGCAACTAAATCTTGCATCAAATGACGAGTCCATCATGAACTCGTCTAGGCTCGACTGAATCTTCTTCAATACACGACTCGAAAATCAGTAGGCACTTTAGGTCTGCCTGGTTTTGGTCGAAGACCCCAAGGCTCGAATGGGATAGATGCGAGGATGGAACTGGGACGATGCAATTCATTCGTATCCGACGCAGGGACACCGGCAAAAGGAAGATTTACGAGTCGAGCCCCTGATTTAAAGGAGAACCAAGTGGAAGATGGACAGCTGATGCAAATGGAATACCGAAAGATGGATGGTGGTGGTTCGTGTACGGGGAATGGAAGATGAAGCACGTGTCCACCTTTCTTCAGAGTGCCAAATCGGGCCGGAATCATATATTGATACCAGGAGCGCAAAGCCCCCTCGAACAACAATAGCCATCTATACACAGTGCCGTTACAATCGCTCTTCTCGGACAAAGACAACGAATCTCCCTAGATTTGTCCGGCGAGAACATCAATCGACGGACGACCCTCACCATGGCCAACCCACAGTTCGCCGGAGTTGGAAAGATCACAGAAGACCTACATAACAACCGTCCAGGCACAAGAGCCTATATCAACGAATACTATATCTCTGTCAGAAGATAGTGTGCGTCAGGAGATGGGATTTAGGCAGTTTTGAAGGCATTGCGGAGGCGAGGAATCACAGGCATCTCCGCTGAATATACAGACTCGTTAAGACATGTGGTCCGAGGCAAGACACGAAAGGCAACCTCGAAGACATGTCGCTCATGGCACTCGTCGCATTGGTATAGCTTTGGGCTTCGGAGTCGCTACACGAGCTGCACATCAATCCGGTCGGCACTCTGACCAAGGCTATTCCAATCCTCGAAAGTCGCTCGCTGCCTCGCCATCACTCATTGACGCATGCAATATCTCAGGGCAACCACCCAGCTGTGACTGAAGACCAAAAACAGAGCTTGCCTAATGCTGTCAGCGATCAGTGAGATGAATTTGTGTCTGCAAACTTGGCGCCTCACGTATAAAAGACGGTCAAGGATAGCGAATGTAAAGCCTCTGCGGGCCTACAATTTCGGCGGTCATCGTAGACGAGAGCGGTAGACAAAGCGAAGGACTAGGTCTTATGATACTGATGACGAAGCCATGAGGTTGACTGGTGACGAATTAACAGATGCAGATGCTGGCGCCGAGGAGGCCGATGACGATGTCGCCGAGAGTACGACGGGGCTCAGCTCGCATTGGAAAGCGACGGCTCTCAATCTAACAACCACTCCCGTCCGGCCCAAAGGAGAACAGATCTCAACAGTCATCAATTCTGTCGATGTTCGGCGGCAATAAGAACCAGGCAAAAATGGCCGTTTCTATCAGCTGGAGGATATCAAGACGATTGCGTTCAGGATCACCAGAGGTGCAATCTGAAAGTGCCGATTACAGGTATTTTCTGCTCGCCTCGTGCAGGTGTAGATATTACACAACTCGTCGAGTCAGCGCTGTGAATTGCAGTGAGTTAGGCATCACAATAGACGATGGCATCCCGGGCATTAAAATTTATATTGAAAGGGATATATCGTGATACATGGAGGCTACTTGGGGTAACAGAATTGATGAAGCTGGACGAAGATTGAGAGTGTCGTCTACGTAAAAAAAGCAAGATAAGAGTCAAAAGAAGAAACTCTCCTTGGCGAGAGACAAGCAACGGCCAAGGTGTGTTTAGAAGCCATTTATGTAGACCATTACTGCATCGAGCTAGCGCCAGAAACTGCTGTGACGTCGAAACCTCATATCAGAACCAACCTCCATCCAACACCAATTCACCGCGAGTCTCGCAATGAGGCGATCCACTCGCAAAGCTCTCCGCCACGCCCTCTTCTTCTTCCTCATCCTCTTTTCGGTCATCTACTTAACCACACCAACAAACCCCACATCCCAAAAATCCTTCCCCTGGACAAAAGTCCAATACAAAAGCCCATCCAAAACCTCCCCAAAAGCACAAGGAAAATGTCCCAATCTCTCCAGCAATTCAAAACCAGTCCTCATCGTCGCGACAATAAAAACCGACGACACAACCTGGTTATCCCCTCTATCAAAAAAATACCACACATGCATCTACACCGCCGACGCCCCTCCAGACCCAACCTCGGAGAATCTACAAACACCAGCGAACAAAGGTCACGAAGCAATGGCCTACCTAACCTTCCTAATCGACAATTACGACTCCATCCCCAAAGCCGGCGCCGTCTTCATCCACGGTTCCCGCTTCGCATGGCACAACGACCACCAAACTTACGATAACCTCGCTCTCCTCCAAGATCTAAACGTCGAGTCTGCGATTGCGGAAAACGGGTATCACAATTTACGTTGTGATTGGAGTCTTTCGACGTGTCCACGAGAGGTGAAACCGCAGGGTGCGCTCGAGAACAGGGTTCAGGCTGTATTAGTACCTTATGACGGTAGAGCCGTCAGTGACGCGCTCATCCCTGCTGCTCTCTACCAAATCTTCGGTAACGGCGTGGTGGGGGCTGCGAAAATGGCGAGTTCTGATGTTTTGAAAAGTCAGTGCTGTGCTCAATTTGTTGTTTCGCGGGAGAGTATTTTGCAGCATGCGAGGGAGGAATATGTAGCGTTGCGACAGTGGTTGTTGGATGAGGGTTCAGAGGCAGCGCCGAAGAATGATAGACATGCAGGGAGGATATTGAGTTACGTTTGGCATATTTTGTTTCTTGACAGGGAGAAAGTTGGGACGGATGGGGCGTTGAGTCTGGGAAGGCTGAATGTGGAAGCGTGTCCCAGTGCTGAAGCGTGCTACTGTCGATTGTATGGGAGGTGCGGGCTGGAGGGTTGCAAGAAAGGGAGTTGTAGAGGACAGTACAAGTTACCGAAGGATCTCAAACTTCCAGAAAATCAAACATAAATGCCTGTTGTCTTCGCCTATCAGATTATGCCACCCAAGTTTTCCGCTTTCCCCTTCCGAATTAGCCTGACCGTATATGCGACATTCTAATGCTAGTATCTTGCAACAACTTTTTCCTTCTCACCCAAAGTGCCCATCATTATTTTATGCCGACATTTTACGCTCCACCAGCAGCCATATCCACCTTCTTGCCCTTCACGCTCTTCCACTCAAACAAGAAAGTGCTCATGAAGGCAAATCCAGCCACAGCAATGGCCAGTATAAAGGCTGAGGTAATAGCCTTATTATAAGCCAAGATCGCGCCCTGAATTTCACCCCAGGCAATAACATTCCTAAAGCCCGAGGCTCCAGCTCTGATGACGGTCTCAACCTCAACACTTTTCACATATTTTGGTATCTCCTTGACCAACTTGTTTTGGAAAATGTTTTGAGCGATGGATATAGCGATGGCGCCGCCGATTGTGTTGAAGAAAATTGCAACCGAGTTTCCGAGGGGCATCTCTTTGGAGCTGAGGACGACTTGGACTGCGATGAAGGGAAGTTGGACGCAGCTTCCCGCCCCGAAGCCCGCGAGAACCTGGTATCCGATCCATTGGGCCCGAGGAGAAGAGGGCGAGAGCGTGTAGATGAGTCCGGAGCCGACGGCGAACAAAGCAGAGCCCATGAAGATGAAAGGGGTGTAGTAGCCTACGACTGTGACTAATGCGCCGGTGATAATCGCTCCGAGTGTTTGGGCGAGGACGTATGGAATACAGCGGATGCCAGACTGTTCCGCTGTTGTTCCTTTGACGGATTGAAAGTAAAAAGGAAGGTAGAAGATCTGCAATGTATCAGGTCCCAGCGTGGGGGCGCGATAGTGAAAGGAAGGTACTTGCGTGGGTGAAAAGTCCCATTGACAGCCAGCAAAGGGTCAATGAACTTGCAAGGACGGTTCGTTGCTTTATGAAGCGTGCAGGAATGGTCGCGTGCTCGCCGCCTCGGATCTGGATGCCGATGAAAATCAACATGAGAAGCCCAAACCCTAGAAGACAACCCCAGACTCTGGAATTTTTCCATGAGTAGGTAGAGCCTGTGGCGAGTTAGAGCTCTTGTTACTGTCGCAGGGATAAACAATCGACTCACCTCCCCATTGGAGAGCTAGAAGCAGACATGTGATGCCTGTTATCAAGAAGAAAGCGCCAGGAAAGTCCAAGTACTTGAGTTTCTGGCGCAGCGGCGTATCGCTGTATTCTCGTTTTGGCGACTTGAACAAGAAAATGATAATGGCCAATCCTAATCCACCGAATGGTAGGTTGATCCAGAAACACCAGCGCCATGACAATCTGTCAGTGAAGACCCCGCCAAGTATCGGTCCGACAATAGAAGCAATCCCAAACATGCTAGACATACATGCCATGTAAATAGATCTTTGCCTGAGTGGGACAGCGTAGGCGATGATAGTCATGCTCCCTGAGATATAGTTAGCATATAGGATCACTGGTAGCACATGTCACACATGCCTCCGAATAGACCAGCAGCCCCAGCTCCTGAAACAGCTCGGCCAACAATGAACATTTCAGAATTGGTGGCAGCAGCACAAAGGACGGAACCAATTTCGAAAACGAAGAGGGCAGCGACATAGGTCCATTTGACATCGAAGTAAGTGTAGACCTTGCCGAAGGTTGGTTGGAGCGATGTGGTACACAGCAAGTAGGCCGATCCATACCAGCCGACGTCGTCCAAGGAATGAAAGCGGTCTGTGATCTTAGGAATCGCGGTTGCTATGATAAGCTGGTCCAGTCCGACTAGGAACGTCGTAACACAGAGTCCGAAGGTGAGAATGATTCGTGGAAGGCCAACGAGGTAGTGGTTGCCATCCTTATCTTCTTCATCGTTGGCTGGCGAACTCGCTTCTTTCTCCTGGGAGGTTGCTTCTCCTTTCTCCTGGGAGGCTACTTGCTCTTTCTCCGGAGTGGTTGCCTCCTTCTTCTCTTGGGTAGTCGCAACATCTTTCTCCTGAGCAGGTGCCTCATCTTTCTCCAAAGAATTCACCTCCGTAGAATTCCCCTCCGTAGAGGTCTGCTCCAAAGAGGTTCTAGGCTCAGTAGCCATCGCCAGGTTGTCAAATTTATATTCGAACGAATACTAGAGCGGCGAAGTTGACGAGACCTGGATGGGAGCCATTAACTTTAGGTATAGGGAAGGCTGAAATATGATCGCATCGGGAATTTTACAGGCGGGCACACAAACCACGAAAGGAAACCGAGAAGAATTGATCAACGAGCGGAACTCTGGGGAGCGATGCGCAGATCGTGCTATCTAATTAATTTTTCGGAGCTGAAGCTTATTCGAGTATTCTTGTTGCTTGGCACAGTATTCAAGTATCCGTGACCGGGTATTTTAGGAACAAATGCTGCCGTCGAGTAGTCCGTCTGCCAATGATGCAGACCTGCCTGTAAAGAAATGTCTTGGGCATGCAGATCGTCTTCTTTCCGAGTCCACGTGTTTCGTATCGAGATCTGTATAATGTGGTACATTCGTAGAAGACCTGCACCTGCATGAAACCGGGATTGTGGTCAGCCTGATTTCGCGACGAATTCTAGCGTAGGATTTGGGACATCGATCATCCCAGCTCCAGTTACGCCGAAGACCCGACGACGATGCCAAAGCTTACCATGGATAAGCACTGGATCACATATCGGGCCTTACACCCAAAGCCCTGTTCTGCGAGTGCTCTCACGATGAGGCTTCGATACCCCGGATTGTGGAAGGCCATTGCGCGCTCGTATAGATACGAACTTCATGGTTCCTCGAATCTGTTCGGTGCCAAGGCTGGGCGTCTTTGTGAAAGAGATCTGTCTCTCTTAATCCTCGAAGGTATGTATGGTGATTCCATCCTTACGCAGTATACATAACGGCGGGCGGCTTAGGCGCGACTTGAGCCTCGAGCATTTCGACGGTGGTGGAGGACTGTCGTGCCATTGTGGTGGGTTTGGGCAAGGCGCGACGGGTTGTAGTTACTGAAGATGACTAAACAACAGACATACTCGAGAGATGCCAGCGAAGGATTGTTTCAATCTGGATGGCAGTGCGTAGGGCCCGGGGTGATGACAAGGTAATAAGTGTTGGGGAAGAGGTGGAGGAGAAGGGTAGAACTATCGGCCATCGGCTATCGGCTCCAAAACACCAGAGGGCAACTTCAAGACATCCCACCAGCAACAACATCGTTCGTATTCCCGCTCCCTTGTTCTTACTTATTAATAACGACCATCACCGATCCAAGCCCACGCTACTGTGTATGGAGGCCTATAATATCGTCCAAGAGCGCCTGAATATCTCAGGCCAACCTCCGTACACCTCCACTGCGTGTAGACGCCGATGTCGAATATGTAGACTGACATCACAGAAGTGCACAGTACCATCACACCCCTGTTTCCAACATGACGGTGTTGCCCTTCTGCCAAAACGACTCCTTGACAGCACTTCCGGCCGGACCGGCCCTCTGCAACGTCTCTGGTTTTTTTGCAAGGGGAAGAGCCCAATCAAATGCTGACTGGGGCGTCTCAGCCGAGGCACTATGCTCTACAATGATCATAAGATCACTCTCAGATTCTCCGCCTGGCCTGTCTGATCCTCAAAAAGCATCGCTTGTTTACGAGGGAAGGAGTTGAGGTTCACTGTCGCGTTGGAAGTGTCTAAGACAGAAGGATTCATGAATTCATATTCAACGAAAAACGATACCCACTCGACACACTATAATATGTTTGATACAGGTAAGACTCCACTCAACCAGCAAAAGACCGCCCCGAGAACCACACTCTCAAATCCAGATGGCTGGTCACCGAAATTACCACAGTAGAGCCCCGTCCATTTCTGGGACATGCTTGACCCTGTTGACAGGGCGATTTATATTGAAGCCCGCCGACATGACAGCTCTCGGTACCGATGATCTCGAAGTACCTGCAAGCTCGCTCTTCACTTCTTAAACCAGTAACAAGTCCGACAATGGATGCTCCGATCTTATTATACTTGTCCTCAGCAGCTCGGCACAGAACATCCGACACAGGCTTTGTCAGTTTTCAGCTTAACCCTTTAGTCATGGGTATTTGTTCATGGCATGGCGAAGGGTCCTATCAGAATGAACCAAAAACCTCGAAAAGGAAAATATGGCAGACCAACCGCCTGGTTTTGCCGAACTGGCTAGTGCCTCGGATTCGTACCTACATCGTTAGCGTATCCTTCTACTTTGGCTCAGACTCTTTCCTCGAGCGTTTTTCTCACAAAACGTGATCTGAGTGCGGATAGAAGATATGAAATCTGACCACGAAGCCACGCACGAATCCGGGACACTAACCATTTCCGCAAACTTTGGCAGTACACCGCCCCATCAAGGCAACCTGCAGCAAGCTATGAAGCCAATACGTATGGAAAGTATCGTTGTCGCTGAGGATACCTACCCGCAAGGTTCTCGAAGGATCAGCATACAACCAGGAGGCCTACAATCACCCCACCAATATAATTTACCGGATTGGAATTATCTCTCCATCGACTCCACAAATGGCAACAAATCACAAACCCTGAGAGTCTTGCAATGCTGCCGAGATCCGTTCGCTTTCGACAATGCGATCGACATTAACCAGTGGACTTTTGCACAAGGGTTGGATATTGAGGTATCAACGACACAACAACAGCAATGTCCTATTAAAGAAATGTGACATCATTGGTCAACCACCGAAGGATCGTGGAACAGGGGCAGCCACTCTTTACGTGAGAGAGTTGTGAAGAAATCAAGGCCGAAGCCGTTCCCGTGTTCGTTATGCACGCCGCCCTTCCACCACTGCGAAGCCCGGTCCTGTGTTCGCTGTGCAAAACCTCTCCTTCACTTGGTCTCACGAGACGAATCGATAATTACGCGGCGAAAAGCTGCCACAACTCCTAATAACCAAAAGTATCAATTAGGTTATGGAGTAGACATACATACCTGCCACCACTCCACAACAACATTTCCCTTCATTAAAAGACGAATTAATACGCGTTCTGTACGTATCGCCAAAACGAATCTATCCAAGTCCTAACACCCAAGACCTCCATCCACCTACCTACGTATAGATATCCACGACACCTCTCAAACAACAAGCCTTCACAAGACGACTCAGTTTCAATGTATCAATACAAAAAGCTCACATGCGTATAAACACTGAACGAAGACTCGACAACTCCCCAAATGACACGTCTGAATGAGGCGAATCAATCAGTACGCGTAAACTCAAGGCGCAACGTCTAAAGAGCTGAACGATACTTGAAAACTCACAAAACACAAAGTCTTCTAAGTAGACGATGAGTACGCGTGACACGTAATTCCACAATGCAAATGCAGTACCTTCAAGCCAATGAAGGCGCCATGTCCAGAAGCCAACACGGGGCATCATCCGATGACCTTACTGGCACTTGGCGAACTAGAAGCCCAGCAAAAATTCAAAAAGATTTCACGACCAAAAAGTCAAATATTCCGTTTGCTCATGGCTTTTCCCAATAAATGCGAGTGCCAAATATAGAACACACACCTCCTTTTCTAACCCAGTAGCTCGACATCCAATCCAATAGCCCGCATAAACAAGTTGACGTTGGCCAACCTCACTTCAGCCATCTCCTTTGGCAACGTTCTCGAAACACCGACAGTTTCCATCACTCTTTCCTTCACACCCAGTACCAATCTCTGCTGTTGCTCAGGCGACGCGCCAACACCCATGCTTGCCAAAAACTGCCAGACATGCACATCGTCCGCCTCCACAACGGTCCCAAGGAAGATGTGCGGTAACGAAGGTTCGATCAGGGAGAAAAGGTCAGTATACGAATCTGACCATGTAGTCCACTCTTCTTTTTGATGGGCGGAGGTCTCGCGAAGAACCTCGGCACGTGACATTAATACCGTGAGCAGCAACAGACCAACCTTGGTCAGTGCAATCAGGGTTACGGTGGTCCTTTGAATGAGAAGACCCAAGAGCCCTGTGATGATGTTCAGAGGTGCGTCTCCGATGCACGCAAAGATGGACGGCATGACCATTTGAGCGAAGAGTTCTACTTCTTCGCGAACAGCGAGTGGCGGCGGGACGAAAGGGGCCTCGGTTGTGGCGCCAGGGGTGGGATAAGCTCGTGAAATGACATCAAGCTGTTCCAGGTGAGCAGTGATGGTTGTGATCATGAGAAGTCGTTGGTCATCGTCGATGTGACGCATCACACGCGGTATACATTTCTTGCCTTTGGGATGGGATAGAATAGCGATGAAAGGATGAGCGATCGTTGAGCTACAGAAATCATCAGTTCGACCCTGTTCGACATCGACAAAGAGACTTACTTTTCATCGATTGGCTCCATAACTTTCAGGTCTTCCCACAACTTCTTGTTGAGATGCTGAAGTGTCTCTCGCCATTCCATGTGTTTTTGGATGCTACCAGCGTCGTTTTCGTTCGGCGGAGGCGGAACCTGCCTTTCGTGATCCTCCATCTGCATCAGGTCCGAGTACACGTTTTCGATGTTTCGTAAAATGGTGCGTCGGTCAGCAGCGGCATCGTTCAAGTGGCCTTGACCAGCTCGCCGAGCTGCGCTATTGGCGCTCAGGT
This sequence comes from Venturia asperata, assembly GCA_003689335.1. Classification (NCBI taxonomy): domain Eukaryota; kingdom Fungi; phylum Ascomycota; class Dothideomycetes; order Venturiales; family Venturiaceae; genus Venturia; species Venturia asperata. The sequence goes on from QWWL01000016.1 coordinate 545,582, forward strand.
CACCATCTCTACGCTTGAAATTGAGCAGTGGCTTTGGCGTTTTCGCATTGCTGAATGAAATCTTGCCCAAACTACCCTCCACCACCAATTGCTTGTTCTTCGGCTTGGCCTTTGCAGCCTCGATTGCTCTCTGGACCTGCTGTTCCATTCTTTGCATGTGGTTGTCTCCATGCCGCATATTGCGACGCATGCCATAGCGCCCACCAGTCTGGAACAAATAAGTATGTGCGAATTGGCTTGCTGGCTGATGCGGATTCTGGCGACTGGCACCGCGAATCTGAGCATAGACTTGATAGTAAAAGTCCTCGTTCAACGCAGCCTCTGGACTGGCAGCATCTATGTTTCCGGTCGCCGTCACCAATTGCTGCAGCTGGATGCGCGTGATGAAATTCTTGTCCTGCGGTGTCATCAAGCCATTATCCTTTGACATCATGTGGATCTTGTGATTTCGCTTTGCACGTCTCGCCTCCTCTTGCATAAACGCCGCTTTGTCTTCTTCTGATAGATTCAGGATTTGAGCTGCATTCGTGATGACAGGACCGTTATAAGAAGGAACACGTCCATGTCCTGGCATCGAAGGTATCCGCTGGCTCTGATGCTGATGCTGATGCATTTGCTGCTGGTGTGGGAGGTGCGCAAGTGGTTGGCCGGGGCCAGACAATCTATTCGGATTCTGCAAGATGTGGCGAGGTTGTTGGCCAGGTTGGGGGATTGGGTGTTGGGCTTGGACCGGCTGTTGCTGAACTCGTAATGGCTGATTTTCTTGTCTTGGTCGCTGTAGGATCTGGGGCATTTGAACATTTTGGGCGGGCGGAGTTGGAGTCGATGATTGCTGCTGTTGCTGAGCAGAATGATGAGGACGCTGCAGGATATGAAGTGGCTGTGGATAATTTGGAGCTTGGCTCTGTTGCTGCTGTAAAGGAGCTTGATAGTGTTGAGATGTCTGTCCTTGGGAAAAGCTGAAGGGAGGAAGCCCTCCAAAATGCTGATCTGGTTGCTGTTCTTGCTGAGTCGGTGGCGACTGTCCACTCATCATGGCCTCTACCTCCTCCAAGCTCATCATCTGCCTGGGCTGGACTGACGATCCTGGTTGGCCCTGCTGTCTCTGGCGATAAGCAGGCTCTTGGGCTCTCGCCGGCGCATTGCCCCATAAGCTGGCATCGGCCTCAAGCTTTGGTATATAGCTCTCATACCCGGATCTCGCTGGCTTGATGGGCTTTTTGGGCGGACTGACGGGCCTCACAGCAGGTCGCGTGGCGGCGAATCGCATCCTCTCTTCCTCGATAGCTCTCGCGACATTGTCGGTCTGTCCAGAGAAGTCAAAATCCTTTCCCACGGTGGGTCCTCCAGCTCCAAAAGTGTCATCGTTGAAGGCATCTCCGCTATCGTCTAGGCCGTCAAATGTCTCCTCGAAGTCGAGACTATCAATTTCAGCGCGTGATTTCCAATTGCTATTTTCGGCACACTTACACGTCGTCATCTGGAACAGCTTGACCCTTGAGGCCAGCGAATGGATCTTGGGCCTGACCAAAACCTGGTTGAGTAGGGCGATGGCTCTTCGAGGGATCGGGATCGAAGCCAAAGAACGACATTGTTAGATGTCGGATGGTGGGCTGTGGGTTTCAGTGGTGTTCGGGGATACGCCACAAGTGATGGTGTTGGTTTGTTGACGCAGCTCGCAGCACTGACCTCTTAGAGGGGCAAAGCTGAATAGAGGGTCTTTGCTCGTAGGAGGTACCTTAGCAATCCATTCAGGTTCTGTTGGTGGGAGAGTACGAATCAATGTATTGATTAAAAGTCAAATTATCCCATTTTGCCCGTCCCGCACATGCAGTATAGATGGCACAATCAGGATTGGTACGTCTTTCTGTTCCCGCAACAAACGGTGTCGTTAAAGCCATCCGAAAAATATCGATTAGGCCAATTTGGCTCGTGGAAAGGTACCGATTTCAAGTGCGAGAATATCTCCGCTAGAATACGACGGCCGGCCTTTGACTTCATTCACCAAGAGAGGAGAGCATTTGGCATGTCCTTCAGGTCGAGGGAGACGTGGCTTTCCTGGTGCGAACTGTATACAGTTCACTACTAGAAGTATCCATGCATATGACGGTGCCAAACTGCCAATGCTGAAACGAGCCAATACCCGGGTTTAGAAGAGAGAGGCTCGTCTCAGCTCAGAACAAGGGGCCTGAAGGCAGTTGAGGCTAGATATAGCCAGGCCCGCCCCTATCCTGTCCTTTCTTGCCTGGCAGTAACGTGGGCCTCTCTTTTTGGCCTCCTTTTTGAGCTCTTTATAACAACCGCCACCCCCGGCATCTCGACATAGGCAATGCTCGAAGGGAATCGCATCAGCATCGCCCTCGCCCTCACCCTCGCACCCGCTCGTCCAGAGTAGAACGAAGTCGCCTCCCTTTCGCAATCCAATTTCGGGCCACTCGACGCCAAACAAGCGCATTACCCAACTGTCAATCTAGACACTTCGCCCCTGCAGCACCAGCAACATTTCGCCCTGTTCACACTGGATACCTTCCGACGAGAGAAAGGAGGGAGATTCACATCGCCAAGTCGCAACATGGCCGGGTCACAGAGAGTGATTCGTTATGTCGTCTTCGCCGTCTTTGTACGTCGACTCCAGGACATTTTGTAATCCCGGCAAGAGCTAATACTCAGCTTAGGCGTTGATACTGCTCTTCTTCATCACAAACACCTCGACCGGCGGCAGCTTAACTGGCAATATGCCTGGTGCTCCCATCGCTTCGAAGCCAGAAACTGGCGATCTCAAATCTCCAGCTGACACCGCAACTTCACCCAACCCTCACGCCAGTCTAACTCCTGCCGTTGCCTCTGGCCCTCGCATGAATGCTACATTCGTTACGCTCGCAAGAAATTCAGATGTGTGGGAAATCGCTCGTTCCATTCGCCAAGTCGAAGATCGCTTTAACAGGAAATTCAACTACGACTGGGTCTTCCTAAATGATGCTGATTTCGACGAAACATTCAAGAAGGTCACAACCTCGTTGGTCTCAGGCAAGACGAGATATGGCAAGATCCCCAAAGAACATTGGTCATTCCCAGAGTGGATCGACGTCGACAAGGCAGCAAAGGTGCGCGAGGAAATGCACGAGAAGAAGATTATATATGGAGATTCCGTCAGCTACAGGCATATGTGCCGTTACGAGTCCGGTTTCTTCTTCCGCCATCCCATCATGATGGAGTATGAGTGGTACTGGCGTGTGGAACCAAGCATTGAGCTCTTCTGCGACATCAACTACGACACCTTCAAGTTCATGGCCGACAACAAGAAGAAGTATAGCTTCGTTCTCAGCCTATACGAATACGTCGAGACCATCCCAACTCTCTGGGACAGCGTCAAGGGCTTCATGAAGGAACACCCAGAACACATTGTCAAGGACAACTCAATGGCATTCTTGAGTGACGACGGTGGAGCTACCTACAACCACTGCCACATGTGGTCCAACTTTGAGATTGGAAATCTGGACTGGCTTCGCTCCAAGGCCTACATTGACTACTTCAACAAGCTCGACAAGGACGGCGGCTTCTTCTATGAGCGATGGGGCGATGCTCCTGTGCATTCCATCGCTGCTTCGCTGATGTTGCCCAAGGAGGAGATTCACTTCTTCAACGACATTGCCTACTACCACGTACCCTTCACGCATTGCCCGACTGGAGAGGATTACCGCATGGAGCACAAGTGCCACTGCAACCCCAAAGACAACTTTGATTGGCAGGGATACAGTTGTGAGTAGTTCTGTTATCTGCGCGCTCATTGCGATACTAACAATCGCAGGCTTGACACGATACTTCGATCTGAATGATATGAAGAAGCCCGCAGGGTACGAAAAGGAGCAGTCATAGGCTGTCCAGTCCCCAATCCTGCACAAGCCCTTCTACACTTCCTACCTTGTCCTTTCTTCGCCTACACTTCCCTATGTCTCCCACGACACAAACTGGTTCTTCACACTGCCAAATTTATCAGCATATTTACAAGATATTGGCGTCTGACTTTTTTCTTCCATCCAAAGAGCACCGTGGTCCAAAAGGGATACAAAACATTTAGTTTACCGATGTCTACTCGGTATCGTCTTCGTGCTGGTGTTGGTCGGCGTCTGGGCCGGAAAGACGAAGAGGAATTCTTACGGGGACAATTGAAGGATGGCCCGGGTGGGTTACGTCCGTACTTTGTGGGTGATCCTGTTCGCATATGATTAGACGTGGGCTGGGCTTTTTGTCGTTGCGATTTCTTGTACAACTTAAAACTAGGGTCTAGCATGGAGTAGGATATGTGGCATGTCAATGATGGCGATATGCTTGGGGAATCGAAAAGAGTTCTTGAAATCGTGTTCTCTTTGTGTCTTGAGAAGTAAACGTGGATATCGCTTGGAGTTAAAAACAGCGATCGTTGCCTAATTGTGCATTCTGGAAGCAAACTATGATGCACAATTACAATTACACTGGTCTGATTTTCGCCTTGTGTCACAGGATCGCATTCGTTCTCTATTTCAACGAAAGCGCGTTCGTATATGCTTTTTGACGTGATACCGAGGCTCTTGGATCCTTTAAAGAGGTAGGGTCCTAGCCAGACTAGTACTCCTACTGGGCACCTCCATAGTCTATTACGCTACCTCGTCCCCGCCTTATCCATCTCCTACACTATGCTTTCGAGGTGTGTATTTTAAATCCTATACCACCACTTTTCCTCTCTCCACTAATTTCGTTATTATTTATACCCTCCCTCTACTTCCTCCATCTCCAATTCTCTCCATTAACCACCTATCTCCCATTCTCTTCTCTTCTCCTCTCTTCTTTAACCACCTAATTCGCCACATAGAATGGCACTCCTCCATCTCCTCCCCCTCCTCCCCCTTTTGGCATGGCTAGCACATCGGTTCCTCAGATATTATCGGATAGAGCAGTTTAAGGCGTTGCCGCAGTTGGAGCCGGATTTGATTTGGGGGCATATGAAGGCTTTGGGGAAGTATGTGGGGGATGTGGAGAGGGTGAGGAAGGGGGCGCATGAAGGTATGTTTGTTTTTCTGTTGATTGGTCTTTGGGGAAGGGGGTTTGGTGGGAATGCTGAAGTGGGTGGGATGTGGAGATGGGATGGAGGGAGTGAGGTGGGAGAGGTGTGGAAGAGCTTGGGATTTGATGGGATCTGTTGATGCTTTGGTTTTGGAGTCAAGACATGGTGGTTTTGTTGTTTCTGGCTTCTTCTTTGGGATTATTCGGGACCTAGGGTGGTGTGCGGATTGCTTTTGTTCGCCTGTTTGCGATGGACAGAATGCAGATAGATGCCCGGGAATTATTAGAGATGTATTCTTGGCTGAATTGGATAGCTAATGGTACATCACAGACTACGCATTCAAGAAAATCAGCGATGATCTCGGATCTCCCCCCTTGTTCCTTGTCGACATGCGTCCATTGTTTCACCCGATGTGTGTCATCAACTCGCACCAAATTATGGAACAGGTCTCCCAGAAATCCGACGTGTTCAAATATTCGGTACACAAGTCCCCAACCATGAAAGCGTTCGAGCCACTGATTGGATCGAAATCCATCATCATGGCTGATGGGGAAGACTGGAAACCGATCCGCAAAAGATTCAATCCTGGTTTCGCCCCAACTCATCTCATCACACTTCTTCCAGCTATCCTTTCCCAAACCGAAAGATTCACCAACAGGCTGGACGCTCTGGCCGAATCCGGCGAAGAGTTCCAGCTAGGAGAACTATGCACGAGCCTCACCTTTGACATCATCGGCATCGTCGTTCTAAACGAAGATTTCAAAGCCCAAACACCAAACCAGCACCCCATCATCCAAGAATACCGAGCGCTGACCGCCTCCTTCGAAGGCGCAGCTCCATTCCCCTTCCCCTTCAGTCCAGCCAGAAAAAGACGCAACAAACTCGGCGACGCCGTCGACAAATCCATCAAAACCGTCGTCCAACAGAAATTCGAACAGCAACTGCAGGCGCGAAGAGACGGCCAAGCCTCCTACAAAGGCCGCTCCGTAATCGACCTCTCCCTCCAAGACACCGAAACCCTCACACCAGAAATCCTGCAAGAAACAGCAGATCAGGTGAAATCCTTCCTCTTCGCCGGTCACGACACCACCTCCATCCTCCTCCAATGGGCCTTCTACACCCTCTCCACCCACCCGCACATCCTACACCCTCTCCTCTCCGAACTCGATTCCGTCTTCGGTCCCTCCACCGACCCCACCTCCATCTCCACCCAGATCCTCGCGCAAGGCGAATCCTGTCTCCAGAAACTCGTCTACACAAACGCCGTCATCAAGGAAACGTTGCGCCTCTACCCCCCCGCATCGACGGCGCGGATGGCCCCCAAGAACTCAAACTACACAGTCACGGACCCACGCACAAACGACCGGCTCTGCCTCGACGGCCTCGTTATTTATGGGAACCATTACAACATCGGTCGTGATCAATCCGTCTACGGACCCGACGCCGATTCTTTCCTTCCAGAACGCTGGTTAGGAAATCCAGAACCCACTTCCTCCTCCCCTCAAAAACCCTCCTCCTCCTCAGACCCCTCCCCCCAAAAAATCCCCCCAACAGCCTACCGCCCCTTCGAACGCGGCCCCCGTAACTGCATCGGCCAAGACCTCGCCAACCTCGAAGCGCGCGTTATTCTCGCCTGCACAATCCGTCACTACCGCTTTTCCAAGGTCGGCATCGGGGCTGTGGAACTGGATGGAGAGGGACGGGTGAAGGTGGGGGAAGGGGGCGTGTTGAAGACGGTGGGGACGGTGTATAATAAGCGGCAGGTTACTGCGAAGCCGGTTGATGGGATGAGGGTGGTTGTTAGGGTTGTGGCGGGGGAGTGAGGGGGATTGGATGGATGGAGCGAGGTGTTTGGTGTTTGGTGTGGGGTTTGGAGATGAGACGATGATTTCACGTTTGGTTTCTTTCATGTAGGAAAGTTCATCATGCAGCATCCATCCATTCCAAGTGATATAATATCTTCAGAATAGCAAACTCGGCAAGTTCAGCGAATTCGTCCAAATCTCATCGACAAGCATAAGATACGTACCTAATTCATCAAGTCCCGTTATCAACAACCAGCCAAACGCAAAGGGGTATCTCTATTCCCATTCAGTCCGTACCTGCTCTCCAGTCAAAGGTGTGCAACCAATTCATATCGACAGACCACCCCGTCACTGTCAAAGATAGGACATAAATCCCAAGCGCCGATTTTCGCGTTCCAGATCCCAGGAAGATGACAAACACCATCTTACAAAGAACATCGTCCCAAATAATCCCATGAACGCCATCCAGTATCAACCTTCGACAGAGCAAACCCTGCTCTTTCTCGCTCATACAAATATCCTTCACTTAGCCTTTCCCTTCTTACCCACAGCGATCCAGCTCCCATCATCTTTCTCCTCCTCCGAAGGCTTTGTGATTCCGATGACTCCCAGAGGTAGTGGAATCGCGCCGAGAACATCTGCCTTACGCTTCTGGCGAGTTTCGGCAGTAGCAATCGCATTCCAAGGTTTGTCTAGCGGAGCGGTCGGGGCGACATTTTCGTCCACGATTGTTAGAGAAGGCATGCCTTGTTTCTGAACAATGCGAAGGACACGGGGCGCACGGCAGAACTTGGCCGTATCCTCATCGGGATCGGTAGCAACAAAGATGGGTTTGACGCCTGGCGACGGCAGAACATCTTCATCGGGATTCCTGAAATAGTCGGCCCTGAGGCCTCTCCGAAGCATGCGGTCAACCCTTGGAAATCCTCCTCGGCGGTCGTCTTTGATCATCTGGATGTTAACGTTGAGCGGAGGAGGTTTGGTCTCTTCGACGCCGTGTTCACGACCCTTGCCAATCGACAAGCCGGACAAAGAGCTGGCGACCGTGGCAGCATCATCGCCATCGATATCCTCTCCTTCTGAACTTTCCTCCGCTGCCACGACTGTATCAGCCTCAATTTCAGCTTCACCCTCTTTCCCAGCGGCGGTCACGCAAAAGCCACCGTCAATCTTCCATCCGGTGCCTATGTCCCAATCCTCGGCCCACTGCGCCATCGCATCTACGGCGCCCTGTGAAACCCACTGGGCGTAGATGATCCGTCTCCTCTTCATCTGAACACTGCCGTTCCATGTGATTTCTATGTCTTCTCTCAGCTTTGCCCTGACTTTCTCCCAAAGCTTCGTCTCCTCCTTGTCAGCCGTGGCGGATTTCTGTATCTCCAACTCTTTCAACACCCTGTCCACCTCTTCTGTGTAGTTTGGCGTTGTACCGGAAGGAATCATGAGCTTCTCCATGAGCCTGACCTCAGAGAAGACAGAAGGCTGAAACTTTATCGAGAGAGCTTCGGAGAGGAGTGAATCGACATTGCCTGTGCCTCCAAGGCCATTGGGATATATCGTCTCCCCCAACTCCGCGATATCGGCGTACGTGACGATTTTTGCCCTGTTTGCTGCCTTCTCAACGCGCTTTAGATCTTTCTTTTCCTTCTTCCTCAGCTTCCTGGCTGGTGTACTGGGATCCTCGACCTGTAAAGGTGGCGTGATTATGCCGCCATTCTCGGCGGCTGTTGTAGCGGGTTCGGATGGGTACAGCGTCTTGAATTCATGGACGAGTTCTGCGATAGCTCGATGACGATTCTGGAGAAGGGCTTGGGCGTGAGTGCAAGCTTGACATTGATGTGCCTTCCCTGTTCTTTGTCAGTACCCGTCTCATGGTTCTTGGCAGGCAGCCTTACCGACAAAGTGGAACGTGAAGTGATAGTTGGTACAGATTACTTCGTGCCTTCCGATGCAGGTATTGATGGCCGATGTATTCGTGAGCGGCTTGGAGCAGACACCACAGTGATGGCCTACATTCGAGAGCGTCAGCTTCTGTCTCCAGTGAGTGAAGTACGAACTTTTCAGTCTTGTCTTGAAGATTTGTCAAAGAACATACTGAGTGCGGCACTCTTCTCAAACTTGGGAAGATGCATGCCGGGCATTTCAATTCGTCTTTGAGATGAATTGTCGAATAACGTCAGGATGAAGTGAAGCAGACCGGAATAGACTATTGTCTTCCTGACAATGTTCGAAGGAAGGTGTGTCGATCGCGGCTCGATGCGTGGCGGATCGTGTCAGGCAGATGTAGAGAGATGCAAGTGGATGAAGGGCACTGGCTGAATGGAAAGAAATGGTTATATTGGCACCGTTATATTGGCACCGACTGTGTTCGACGTTGCTGTTATAGGATGAGGTAGAGGTGTGAAACTGTATCAGACACGTAAACCCTTCTAAGATTGCGTTGCTAGTCAACACTGATGGTGGTGTATTGAGGATGTTGACAACAAGTCGCGTAAATAATAGCGATCGCGGCTATGGTGATGGAGCTTGAATCAGGCTGGATGAGAACAATGAAACCAGCTCACGTATTGACCATTTCTGTTCGATGGGGCGGGTCAATGGTAGCTGCCTGGTCGCTGTCAACAGAAGCTCAGGGAAACATGTGGTGGTTCAGAATTACTCAAAGTAATGCCAGGGGGTGGGGGCCAGGATGAGCGATTGGAAGGGTGCTCTGGGCGAGGCTGAAGTGTTCTTGATGTCGGAATGGATCGAAAACTTGTGCTGACAAGGATGAGGTGATTCCTAATTTCTCCGCCACAATTACACATCAGAATCCTCGCGGGATTTCTCTGAGCGGTCAGTACACGAGCGGGTATCCGGGCTGGTGTGACGTGCAAAACGAACAGCACAAGGCTGCCAAGTGTGGCTTGCGGGTTTGTATGACTCGGCAGCTTCAAGCTTGTTAAGATTTCCATATATCTTGTTATTCACGAATGGCCGAGATGGCAATGAGTAAAAGAATCGAGTTTGGTGTGAGCGAAGAGATGAGAATAGAAAAGATGAAAACGCGGGAATCCAACGCGGCTGCCCATGTTGAAATGTGTGACGTGGAGGCCGGTCGACGCCTTGTCTTGGCGTCTCCAGAGCCACGTGCCTGGCAGCCGTTCTCTTACCCTACCAAGGATCCATCGACCAGCATTTCATATGCGACCAAAAGAGTGCTTTTCCAGTGTTGAATCCCCTTGAAGCTGTGATCCAGTGCTGAAAGAACGTCGCGGAATTCCAATCTGCTCAAAGATCGCGCACAAGCCGAGCGCTAGCCCAAACATAAGGATAGTTTCGTTGGTACCAGTTGATGCTGCGAGAAATCAGTCACCAAACATTTCAAATTCGACAATGACTTACAAGCTTTTTCGTCCCGCAATCCTGGGATGAGTTGCCCAAGATCCTCCAAGAACGACATTGTGTTTGCCGTCAAAGAAATCAGCTTTCATGGTTGTCAGCCGTCACTCCAAGCTCAATCTGGATCCAGTTCTACCAGACTCACCAGTGTAAGCGGGGTAAAGCTCCATGGGCTCAAATCCATCATGCTTCTCCAACACACTGCTGGTCCACTCCCAGGCACCGCCAAACTCGCCCTGCCCCGAAAGTTTACTGCCATAAGACGTGACAGGAGTTGGGTGCCAGTGCTTGAAGCCTACGTTCGCTTCCTCGAGATTAACAAAGTAAGCGGATGGAGCTGGTCCAGCAGGTATGCTGGACAAGCCGTGGACCGAAGCGCTTGATGGTGGAGTCTCTTCCACTCCATCGTTGATGAGATGACTGAATCGGCGGTCAGCAATATCGGATGGAATGGATCCAAAATGCTCACCCATTCACAGCCGGGATTCTTGCTCCAAGCGCCTTGTCGCATTCTTTCTGTTTCTGGACAGAAACGTATTCATAAATACTCTTGACCTCCTCCAACGTTGGAATGCGACCACCCATCCACGCAGCGCAACCCAGAAGTTCATTGTAAGAGGCCATGACAGGCCAGTCCAAAGCAAGCTTAAGAGGAACTTTGCCAAAGACGGTCTTTACGGCAATGTCCTGTATGAAGTTGCCGATTTTGGAACGATCCTGACTGCGGTCGGGAGATCCACTACTTGAGCTCCCGGCCGAGCCCGATTGGGATCCACTGGAGGAATCATTCGAGCTGTCAAAGGCTTGATCAATATGTTCCACCAAGCCGTTGGAGGCTGTACTGACGTGTTTGGCCCACAATTCTGGCAGCTTTCGTGCTCCGGTTGCTTGCATGTATCGAGCATAGTCTCCATTCGTGATCGCCGTGGCCTTTGCTGAGAATGCAGGAACAGTGACGGTCCTGGGTGGTCGTTCGTTATCCCAGCCAAAGTACCGCTTGGTGGTAACATCATCTTTCTTATCGTTCAAACCGATAGTAACCTTTTGTTCTGGAACACTGAACCACCCAATTGGAACCGCCTTAGCTTGCGCTTCTCGCGCCATAGCCTCGAAGTCTGGTGAAGGAGTGCCAGACGGGGGCTGGGTTTTCTCACTCTGGACCAGCATGTACAGAAGTGTCTCGAGATGCATAGCTTCATGCTCGAATGAAATCCATATGGCCTTTTGGAGGGCCATCTGTCCATTGACATTGCCGGAAGCATAAATTTGTCGTACCTGGGCGCGAACTCGATCTTGGAAAGCCATGATGTCCTTTTGCGCAGGCCATTCATCTGGAATCTCACTATGGTCATGACATAGGTCGGGATTGTCGACATCCGGATCGATACCACGTTCAAAAATCCGGCGATACTCGTCCAGTCCTCGTACCCCATCTCCTGTGGCTCTATAAAGATGGATGGCAAGGAAAGTTGGAATGTGCCCTAGATAGAAGATGCAAGCATTGCGAAGCTTGATCGGCTTGGAGAGCAACTCATCCTTGGGGATCATCTGGAGTGTCACTGTGTCCCACGCACGCCAAAGATTGTCCCATTCAGCCAGAGATGGGACTGGACTTGCCGCATACTCCTCTGGACGCAAGGAATACTCGAAGGGAGGTTTGTAAGCCATATAGATTCCTGCAATACTAATCAGGACTATTGTTATGTTGTATAGACTGAAGGATCTGGGGCTGGGACCAGAGACTACTTAAAAAGCGGAGTGAATCCGCCACTAGTGGGGTAGATCACGTCGCGAAGACGTCGTTGACGACACGAGACTTCAAGAAATACACAACTCACCATAATCGCCCGTCTTGCTCGCCCACTTTGCGATTTGTGCAAGGCTCGCAGCCTTCCACAAACGCGAGACGTCGAGATCCGAAAATTTGTAGCTTTCTTCGATCCGCACTCTTTCGTCCTTGTGTATGAATACGCCGTCAATCTTCACATCTTGGGTCGGTGACACGAATGCATGGTGGCGTCTGGCAGATTCGTCGTATTCACCGATGACTCTCCACTTCGTTGTATCGAATTCCTCATGACCGAACAAGTGATTCGCATGATCGAGGCCGTTGCGGATGAAGGCGTGAGTGACACCATCTCTGTCATTGTAGGCATGATATACTCGATCTTTATCCTGGCACCCATCCATGCCGATGATCATGGTGTCGCCTGGTTTCAAGATGTCAGAGAAATCCTTCAAGAACTTGGCTCCCTCGTCCCTTTTAAAATTGCCAATGCTGGAGCCAATCGAGAGAATATTCTTCTGTCTCGTGGTAGCAGTCTCTGATGTTTTCAACCAGTCCAGTCCATCATCGTAGGTACCATGCAGTCCAAAACATTGAACGTGCTTGAACTTCGGGACATCGGCCAAAGTTCTCTCAAGTTCTGCCCTAGACAGGTCTAGGGCGTAGTATTGAATATTCTTTTCAGCTCTCTCCAAGGCCTCTAGCAGAATGCATATCTTTCTCAAGGCTCTAGGAGTTTGTTAGCCTTGGAATATGGGTGCCCTCCCCATATGCACGCCTCCTCACCCGCTACCCAATTCCACAACAATGCCTCCTGGCTCGATACGTTTCGCGATCTCGTCGGCGTAGTCAGTCAGGACGGCAATCTCCGCGTTAGTCAGGTAGTACTCCTCAAGATATGTAATCTTTTCAAACAGCTTGAGTCCTTCCGTGTCGTAGAGAAGCAGAGTTGGAAGCGTCTTCTCCCCGTTGCCAGCCGGACGAAGGCCTTTCTTGATCTTTTCCAGCAGCGTTTCGTCAAACGTCTCTTTGCGAATGTTGATTATGTTGTCTCGGACTGGTTCAAGTGGACCTTGCTGGCCAATGGAGGGCTCAAGGCCAGGGCGGGATGTGCCCTTAGCAATGGAGGCCATTGTCATGTTGTAGTTTTGGCTGTCGACGAGGCTATGTAATGATGGAAAAAGGGAATTCCAAGCCGCGAACGGCCAAGTACTTAATGATGTTGTTGATGATGCGTATGAGAAATTGACGGAGAAGACTGTAATCACGAGCCGAGTAAATACAGCAGTTCGGACCTGGCTGTCCACTAGCAAGGAAGATACCAGGAGGCTTTGGTAAGCAGTTCAGCAAATCAAAGTCGTGTATCCGGCAACGGACTCGAGCAAGATGACAAAACAGGTGGCTTGAAATTGCTCAAAATGGACAGATGCCAACCTTGTTTCCCCACACTCCCGCCGTTGTCGCAGCCAGGTGAGGAATTCAGGCATCTTCCGGTATGGCAGACCCCTCATCCTCATGTCATATTCTTCCGCAGTGAGTTACACTGGTGGACATACATGACGTAGAAATGAACCGACGGAGAACATGTACAGGGCAGCTCGCTTGTCGGTTATGCAGGATGAGGACTTGGTGATGCAGGAACTAAATTGCAGCGACGATGTGGATGCCAAAGGCCTGGTGCGTAAATACACAATAGTGCCTTCATCGTCAGCTTATTATTCCAAGATACAAGGGTACGTGTGGTCGAGTGTAGTGTTCACTGCAGACTTTCGCAAGTCCTCCAGGCACGGTGGCTTTAGGTCCGCGGATGGGCGGCACCGGCGGAGAGGCTTGGTGAAGAGACAGATTTGCGGGGTTCACACTCCGAGGTCGCCAACGACAGCGGCAAGGGCCGGCTGGGGATGACAAACGAACAAAACAGCCACCTTCAGGGCTGCAAAAGACAAGAGGGACGCGAAAGGATTGATGGAGAATGGATGCAACGAGAATTGCGGGCGCTGTTTCTCGTGCTCACATTATGAGAGACAAGACTAAGGTGTATCTTTTTTCGAATCGACTGAACTGTCATTTCAAATGACACCTCCCACCAACTAACCCCAAGAAGCATCCGTCTAGTCTTCTCTCTTATTGACCGGTGGCAGAGCAATCCAGCACAATATCATGAGAACGAAGAAGCCAATGCAAATCGGATGCAACACCCAGGTCCCTGACACCTGGGCGAGTAACCCAGTCAGCAGCGGAACAACAGCTCCACCCGAACTCCCAGCACTCGATATAAAGCTGACTCCTGTAGTCTGTAGTCGCCGAGGGAGGAGTCGAACAAAAAGGACAGTGGAGCACGGACACACCGGTCCCAGCAAAAGACCGACGATACCCACCGCGACAGCGTTGCCAATGACGTTGGGAACCTGCCAGACCAGAAGCTGGAAAGCAATAGCCCCAATCCCGAGGCCATAAAGGAACCTCATTTCACCGACTCGGTAGGAGAGATGGCTGAGGGTAAATCGGCCGATGGTAATGCCTCCCCAAAATCCTGCTGTGACATATCCAACCTGTGCTGGATTGCCGTGGCGATAGTTGATCAAGAACGAAATGACCCATCCAGAGATGGAAACCTCAGCACCCTGGTACGCGAATGTCGAGAGAGCACCCATCAAGGTAACACGATTCCGCAAAGCCTGGGCTAAGAGTTCACGTTTTCCTGGCTCGCCTGCCTCGACGGCTTGCCGGCTTGCTGTTTGCTCGAGTGCATTGAGCAATCGAACTGGCGCCTCGTTTTCATGGTCCCAGAATGCCCATCCCGCCACTCCGCAGCAGATGACTCGAATGCCAAGCGTGAAGAGGTAGTACCGGGACCATACGACACCATGAGACACTAATGCTGTGGCAATGATCGGACCGCACACTCCTCCAATCCCATACGCACCCTGGGCAATCCCAAGCACTACTGCAGCATTTGCAAGAGTACTACAGAATACGTTATTGAGAGCCAGATTGATGGCAGTCGCGTAGCCTATGAAACCGAAAGCTATCACAACGACTGCAAAAGGCGGAGTGCAGACGATCATCACATTCCCGATGATGAGCAAAACCTCAGCTAGCATCAGTGCCTTGGAGCGACCAAATCGATTCAAGAGTGCATCGGTGAAGAAGGCAGCAACGATAAAACCAAGCGCTTGAGTGACAAAAATGAGAGAGCTGGGACTGTTAGATTATTCAAGGGAAGGTTCGAGGTAGACAACATACACAATGGCGTATTTGATATCGTAGTCCACCTGTATGTAGGGAATGAGTGCACCGGGTCCGCTATCACTCATTCCATTGCCAAAATATATCAAGCAGCACGCAAGCACACGCCATCTGTTCTGAGGAGGGTTGTTCCAGCTTTGAACGAGGCCTGCTGCTTCGTCTCGCTTCGGTGTCGGCGGTCGACTGATGGTGAACTCGTTGTTGGCCCGCGGAGTCTCTGGATACCGTGTTTGGGTTTCTGATTGTGTCGGAGTGGGCAGACCATTGTGTTTTGTACTGCCTACTATCTCATCGAGCTCCAGTGAGCTGGGAGCTGGGAAGCCATCCTTGTGATAAATGGCAGGTGGATCTCGGACGCCTGCTGACCCCGACTCAATGTCAAAAAAAGCACCGAAGTTGCCGGACATTTTCCCCAGTATACGGAAGTGAAGAGTAGGAAAAAGAATTCCCAGATTGGCTGCTCGATTAGAAAAAGTCCCTAAAGGCTTTACTGGTAGGTGAAGGTAAGTGCGCTCCAAAATGTCGAAGAAATTGTGAAGAAGGGATTTTTATCAGTACGGAAAGCAGGAAATGGCGAGCTTCTGGCACAGGATATTGAGGGGTAGGAAAAGAGTGCGCTGACTGGACAGCAAGTGGAGGGGAGGCAGACCAATCCTCCAGCATGCCTTCTGGTTGAGTCTTACCGTCTTACCGTCTTACCACACATACTCGTAGTCTCGGTAACAGATGCATCGACATGCCGTCCACTCCTGTGCACAGCTTTGTTATCGACAACTTCGGAAAAACTTCCCAAAAGGATAGGCAGCTGGCAGTGCATTTTGTGATTTTTGCCTAACGAAGGAGTATCTCCAGAGTATGACAATGCAGTAGCGGGTGGGTCTCCCAGCAGAGATAGCCTACCGCAGAGTTAATCGGAAGCTATGTCGGAGCAGTGCATATAGCATGTGAAGAATGTGGTCTGCTGGACAGATGTTGCATACCGTGAACATGGCGATTCTACTTTGTGATGTAGTGATGAGTAAGGATAGTCTGTGGTGAGGTATTGCGAAATGCATCTGCCCGTAGATTCACGAGAGAGTGGAGCTTGTCGCGGCAGTTCCCGTCATGCCTTGCTGCCGGCTATCTTGCCAAAGCTACTCCTAGATTACATTCACGCTTGCAAGCGAGCACCACCACGGCAGTCCCCATCATGAGCTCCAACCAAGAAAAGGAGAAGAGCAAGGGAATATCCCTCCGCAAGAAGCGAACGGTCAAGCCAAAAATCAGCGCCCCAAAGCAGATAAGCGGTCCGCTTCCATCAGGCCTCAATGCAAATGCTCAATCGAGAGCTGGTCCCGGAGGAGGCCTTCCCAATGCTCCAATACCTCGCGAACGACCTCGCGATGGCAACAAGACGGCAGATCTGGTCAAGAGGAGGTATTCCACAAAGCTAGGCACAGACTGGCAATCAAATTACAGTGCTGGAGCTCCCCCAGTTCCGTCATTACCCAAGATTCCAAGTCAATTCGACGTGAAACCACCTTCAAGAGACCAGCAGCTACCAGGGCAACGAATACAGTTCAATCCCAAAGCTCTGACCGACCCCAATCTGCGGCCTGAGCAATGTAAGGTGATGCGAGTCCCCAATGTGTACCCGCGCTAAATCGCTCCTCAGATGTATCCAGCTTGCTCGCCGATGCTACTGAAGAGGAAATCCAGAATTTCCAAGCAGATCTGCGTGGAACGAAGAACAACACGAAAGTAGATCTACAGCAAAATGTTTTCCGCAACCGTACCCAGTTCATCAAGATCAGTAAAGAGGCGGAGAAGCTCAAGGGAGAAATGCGCATGCTTCGTTCTCTTATGTCAGAGCTGACAGGCGCAATTGGACAAGCAACCACGGCAGGGGGTTCGGGGGCGGATACGGCCAAAGCACGGAGAATCGCGAATCGAAGCTCGGTCGCCAATCTGGAGGCTCTCTGGAATTCACATTTACAAACACTATGGAAGCGGGTGGAAGGATCCCAAAAGTATCTTCCAGCGATACCAGGTCGGCATATTGTTTACGAATCGAGTCGGTGGGTGGAACTCAATGCCGCGACGTGGAAACCACGACGGCGTGTCCACCTTATCATGCTGAATGATCATCTTCTTGTCGCTGCAGACAAAAAGCGACCAGAAGGGATAACGAACGGCAAAGATAATCGCGATAAGCTAGCGCCCCAACCACTCGTAGCGATCAGATGCTGGCCTCTTGAGGATGTGAACATGGTAGATCTAGCACCGCGGTCGCAACCTGGCAGTAGAGAGCAAGCAGCTTCCTCGAGCGCTGTCAATGTTCGTGTTGGCTCAGGCGATTCCTTCACCTTTGCCACTGGCAGCAACGAACCCGACGTGAAATTGAACCTGCTTGCAACTTACCGCCGAACGGTTGAAGATTTGCGAAAGACCAAAGAAAACGAAACACAAGAAAGAGACAAAGGACGCAACTCGATTGGATACCTTGCTGGACGAGACCCCGGTGTTTTGCGGAGTCCGGCGCTGCTGGATGCGCTAGATGAGACCAGCTTGCCACGATCTGACTTCTTGATCGACGTTGATGGGAAACCACAAAGCATCCGATGGGTCGAAGCTCAGATCGACGATCTGGACATTGACATTGCTCTTCAGAAATTTGAAGAGGCTGTCGCACGCCTGGAAAAGCTGCGCCGAATAGCAAAAGGCATAAAAGGCAACTCTGTTGCTCAAAGTATTGTCACATTGAAACTCAACGAGAGAGCTTCCAAGCTGGAAGTCGTGATATCGAGATATCTGAAAGAAACACATTCATGGATAACCTCGACGAAACGAAACGTGGACTGGCTCGTCCGTCTCGGATTCGAAGATCGAGCTCGAGAAGCTTACCTCGAAGCTCGAAGCGAAATCATCAAGAAGCGAGTGAGGTACGTATCACCCATTTCTCCCCAAGAATACACGCTGTATACTGAACCTCGATCTAGGCAGTGCATCTTCGAAGGCGATCTTCACCTTTACATCTACCAGGTCTCCTTCATTTACTTCACCATCATCAAAGACACGGCGTTGATCTATCAATCCTGCTTTCCCATGGTCATGATGTCCGCTTGCGTCAAATGGGCCAAGGAACATGTTGACGATTTCAACGGCGTGCTGGAAAGACAACTTAGCGACCTGCCGAGAGAGAGCGAGACCTTTCAGAGCTGCATGGAACGTGCCCATATACATGCCGAGATGTTATCAGAAGCAGGTCTTGATTTCAAGGATTTGATAGGAGTCAATTGATGTGGATTGAAACCCGCGCACACTTGGCTTGGATGGTTGGTCGATTGGTCGGTTTTTTGGATAATGCATGCTCGACTCTGTGGGAATCATCCGGTTTTCCATGTCAGTTTTTGGAACATTTCGTCTCTTGGGAGGGAGATTGTGCTTTTTTCCTGTTACGGCCCTCTTCCGATACAGATACCCAACGATTTACTCATCTGCCTTTTTCCGCTCTTGGCTTTTTTCTCGCTCCGAGGTTAGTACTATACCTTGGCGTGACATACGTGACTACAAGCTCTGGTCATTCTTTGGGGAAGCATTCTCTAGCAACTCTGCCCAGTTGGATGCCTCTATTCCATCACCTACCTACCACCTTACGCAACACGATGCATATTTGTTACAAAATCGTGTCTTGCTTCAAAGTGACGGCAATGCGTTCTTGATCTATATCAGCGTATACTTCTACAATGGTACGTCGCACATCGCAATACATGTCGCTAATCATGCTCTATTCTCCATTCTTGATTCTGAGTCGGGTGTCGACTCGGAGCAATCCGATGAGAGATTTGTACGCAGGCTATGTGACATACATGGTTTTTTTAGGAGAGTTGTGCAGTGGTTATCGAGTAAAACAGGGTGAGATCAGATATTGGAAGGGAACGCGTGAGAGTGACTGTTCCTGTGTTCCGTACTGCAGAAGGAATAGGAGGCGTTTAGTGCAACATTTGAGTGCCCAAGATAATTTGCGATTTCATGACTACTTATGTAAAGCTGGGTTCGATGCAAGAAGAATGAACACCTCAACAACTGACACCACAAGCCTGCCAGAACAGTACAAATCTAAGCTTGGTTACAAGTTAGAAATGTTCAACAACAGATGTTAAGCAGTAGAAGATGTCTGCTTCCAGATCAGAAAGCCGTTTAACTCAGTTCTCCCCACCGGCCGCAATGACACAGCCAACCAAAACGGTCATTTGCGCACTGCAGCACGAAAGTCACAATGACATGAGACCTTTCTAATACAAGGGTCTCACAACTCCACAACCAATCATCCCAGCTGTGAGGCTGGTATGGTATAGGGAGGATGGCTTGGCAGGATAGGTCGTTGAATGGATAGACTGTGTTCATCCTTGAAAGAACGGAGGTGGTGGGCTGGAGTGCTTACCATTTGCAATGTAGTACGTGTTGAGGATTGATGAATGCCGTCGAACTCGTTATTGCTACATCGTGCAAGGCTTTTTAACACCTCCGACACTATCCTCGTTCACATCTTCAGCGATTATGCCAAATCAAAAAAAGTATGTGTCGCCTAAGACGGGTGAGAGGAAGGGACTAAGGGTCTCCAGCGTGTGAGTCAACGTGACGTGGAGGGCTCATGGTAACCAAGCACTGTTCCTATCTTTAAACTCATTAGCCAGTATTCGTTAAGGGTAGTGGAAAGATAGAATATAGAGTTTGTTGGCTTGATCAGACAAAGGTAAGCAGGTATGGATTATCATCAATGCAATTCAGAAGCAGAACTGTTTGAAATAAAATACGCTCATCATAGAAGCAGGTGTGTTGGGTGAAGGGAAAATATGTGCATACCTGGTTAGAGAGCTCCTGCAGCCAGCACCAAGCCTCAGTAAGAGTTCGGTGGGCGCAGGAAGCTGGCACACTCATGGCGCATCATAGCAGAAGGGCAACAGCCATCAGGCAAAGCTTGAAAACCTATGATAGAGTCAGGACAAAGCTCTAAGACAATTTGGAGAAGAATATGCGGTGTTGATGATTGATGTCAGATGGTGATGCATGTTTGTTCATGGCTCATGAGGGTCGCCGGAACAGATAGTGTATACTCTCATCATGTGAAGGTGAATAGAAGGAAGGGGGCTCGACTTACCAGCAATTGGTGGTTGAATAAAAAACGCGCGGTATGTAGAGGTTTTGAAGGATTTCGAGCGGAAGAGAAGACCGCCAAATTTTGGTAAACCCCTGCTCCTTGGCATTCACGTGCCTTTGGATTCTCCAGACCTCAAATGGAATCCCAAGGTAAAACACAATACAATGGCGTCTATGAGCGATAGGAGAAGGATCAATGGGCCTAGTGGAGGAACTGCCCCTCCAATCTTCGCCTCTACTCTGGTTGCGCCAGAATCACTGCAATCACAGCGACCAGTGAGGACAAGGAAGCCAGATGAGCTTCGTAAAATCTGTATGTCATGTCAATTTCTCCCTCCACTGTCTTACACTAACATAAGCTCTTCTATAGTTCTCAAGACAGGTATTACCCCCTCGGCCTCCGGATCTGCATACTTGGAGCTCGAAACTCCCCCACCGAGAAAGAAATCCAAGACCTCTCAAGCAAACAACTTCCTTCCGCCAACTTCCTCACTCAAGATCTCCTGCTCAGTCCACGGACCTCGTCCTTTGGCAAGATCAGCAGCATATAATTCATCCCTTGTCCTCACAACACACATCAAATTCGCTCCCTTTGCAGCACGCCACAGAAGAGGATATGTTCGAGACAGCACAGAACGAGACCTAGGCGCGCACCTCGAGACCGCCCTTCGCGGGGTTATAATAGGGGAACGCTGGCCGAAGAGTGGCGTTGATGTCATAATCACGATATTGGAAGGAGAAGAGAACAGATGGTGGGGCGATGAGCTGTCTGGAGGGTCAACGGGCGTGGGAGGATTAGGCGGGTGGGGCATGATGAGCGTGCTGGCAGGTTGCATCACTATTTCTTCAGCTGCTCTGGTGGATGCAGGCATAGATTGTGTGGACATGATCAGTGGCGGCGTTGCGGCTATCATCAAAAATCCCACGGAGTCAAAAAGCAAGGTTGGGGAGGGAAATGCGATACTGGATCCATGCCCGGCTGAACATGCGCAAATCGTGGCAGCTTGTGTGGTTGGATACTTGGGCGAGAGGGACGAGATCACCGAACTATGGTTGAAAGGCGATGCTGGTGTCTCGTCCGAAGAGTTGGTAGACAAAGCTATCGAAGCTGCAGTGGCTACACGGAGTGTCTTGGTCGACGCTGTCATGGAGACGGCGAAGAGAAAGTTCCCTGGGCTGGTTGATAGCGAGAAGGCAGAGGATGTGGAAATGGCCGGATGAAAGATAAAGATCTGGAGGAGTGGGATTATGATAACGTCCCAGCAGTACAAGCGACGAAGGGACCGTCATTGTGGATTGCGTTCCCATCTGCTGGATCGAGGCATCAGAACTATCTCGCGTCTGAGACGCAATGCCAGTAGCACACGCGCAGAGAAGCAGGACATTCCGGCATCATGATTCTACAACATGTCTCGTAGCCAAAGAGCCAATATCGAGTTGAGGCGCCTACTCAGAGCCTTTTCAGTCGGTTGGAAAGAGGCACGCATGCAGACACTTTCGGACATATCTAATACAAAAATTCGGAATGCACCAAAATGATCCACTGCATCTCATCAACAATGATATGTTTCTACTGGTCTGCGCAATCCACTGGAGCAAAAGAACTAAGCGCGGGCGCTTCAATTTTCTTGGAGAATGCAAAATTGAAAGAAACACTCCAAGCTTGGATCAATGGTTACCAATTCCTGGCACTTTGAAAGTTCACAATACGAGCTGGAGAAAATTGGAGGCTTGATCGTAACTTGGCGCTTTGCAAATTCTCTGGATTCCATTGCTTTCCGACGACAATCGCGGTGAGAAATGTATTCACCTGTCACGACTACTTTTTCATGAACGACACGGTCTTGTACAGACTGATTGGCATCAATTGGAATTGTACTGATGATGAGACTCGTTGTGGTGGTAAAATCTGAAAACCAGCCAGCCACCAGCCCCGACTCGAAATCTGAACCCATTCTGAATTTCTCAATCTCAAATTGCTGACGAAAGTTTCCGGTAATCAAGTGTTCGAGGTCTCCAGAAATTTTCGTGGAACCATTCAATCACAGTATTAGCTCGACTGGAATCCTCCCGCCAATCATTTCCCAAGCACCTCTCTTCACCGATTTAGTACCTGCCTTCAAATTCCCATGAATCCCTCATCGTAACCCTCCCCACTCTGCTCCTTACCACCACTCTGAGCAGTTACATACTGCTCCTCGCCCTCATCTTCCTTGACCTCCCCCTTCTTGCCAGTCTTGCTTTTCTTTGCCTTTGGAATCGGGCTAGCGGCGTCCTCCTCATCGTTCTCGACCTCAGGATTCGTCTGCTTTCGCTTTCGAGCAGCGGGTTTTTTTGGCGTAGCCTTTAGTGTGGCCTTGCCCTTTGGAGTTCCACCACTGCTGCGGCCGAAAGTAGCGTTGATGGCGTCTGCAGAGCCGGATGCGGCACCACCATTCGAGATGTTGACCGTCTTCATGATCTTGTTCCAGCGACAGTAAGCGGTGTGTGGTTTCATGTCGAGCATGGCGCCGATCTTGTCCCAATCTGGCTGTGAGCAGAAACTATTAGCACACGTGATGGGGAGTGAGTATGGGATGGATGAGCTATGTATTGGGAACGGTGTTGGATCAGTTTTGGTGATTGGAAGTGGGAAGTTGTCAAAGATTCGGCGGCGCCGATCGTGGAAAAAGAATTTGGAGGTGAGAGCACGATTAATGAAGTGGGCGGTACCAGTTGGCTTTGGAGGGGATGCTTACCTTGATATTACCACTGCCTTCTTTGACATTGGTGATGCAAGTAATGAGGAAGGCCTCGTTTTCCGTGGCGCCGGTTGCTGGAGCCATGATGTTATTGAGGGTGGTGCTTGGACGGAAGGATGAATTTGGCGTCGTCTTGGGCGAGTGTTGAAGAGTATTGGATAAGAGAGGTTGGGCGTGGAAGAGTTTGGTATTAAATTAGTGGGTGAAAGGAAGAGGCAGAGGAAGAGCCGGAGAGAAAGATAGGGCCTTAAGTTGTTAATCAGGCGCAAAAGTGGCGTGAGTTAATGAAATAATTCCCGATCTAGTAAAAGCTTTGGAGAAGTGGAAGTGAAGGGTGATTTAGTAGAAGTTTTGCGGAGGGAAGGGTTCACTTTGGAATCAGAGCTAAGGAATTTTGGATATGTCGGGTTCTATAACACGCTTTCTAAAAACATCACGCGATGTGGTCGGTTAAAGAGATGGGTAAGTCATCCTAAACTATTATCGAAATATTGATTGAAGAGAGGTCAACTGAAAGAGTTCTCGTCGAGGAGAGATATTATTCGGTATTACAACGAATGAATTCTGGATACTAGTAAATCATGTACCTCGAGTGTTCCGTAGAACGACCTATTGGAATTTACTTATAGGCATAGAAATAAGTACACCCTCTCGTAGCGGATTCCTTTAGACCGAGGGAGTTGTAGCTAGGGAAGACTCTATCTATATACAATTCTAGTTTTCACTTCGAGTTTTCTAGATTATTGGCAAAATGAAAAGAGAGTAGAGGTATTCAGCCGCGTGATCTACCCGATATCAAGATATTTGGCTGTACAAAAGCGCCGGTTGATTTGGTAGATATATTAGAAAGGCGAGCGTTCAGCTCATATTCATAACCTAAGAGACCGATCTATATGAGAACCCTGCGTGTAATTTTCCTTTAAATGGTTCCCAGTTATGATATATCTATATCACAGTAGCAAGAGACCGAAATTAACATTGCGGAGAATCAGGCTGGGGGCGAGGTTGAGATGCTAGGGTTATCTCGGATCTTGTAGGGATCTTCTTCGGATCAGTCCAGCACGTTTGCTTCGTGGCATTCGTCCTTCAATCTCTTCCTTCTCCCTTTTCTTTCAAAGCATTTCATATCTACATACCTTCGGGGCTCTCATCGCTATCCTTTCGATAAGACTACGAGACTTGGTGCTTTACATCTTACTGTGCCGTATGGTATGGTTCGGGCTGTGTCTCGACGCACTCGCCAATTCATCACGTCTCATATATCAGACTCCTGATGTGGATTTGAGCACGAGTCTTGGACTGAAAATCATCGATTCTCCATGTACAAACTTGTTGTGGAAGTGATACTCTCTACTTCCTCTGTTATAGGATCCCTCTTTGTGTCATTTGTTTCACCTCTGGCATCTTTAGGTCGACTTCTACGACTATAGACAGTTCTTGCTCCTCAACCTCACATGGAAACGAATCACTCTCGCCACCGGAGCACGTATCAGATGAAGAGACCTACTCATCTCCCGAATCTGAAGCAGATGTTCCACATGAATTGGAGAGACTCTCAGCTGCGAAAGACTTCCTCTTCTCTCGCACTGCGAGTGTGCAATTGCAGCTTTGTTGCTGCCAGAAAAGCAGGAACTAAGCCCTCATCACTTCCAGATAGCCCTCCTAGCAGCTCTCAGGACCTGGCTCAACGTCCAGTGTCCTACTTACAAGAATGTCCAACCTCGTTCGAACGCCCTGGATTATATATCGAAAACATTGGCCCAGTCCCCCTACCTCAGTACGACTATTATACAACACAAATCATAGTGCTCGAATGTCGGTCGGAACCAAAAAATCCTGGACCAGAGAAAGATGGCACAGCAGCCGTTTGGCAATTGAACAGCACGGATTTCCGATTCCGAAATCCGGCTTGGATCTCGTATCTCCAAGAAGTCGTAGACAATGCTGACAAGAGAATGGGAGTGATCAGTCCTGTTCAGGCAGAATTTCACAATTTGGTTCTAATGGGCAGTGGTGCTCTTATGATCGAATTCCGCCCCAGCCCTGCCACGAACACCGACGCATGACTTGACAATAAAAGAGCTTGGAATTACATTGGGCAAAGCCATCGAGTTCGAACCACGACCAAGCCGACCGACCAGCCGAACGGGACCGCATGCGAAGTAAAACTTCCAGTCCCACACGGGGGGCTCACACCAGGATGTTTTCGTAACCATCTACCCTCCGGGTTAGATGGCCTATCTTTTTGGGCTTGTGGGTGAAGGTGCTAGTGGTCTCTTTGCTCTTTTGCATCAATGGTTTCAACAAGACTCGAAGATGCGATGAATCTTGAACTCCACGCAGGTGTAATCTCTGTGCTATGTGAGAGCATCGCCACCATCCAATCCGACCACGGCAGTACGTGTCATCACATTGCTGTGCTGCATACAGTTCTCAGGTACCTCAAGCTTGGTGAGAAAAAGGATAGCATATTCCACCCCGCAAGCCGCGAACTCAGAGCAATCATGTAGCAATCGACAGATGCATAAAGAACGCACCTCGGCAAGAATCAGAATGGTCGCGCCAAGAGCTGGGCTGTGGATGTCCTCAATGTGAAAAGTCGTTGAGTTCCCTGCAAACCCAAAGGTCGAATCGAAAGGGTTCTTCTTAACCCCTCAGCAAGTCGAGATCATCTTCGGGCACATTAGAAAAGCACACTCTGGCTTGGAGAACGAGAATTTCAAATTATTCCAGAGTTTCGCTCCCATCACGTTTTGCAAGACAACGTTCCAGTATGACAGGAAAATGATATCATGGAAGGCGGAGATTGACCGCATGAGGGAAGCCTGGAAACCGTTGCAGGAAGAGGCTGCCTAGCTGAAATGACTACTCGGCGAGCGGTGTGAAGAGCTTGTCCTGCTTTTGAAATTGAGATTGTGTTGGCACAAGAGATATGCTTCCCACAAAGCCAGTTCCACGCAGCAACGAAACGATGAACACTGAAAAGCGAAAGAAGCACCCGGATCCCCTTGGATATAGAGCAGAAAGAACGCGTCCGATAAGATGGAAGAGGAATTAGCGGCTCTTAAGGGCGTGACTCCTAATGAATCGGTCGCTGGAGCATTGATACATCTATGATCCCGAGGTAACTTCACATGGCTGACTAAGTTAGAATATTTGATAAGAGACCTCCAAGCTTTGCTTCTGTTATATTATCAAGTTAGCAACCTGACAGTCTGGTCCGCCACGTTCATGAAAACAAAGAGCAGTTCTACCCAGATCTCATGACCACTGCTTCGAGGAGAAGCTATTTGCCAATTCGAGGCGGGACTGCATTCGTATTCAGCAGGGTCGGTAATGGTCAACGGGAATCTGCGAACACGCTAATTGTTTACGAGACATGTACAGAGCGTCGAAAGGTCATGGCTTCTTTGTCAATCCAACGATGTCGACCCAACTCAGAACTAATAACTAGCACGTACTCGACGTTCTAATCGTCCTCTATGCTCCTATCCCAAGAGATGACAAGTGCCAGTCTTCCCATGGCTGATCTCGGCGTCAGAATATTGCCTTGCGCAAAATTCAGTACCCGGCGCATATCAACTACACCGTAAAGTTATTTCCCAACCTTTCAGGTTCCTGTAAATCGAGGAGTGCATCGAACATGGAGAAGCACCGCGAGGAAATGGAATGCAAGAACGAAAGATCTAAAGAATGTAGGCCATACAGGAATACATCGGAAAACTCGCTCCAAGCGTGAGATGGGATTGTGATTTGAACAGCGCGAAATTCCCCAAGACCAACGCTCCAACTTTCCCCAAGATCTCAATCCCATCTGAAAACAAATCCCTCAATCTCATCGTTGTAATTTCCATCACCGTACCTTCACCGACCACCCACATTCTCCTATCCGCCACGTACGGCAATCCTCACACAACCATAACATCAACACTCCTCTTCCTCATCACCTTCACCACCCCCGCCCGGAGTGCCCCATACCCACACTAGCTCACCGTTCTTCAAAGCGGAGAATACTACAAAACTAGGTAGAGCCAAAGCCACAAGAGTAAAGCCAACTCCCCCATCGCAACGGGGAATACTCACGGCCCGCCGAGCCCAAGACGCGGACCACGGAGACGACTCCGATAATCTCCACGCCGCAACTAGCGCGATGCTTTTATATAGGTACCTACCTTTACCCAATCAGCAAGAACCCAAGAACATAAACTCCACAACACCATCATTAGAAAACGAGGAAAAACCCAGCCACCACCAAAATATACATATCCACCTCTAAGAAATCCCCCTTCCCATACTTCGCTTCCCAGTATCAAATTCACACATACCGCATCGCCCCAGGAGCCCAGTTCCGCAGTCCTTGCTAAAAAAAACCCCACAATCGATGAAGAAGTAGTAAAACCCACCTCTCCGCATCCTTATATCGTTTACTCGTTCGTGTATGTGTATAGCAGGAAATACATATATATATATATATATATACACGACGTTTACACCTGTATACATACAAAATCCCCTCTCCAAATCCCCACTCCAACTCCCCACTCCCTGTACAACACTTAGAAAAAGGGGGGTTCCCACACGGAGTCACCTCCAGCACCCCCGAAAACCTCGCGTCTTCCCCGTTTAAGTAATGGAGAGGGACGGGTGAAGGACCCGTCCATATGCCGTGTATGTGAATCCACAATCTCGCACTTTCAATGGGGATTAGAAACGGGTGTCTCAATAGCAATGTGAATATAAGGATGAGATATAATTATCCAATGTGGCACGGCATGAGGAACTGGTATGACAAGGCGGGAATATTGGGAAGAGAGGGCGGGAATAGTAGAAACTCTGGGCGGGAATAATAGAATGTTTAAGCGAGAAGGGGAGAACGTCTAAGCGAGAAGGGGAGAACGTGCAAGCGGGAAGGGGAGAACGTCCGAGCGGGAAGAACGGAAACTCTAAGCGGGAAGAACAGAAAGACCAGGCGGGAAGGGAAGGAAGCGGGATTTGTACTGTACTGTGCTGTATGGTATGGTACTGTGTTGTATTGTATTGTACCGTGTTGTACAGTGCACCACCCTTTCCTCGCAGCAGCGGTGGAGCGAGGGCGAGGGATTGAGGAATCGACGATGTCTGTTGTTGGTTGGTTGGGACTTGTGATACTTGCGGGTCTACGTTTGTGAAAACCGGTGTGGTAGTGATGGGTACCTAGGAGTGAATATTGAGCATGAAGGATGGAAGTATCGAAATAGAAGGAGAGCTGGCGCGAGGAGCACACGGAGTGAAACAGACAGACACGCTTTCCCATCGAAGCGGTCCATGCAGCTGTTGATGCTACTTAGGATCCCAAAATGATCAGACAATGCCTCCAACCGGATTCCAATGCGAACACTGTATCCAATCTAAGGCTTGTAAAGAACAAGAAAGTTAGCCTCCCAAGCATGCTGTTCAAACAAACATGCACTCTTCCGTGTGGAGAGTCAAGTCATACAACGAAAATGGCAAAAGAATCGCTCAAAAACAGTCATGATTTCGTCGCAGCGTAGCAAACAGTGAAAGAAGAAAGATCAGCTAATGCCGGGAACTCGCACTCGGTCTTGTATTGTTTCGTTGTTCTCCTCGTGGTCGAGTTTTGCTCTTTTCGGACTGCAGAATGTTGTTAGCAACGGATCCTTGGACCGGCATGGGGAAGCAAGACTCACGGGATTCGTCGACAGGCCTGACACCTCTTGTGCAGGCACTCGCTACACACTCTCGACCCTTCGGTAAAAGTGTTGTCGCAATGGTCACAGATCCACCGTATCCTCTGTCGTGGCAGGCGATGCACACGTTCAGGCCTGAGGCGTCCCTCTCCCTCTCCACTGTAGTCGGCTAGGTTCCTCGGACACCTAGAGCACCTGATGTGACCACAAGAGGAGCAGAGTCGACCTCTCTGTTCGAAGGCAATGTTGCATTTGTGGCAGGTATACTGTAATAGTTGTCGGACTGGCATGGGTCCTTCGGTCGCGACTTGACTCTTGCCTCTACTGCGCGAACGCGCAATGCTTTCCAAGTCGTCGTGCTCTCTTTTCCTTGAAGTGACCACGTCGGTGTTGATCATAAACTTTTCCTTCTCCTTTTCCTCGTCTCTCTTGCTTCGTTTGGACGGGTGCCGTGGACAATCCTCGCAGCGCTTGTGTTTACACGTTTTGCAATTCCGTTCCACTCCATACAGGTGTTCGCACATGTGGCAAGTGTATCTGACTCGCATGCGGATTTGTTTCTCAACTCGGAGAACAGTCACAGGAGGATTCGCATTCGCGGGCATCCAGTCCTGGGCCTCGACGCTCAATCCATACTTGGCGAGCAGACGCCGTATCCGCTCGTGTCGATCGATTCCTCGCGAGTAAGTCTCATGTATGAAATTCGTGATTGGGTCGGGCTGTGAGGGGAGTTCGGCATCGTCACTGTACAAATATCAGCCTCGCCCAAGACGCAATACTGGAGCAATGGGAATGGACCTTTCAATCTCATGTGCTGGAGTCGGTCTGCCTTCAGGCTCGTTCGGAGGCGCTGATGTCTCTTCCATGTCCAATGCAAGATGATTCGAGAGCACCTCGAGGCGGCCGGTCGCTTGCGAAGCATTCGCCTCAGGAGCAGCGCTTTCCCCTCTTATGCGATAGGCCAATCGTTTCATGAAACTCTTCCCAGCGTTGACCTTCGTCCCGGCACCATCCTGACCCTGGCTGTCTTCATGCCCAGCGGAGAGACTCATCGTGGCCGCAGCTCCAGTCGAGCCGATCAGCACTTGTCGTCGGTGATGAGTCTCATTCCATGGCTGGTGGGGGGATCACGAAGACTGTAGACAGCGGCGCGGTCGGCGATAAATACAGCTAGAATTGGGTTGGATGGCAGTCGCAGTGGCACAAGGCAATTATAGTGTTATGAGGCTGTGGTAGCAGCGAAGGATGGGATCGAGT
Source organism: Venturia asperata (assembly GCA_003689335.1). Lineage (NCBI taxonomy): Eukaryota > Fungi > Ascomycota > Dothideomycetes > Venturiales > Venturiaceae > Venturia > Venturia asperata. The sequence goes on from QWWL01000016.1 coordinate 575,668, forward strand.
GGAGTCCCGAGCGAGGAACCGGGCCCTCTTGTCCCAACAGGTTGGGAGAGACTTTGTTTAGGCGAGCTGTCGCGCTATCGGTAATGTATCAGGGTATTGCAGGTATTATACTAATACTAATTAATACCAGGAGTCAGCATGGCGGCGTATGTGAGTGGAGACTTTCATACCATGGGCCCATGGCAGACACAACCGTATCACTCCAGACGAGCCAACGACGCCCACGAGAAGTCTGTGATTCTGCCACAACAACGAAGAGTCCCATAAGTACCCCAGTCGACTGATCACCAATGGCTTGCTGCGTTATAAGCGGCTGCTTTGCGCTCCTCTGTGCCACCTTGAATCAGGTCATCTCCAAGCGCTCCCGCCAGCTCCAGCTCCAGCTCCAGTTACCTCGTACCACTATGCCGTCCCGTCTGCAAGCTCCATGACCACGACCGTGACCATGATGCTTCGTCACGGCCTCGTACTGAAGAACCCCGTCTCCATCACGAGCCGGCTGGTGTGAATGACGCCACGATATTGCAGCCGGAGCAATTCCCTTTTCCTCCATCGACCTGGGAGTTGAGTCTTGCTGATCGCCGCAAGCGAGTCGTGACCGCGGGCCACATCTGTCTGGCGCTGCAGCACGTCGGTCTCCCTGCCTCCAGCTGCCTCCAGCGCGCGTCTGCTGTACATGCACACCTTCTGGCACCAATTACGACCCATCACATTGTTTACACATTGTTTACGCATCGAGTTCTTTTGGCATCGGGGAATATCTCCACTGGCTCGTGCCCGGTCGGGCAAGGTCCATCCTCGCACCTTTCGGGCGCTCTTCAGCTTCCGTGCCGGTGGGCTGGGATGGGATGGGATGGGGATGCCGAGGGCTTCATGGAGACGGATTCCCATCCCCATTTTCCCGGCCCGCTGTCAACATGCTTCTTGGGGATTCATGGTCCTTCAAGCTTCAACTTTCCACACGGCACTTTCCATCTCGCAGCCTCCGCAATCTTCAACCTGGCGCGCGACAAACCACCCTTGCACCGAATGCACGCAACCCTGCATTTTCACTTCATCACCGATCCAGCAACGCTGCGTGGCATCGAATTGGGTTCTCGTTAAGAAAACGGCGTTTCTGCGGCCACGTGTGATGTCCTGCTCCACCCGCTCCTCAGCCAAACGTTACCACAGGTTCACAAGGCTTGACAGACATGACCAATCCCTGGAAACCGTTCATACTTGTCCTATTCCTTCTGGAAGATACCGCATTTGGTGGCCCCCACCCTCCACGGTGGCTAGCAACGTGGAATGCGTTCCTGCCTATGTTAGCTCCGCAGAGTTCACGTCCATTCCATTCGTCCCAGATCGATTCCCAGACTGATATCTCGTCTCAACAAGGCAGCCATCCAGTCTGCACAATATCCAACGGCGTCAGCCAAGCTGATCGTCGGCTAATCCTCTGTCACTGTTTCAGATACATCTCACCGCTACCGAAGCCATGGCCTTGTCTTCGCATGACCCAGGCACCGGTGCTCAGCCTTGAAGAGGTAATTCTCCGATACCATTGCTATGGGTGGTCCTACAACTTGGGGAACATCCCCGTGCTCGGTACCTTCCGTCGTAGATAAAGTCATGAAAAGGTACCATATTATACGAGATGGAGTTGACTCCTGATGCGACCATCGTCTAGGCGGGCAGAGTTTGATGATGCGGTACTGTAAGTGCCTCGCAACAGCTACCTAACCAGTCAACCAGATCACAACTAACGTCGAATTTTTTTGGATCGTCCTGCCGTGCGCTAGAGAATGATAGCGACCCAGCAAGTGCGCATATTTCAGGATAGTAGTCTCAACTAGCACGCTGAGCCTCAGAGCTAACAGCATTATGAGATCCTTAGTCAAGTTCGATGCCGTGACGCAGAGTTTGAGAGCTACGGTGGTGTGGGCTCTTGGGTGTTAGTATATAGGATAGGAATGGCAGGTGTGGTTAGGAGGGTACAGTAAGTAGACGATTCATACTCTGTATAATACAAACTTGGAACCTATTAATAGAGCCATTCGTTATTTAGCCGCATACATTTGCCGATATTGTACTTCATAATAGAACTACCAGTCTTTATTATATACACAGACAGAACAGTCTTTATTATATACACAGACAGAAATTCCCAAGTAAAGAAGTGTGCTTCGACCTATCGCTTCTTATAAAAGATTATGTTGCATCCATCTCACGAAATCATAGCCTATCCATCCACCAACGCATTTCCCCGCATCTAGCCACAGAAATTCCCTCGCATTCATAACATCAAATGGAAATCCTACACGCCAATAGCATTTCCAACCTACATCCCCC